>JAVGWX010000002.1:16961113-17516113 GCA_036924085.1 Ariolimax columbianus
TCAACTGTACTGTGTTTGGGTAGTAGCTTGTCTCTGTCAGCTGTATTGTGTTTTGATAGTAGCTTGTCACTGTCAACTGTACTGTGTTTGGGTAGTAGTTTGTCACTGTCAACTGTACTGTGTTTGGGTAGTAGCTTGTCACTGTCAACTGTACTGTGTTTGGATAGTAGCTTGTCTCTGTCAGCTGTACTGTGTTTGGGTAGTAGTTTGTCACTGTCAACTGTACTGTGTTTGGGTAGTAGCTTGTCACTGTCAACTGTACTGTGTTTGGGTAGTAACTTGTCACTATCAACTGTACTGTGTATTGGTAGTAGCTTGTCACTATCAACTGTACTGTGTTTAGTAGTAGCTTGTCCCTGTTAACTGTACTGTGTTGGGTAGTAGCTTGTCACTGCCAACTGTACTGTGTTTGGGTAGTAGCTTGTCACTACCAACTCTACTGTGTTTGGGTAGTAGCTTGTCACTGTCAACTGTACTGTATTGTACTTGAGTGATGCAATATTGATGGTGAAAGCAAGCAAATGTCTCTACAAAGCATATTCTGAGATGTATTGACGGTGAAAGCAAGCAAATGAGTCTCTACAAAGCATATTCTGAGATGTATTGACGATGAAAGCAAGCAAGTTAGTCTCTATAAACCATATTCTGAGATGTTGATTGAAAATGTTGTTCAGTGTAGTAATACCGGTATCAGAGTCAATGGTTTGAAAGTTAGTTTCATCAAATGTGACGATGACCCCGCCATATTGGGAGAATCAGTAGCAACGTAGCAGTTGCTGCTTGAAATCATCAACAGCACAGCCAAAGAATGTGGCATGAAAATAAACACATTGTAGACAAAAGAAAATGGTAATAGCTAAACAACATAGACAAATGAATTTAGTCATCAATGGAGAAATACTAGAACTACTCCAGAAGTTTACATATTTCGGAAAAAAACCCATAACAGAAGCTGTCCGCAATAGGCAGAAATTAAGACGAGGATCGCATTGGTAAAAAATGTCCTTAATAGAAAAACCTAAATTACTAACCACAAAGAATATCAGACTAGAATTGAGGAAAAGAATAATCGCTACTAATATATGGTCAATCGTACTGTGAGGTATGAAAAATGAACTCTAGCAACAAAAAAAGGATGTACAAAGATTGGAAGCGATTGAGATGTGAGGCTTCCATAAAATGGAAAGAGTGAGTTTGAACAGCAAGACGATCCAATGGCAATGTTCTCACTGAGGCAGGCGCACAAACGCAAATAAAGAAAATGATAGAAAAAAGGAAGAATGAATTGGATAGGACACATTATGAGACAATAAAGTTCTACATAACATACCAGCGGGCAAGCAAGTATCAGAGCAAAAGAGCAAAGGGGCGACCAAGACTCACCTTAATATATATATATATGGCATGCAGATTCATTATCAAAAGAGCAAAGGGGCGACCAAGACTCACCTTAATATATATATATATGGCATGCAGATTCATTATCAAAAGAGCAAAGGGGCGACCAAGACTCACCTTAATATATATATATATGGCATGCAGATTCATTATCAAAAGAGCAAAGGGGCGACCAAGACTCACCTTAATATATATATATGGCATGCAGATTCATTATCAAAAGAGCAAAGGGGCGACCAAGACTCACCTTAATATATATATATATATGGCATGCAGATTCATTATCAAAAGAGCAAAGGGGCGACCAAGACTCACCTTAATATATATATATATATGGCATGCAGATTCATTATCAAAAGAGCAAAGGGGCGACCAAGACTCACCTTAATATATATATATATGGCATGCAGATTCATTATCAAAAGAGCAAAGGGGCGACCAAGACTCACCTTAATATATATATATATATGGCATGCAGATTCATTATCAAAAGAGGAAAGGGGCGACCAAGACTCACCTTAATATATATATATATGGCATGCAGATTCATTATCAAAAGAGCAAAGGGGCGACCAAGACTCACCTTAATATATATATATATATATATGGCATGCAGATTCATTATCAAAAGAGCAAAGGGGCGACCAAGACTCACCTTAATATATATATATATGGCATGCAGATTCATTATCAAAAGAGCAAAGGGGCGACCAAGACTCACCTTAATATATATATATATATATGGCATGCAGATTCATTATCAAAAGAGCAAAGGGGCGACCAAGACTCACCTTAATATATATATATATGGCATGCAGATTCATTATCAAAAGAGCAAAGGGGCGACCAAGACTCACCTTAATATATATATATATGGCATGCAGATTCATTATCAAAAGAGCAAAGGGGCGACCAAGACTCACCTTAATATATATATATGGCATGCAGATTCATTATCAAAAGAGCAAAGGGGCGACCAAGACTCACCTTAATATATATATATATGGCATGCAGATTCATTATCAAAAGAGCAAAGGGGCGACCAAGACTCACCTTAATATATATATGGCATGCAGATTCATTATCAAAAGAGCAAAGGGGCGACCAAGACTCACCTTAATATATATATGGCATGCAGATTCATTATCAAAAGAGCAAAGGGGCGACCAAGACTCACCTTAATATATATATGGCATGCAGATTCATTATCAAAAGAGCAAAGGGGCGACCAAGACTCACCTTAATATATATATGGCATGCAGATTCATTATCAAAAGAGCAAAGGGGCGACCAAGACTCACCTTAATATATATATGGCATGCAGATTCATTATCAAAAGAGCAAAAAGGCGACCAAGACTCACCTTAATATATATATGGCATGCAGATTCATTAAAGTACGAACCAATGTTAAAGGGAAAAGATCTGCAGAGGATTAACGTAAAATGGAGAAGCATCCCCAAACAACCCTACAACCATTCTCATGACTGATCAACCAGATGATGATGATGATGATGATGATGAGGATAATGATGATGATATTGACTACACAGTGAGTGGTGACATTTTTTAGTGATGAGTATACCAAGTTATTGTAGGGAAAATTCATTCAAGTTTGGCCACATCATCATCATGTAGCATGTCATTGTAGAAAGTCGCTCTCAGCACAGCCAGCCGATATGAATCTCAGCCTGCAGTCAATATTCCCACCTGCTCCATGTTCATGTTTAGAGTATCCTTGATATCTTGTATCCACCTCGGCTTTGTCGACCCCTGCGTCGCCTTCCAGGTACCAGGCCCTCGTGATCGTTATATCCAGTCCGCTATGACGTTTAACATAGTTAATAATATAACCTTCAATGAGATTTAATTTAGTTGGTAAAAATTCATTTTTAATTCTAAAAAAATTAATTAATTACAAATATTCATTTTTTGTGTACGACAAATAGCTGGTTGGTGAGAAAATGATATTTCTGCACATAATTGATATTTGGCATGTGCGTTGTATCGCATGTGTTTAGGAACTTGAACCACACTCAAGTTAAGGAAGTTGAATATGTGTCCACATATTACAAACTTAAATGTCATTCTGAAACCCCATTTTTGAACCTAAAAAGTAATTCACATATATATATATGCACATATTGCACATAATTATGGTAACATTTGAATGATGTATCTTCAAAACGAAAAGTGGTACTATGTTCTTAGTGGCGGAAGGTTTCATTTTATAGAAAAAAATCGGTTTGATAGATTGGATTAAACTCTTTCATTCAAGGGTCATGGAAATGTGTCTTGTGATTATGTGTCGTAGTTTACAGCAACGCTACAATATCTGCGCCTATTGGCCCGACACATCCAATTTCAGCTGACTTTTTTTTTATACCTGGTTTGTCTTCACACTGCGATCCATATTCTCTAAGCAGATCACATTTATAATGCGGCCTGTTTCTAGAGTCGTTGCTTGAAGGTGAAATGGGTTCTTGATCAGCTCTGGTTGGCTGTCTCTGATGCAAGCAGCCAGCTTTGAGTCGCTGGATGCTGTCAGCTTATTCACTGTGCTATTGTTGGCCGCCCCACCAACTATTTAAGGTAATCCTTATTTTTCAGTCATATATTTTTCGTTTCCTTGTTTCCTTAATCTTTGCATTCACCGGAACGCTTTTGCAGCCATCTTAGCTTGTCTTTATGAAATCATAATGCGATAGGTGTCCGTCATTATGACAAAACAATTTAGAAGAAAATTAGCCACAAATGTTACCCATATTCTGTAAAATTGTCTTCAGAGAGCTACTCCGATCATTAAATATACATCAATTAAAACATATATCTTAATAGTAGCGAGGTCATTGTTTTTAGTTTTAGCCTATGGCAGTTTAGATACCAATATTTTCACATTCAGATTCATTATCACCAAAATCAGAAAAGTCATCAATGTTATATAATTATATAAGTTGTCAAGTTTCAACTGTTAACGAGTAGGCGGGACAGTGTGTATGGTGTTTGGCTGTTTCGACTGATATTGTCACTTTCAGTTAGATTGTTTGCACCAGTGTTTTGCAACATCTGGCCCACAGACCGGTAAACGTCCGTAGAAATGTCCAACCGGTCCGCGAACAAGTTATTGCCTCTTATCCCTTTAACTGTGGAGGTCACCTTAAAATGGATCTAAGCTCTGATGAGTTAATTTTTTAAAACTCAAATGACGTCAGCTACACAAGTACCTGTACTTATCGACAGAAGAGCTAATCTATATTCACGTGCTTATCAAAGAATGAGTTTTTTTTGGTTTTCTTTTTTTCTGTAAATGATTAGGCCTCCTGATACGTAAATTATGTCAACTGAAAATTGATATTCACGTTTCAGAGGTGAATATATCTGCTAATATTATCTTGTGTTATTTTGAAAGACAAGTATTTCTAATAATATTTGTTTTTTATCTCTGCCTGAGCTGTCCGCGAAAAACTGTTCCTAACTTCCCCTATCCGCGAAAAATGTTTCTAGCTTCACTGGTCCGCGAAAAATGTTTTTAGCTTCCCTGGTCCGCAAAAAATGTTTTTAGCTTCACTGGTCCGCGAAAAATGTATTTAGCTTCACTGGTCCGCGAAAAATGTTTCCTACTTTGACTGCCGGTCGGCAGGTATAGAAAGGTTGGGAGGGGCTGGTTTACACAGCTGTTTGCAGTAACAGAATTCAATTCTGAAAAGAGTTTAAAAAACTTTTTTTGAGTGATTGTTGGCAAAAAATCTTAATTTATTCGGTCGTTTAGTAAATTTTCTCTTGTCACCCGCATTTTTATAACAGATGTTTTACCAAAATCGGTCCGGAAATTAACTTTGAAAGATTAGGTTCAAGAAAATTAAGTAAAGCAGGCGCCATATTTTAAAATGGGCTTTTGGCTAGGTATCATTGTTATTTTCTGAGTAAGGCTGGTGCTTATTATTGAGTTTTAGTTGATGAGTTGATGAGAATGACTAACAATGGCAGAACCATGAAAGCATTTTTTTTGGCTGTTCAGGAAAGAACAATGTTTGTCAATCTATTGTCAATCTATTATGATCGCTTATATTTCAAAAAATATTGACAATAGTCAATCCATTGAGCTTGGATATTATTGAAATAATGTCTGTCTATTGGAAAAAAGTCATTCATTAAACTGAACAAACATATACCTATGTAAGAAATTCTAGGCAATACGGATACTTAATTTGCATCCAAAGAAATATAAAAACTAAGACATATATTTATTTGATCAGCTTGTGTTTCAGAGAAAAAAAAGGGCGCTGAACGTGTCGCAGTGAATAAACGGAGAACAGCCTGCGGCTCATGACTGTTTGCTTGCGTTAGGGTCAGCGATCCATAGCGGGCCTCTTGCGTTAGGGTCAGCGATCCATAGCTGACTGCTTGCGTTAGGGTCAGCGATCCATAGCAGACTGCTTGCGTTAGGGTCAGCGATCCATAGCGGGCCTCTTGCGTTAGGGTCAGCGATCCATAGCTGACTGCTTGCGTTAGGGTCAGCGATCCATAGCTGACTGCTTGCGTTAGGGTCAGCGATCCATAGCTGACTGCTTGCGTTAGGGTCAGCAATCCATAAATGGCCGCTTGCGTTAGGGTCAGCGATCCATAGCTGACTGCTTGCGTTAGGGTCAGCGATCTATAGCTGACTGCTTGCGTTAGGGTCAGCGATCCATAGCTGGCTGCGAGCACCTATGAGTATGCCCAAAGTGCAGTGACGTCGATTCTTAGAAACATTAACATAATATTAACCAATCTAAGATAAAAGACTCTCAAATTCACAATTTTCCACACTTTCCACACATACAAAAGCCCTGCTGTGGGTATGGTCAGTCTACTGGATCTAATATAAAGCTATATAAACAATATTCCAGTTTTGATACATGAATTTAACAGTTAATCATTCGTTTTCCCATAAATAAGAAGAACAAAGAAGAGAAGATAATTGTTATTAAATGTTGATGGGTGGGGAAGTAATAAAAGAATAAGAGAGAGAGAGAGAAAAGAGAGAGATGAAGGAAAACAGTGAGAGAAATAAGTATATAGAGATAAAGATAAACATATATCTATTCTCTAAGTAATAGATAACGATATATATATATATATATATATCTAGAGAGAGAGAGAGAGAGAGATGGAGAAAGAGTAAAAACACAGGAAAAATATCAGGAAAACAGTGAGAGAAATAAGTATATAGAGATAAAGATAAACATATATCTATTCTCTAAGTAATAGATAACGATATATATATATATATATATATCTAGAGAGAGAGAGAGAGAGATGGAGAAAGAGTAAAAACACAGGAAAAAAATCAGGAAAACAGTGAGAGAAATAAGTATATAGAGATAAAGATAAACATATATCTATTCTCTAAGTAATAGATAACGATATTTATATATTTATCTAGAGAGAGAGAGAGAGAGAGAGAGAGAGAGAGAGAGAGAGAGATGGAGAAAGAGTAAAAACACAGGAAAAAAATCAGGAAAACAGTAAGAAGGAAAAGCATATGAGATAAATATAAACATTTTGCTATATGCTAAAATATAAACATTTTGCTATATGCTAAAATATAAACATTTTGCTATATGCTAAAATATAAACATTTTGCTATATGCTAAGTAATCGATAAATTAAGAAGTGAAAGAGAATGAGAGAGATAAAGAGAGGGGCAGGTAATTAGACATCCGATGTTCTGTGAAACGTTTACAGCGTAGATCTTTTAGATAGGTTAGAAATAAACACACGTCACGTGCAGCCGCATGGGAAATCTGTGCTAATCCTGGATGATCTCTTGATGTCAGTTCCAGGCCTAGGATTTCGAGTTTTCTAAATTCCCGCTCAACAGCGTGCACGGAGAGATCCTTCACTTTACCATATTGGCAACTCGCTTTCGTAGGGTGTCAGGCGCTGCTTGTCAACCGTGTAATACTTGACGCCCACTTGTATAACTTTCGTGAGAGTAAATTATTCTTATCATCCACTAACATTTAAATTAAAGACAATTTGGCAATCCTCCACTGAGTTTGTACATTATCATTATCAAATGGCATCTCCTTTGCAGAACGTCGGTCACGCCAAAGCCAGTCTGAAGGATCCTCGACCTCTTACTTAATATACAGCCTGAAATAGAGTCGTGCCTAACCATTCCTTGGCAGCTTTGTGCCATCTCATTTTTGGTCTGCCTCTGCCTCTCTTGCTCGGCACCATACCTTCCATTACCGTTCTCTCAAGCACCTTGTTTCTTTTGATGTGGCCAAATGATTTCAATTTGTTTGAACTTGATGGAATGCATGAACCAGTTCCTCTCTATACCCAGCTCTTGTAGAATGTCTGTATTCTTATTTTTGTGTGTCTACGGTTGTTTTTGTTGAATGCCCACATTCAATGTATTTGCTCTTTTGTGCGCTTTGAAACGGACGCTAAGTGACGGTTTGTTGTAGCTTTTCTCACATCCCGAGAATATAGATGAAGGTAGGCAGGGGTACACTAGCTGGTTGTGCTATGCTTGGCAACAATTGGGTGTCGTTCACTACTGCGGGGATCACGTTGATCACTCACCTTGCTACAATGGCTGTCAGTAAAACAGCCCGTTTCCAGCAAGGACTACTTGGAAGTCGAGGTGAGGGTCTTGGCCTTTATATTTTGCCCGACGCTAACTGTCTAATCAGCATGTTTTTCCTGACCAGACGTTAGTCTTCCTCCCCTGTATTCTAATGACTTTTCTATAACATTTCGACTCGAAAGACTCGATACTATTTATTGAAGTTTGAGTAACTGTCCATGTTTCACATCCACATACTACCACGGGAGAAAGACGTTCTCAAAATGTTCACTTTTGTTTGTTTATTGGTATTTTGCAATAGTTTCCCCAGATTGTGATAGATACAGGCTGACTTTGGCATGAGTGGGTGGGTAGCAGACAACAGCTGCCTCTCATGTTCTATAAATGACATAATAAGTCATGAATTAGTGGTAACTAACATTATTTTAATTCACAGCGCCCGCGCGAGCACACACACACACACACACACACACACACACACACACACACACACACACATATACACACACACACACACACATATATATATCAATCTCAAGCAAAATGAAAGAAATAAAGTCTCATTCCATAATACAGACTGCCGAACATTTCGAGATGGATTATTTGTCGAACTGCAAAAGCGCAGTGAATAGAACCAAACTGTATGGAAGTAAGTACAGTATGTAAGTACAGTACAGCTGTGAATGTAGAAATATAACATTTTAGGAACACAAGGCCGGTCCAAATCTTCTTCTGCCCTCAGGATTTTGATCATTCTAGATCTATAGTCCCGTCACTTGGATCAAGTCCAGTTCTCTCCTAGTCCAGGTGGCAGCCCCCACACCCAGATCTGGCATCGTAGGTTTCGGTATGTGGGCAACCTTGTAGGATGTGTTCTGGATGTATCGACTTCGGTTCCACATGGACATTTACTTGTATGATGTGTTCGGGATGTGTTGACTCAGGTTCCACATGGACATTCACTTGTATGATGTGTTCTTGATGTGTTTACTCCGGTTCCAGGTGAACATTCACTTGTATGATGTGTTCTTGATGTGTTGACTCTGGTTCCAGGTAGACATTCACTTGTATGATGTGTTCTTGATGTGTTGACTCCGGTTCCACGTGAACATTCGCTTGTATGATGTGTTCTTGATGTGTTGACTCTGGTTCCACATGGAAATTCACATATATGATGTGTTCTTGGTGTGTTGACTCCGGTTCCACGTTTACATTCACTTGCATGATGTGTTCAGGATGTATTCTAGCAATGGGAAAGCAGCATGCACGAATGCAATAAATATAGATATGATAGAAACTCTAGAAGAATTCAGTGTAGATAAAATCATCAACTCTTGTAATGACATCTGCAATACGAAATCTTTTTCGAGATACGTGATTACTTTTGTTTCTACAACAAAACACATTAAGAGTCAGATGTATGCAGTCAAAATTAACACTGGGAAAACAAGAACTATGAAAATATCAAAGTAGACGCAATATTCAAATATACGGATACATGCTGTAGGAAAGAAAGAACGTCTCATATCTTGGAACTATAATAACTGAAATAGGAATATGCAAAATGGAAATATGGAAGAGAAATAGGATGGTCAAATCTGTATTCACCAACATGAATCTTATATTTTCTTCCGAACAAGTCACTCACGAATGGATAATGAGAGTGGTAAGTGGTATGTATTTTCGACTATACAACATGGAGGAGAAACATGGACAATGAACAAACGTTTAGAAAAGACAGTTTAGGCATTTAAAATGTTGATATATAAAAGAATGGAACGCATCAAATAGAAAGATAATTTAAAAAAAAAATAAAGATGTCTTGGAGAAATTAGGAGTGCAGAGAGAATTGATGAACGAACGAACAGTTAAGACATTTTCATGAAAATATATATAAATGAATTACAGCATCAACTTGCTGAAAACAATACTGGAAGGCAAGGAAAAGGACAAATGCATAAGAGGCAAAGAACGCTGCTGTAAATTGGAAGATACCATCAAGAGATGGATAATGAAACGCATGGCAGATTGATCCATCAAGGCAGGAGACAGAGGATGTTGCAGATTAATTTAAGCTGACATTCACTGTTTATAGAGCTCCTGAATTGAACAACTATTGTTTGAAGACAAATTGAGTAATGAATTTTATCCTTACAATGTGTAGAAAAATACATTTTCTAATTTGCGTGAAAACAATTTTTTATAAATATTTATCTTCTAGAAGGGGGCGAAAATTTTCAGGAGTCTAATTAAAATCTTGAATAAACTTAATTACACGAATGAGAAGAAAACAACATACACAATTTGTTTACTTTCACATTAAGCAATTATAATTAAATTGAAACTAAACGGGCACGAACTATTGAAGAGAACACACACATATCTAGGAATAACATTGAACAGCATACTAGCATGGGAAACCAACATTGAAAGGTGCTCACAAAAAGTAAACAGCGAATGCCTGTACTGAACAAATTAGCAAGAGCTACCTGGACTTTCAAATACCGAAGCTGCTGCAGACAGGAAATATTAGACTGCATTTTAATATGCAATATTAGTCTGTCGCACAGATTGAATATCAACTGGGAAAGAACAATTAACATTCAAAACCATTAAAAAGTAATTTAGAGTATTACATGAGTTATGAAGTCAACACGAATAAACGAGATGGCAAAAAAATAGCAAAGTATCAAGTCACGAGGCTACAATAACTGCAACAGACAATACAAACAAAAATAAATTCCAAACCGTTCCCAGATCTTCTATTGAATTAAAAAGAAAACATAGAGGATGTGGTTGACGAGCTACTATTTCAGAGGAGCTACTTTAAAAATAAAATTAGAAAAAATAAAACAACTAGCTTCCTTTATATCTTACCTCATCTCTAGCAGATAAAGCAATGTCACACTCCCACAAAGCAAGAGAACACGATTCCTAGAGCTAGTAGACATGGAATTCATGAAAAGCGGTATCCAAGCAGATAAAGTCAGAAAATATGTGGCCTTAAAATATATCTAAGAGACATATCCAGACACAAAATGACCCACATACACAGACAAAACAGCAACGAGAGATATGAAAAATGGAGGAGGAGGGGTTCACTCAAAATCAAATCGACAGAATATCAAAATCTCCGTAGATGCTGGAAATGTGTCAAACAACTTCAGAGCTGAGTCTGATGCACTTGCGAACATCTGCAATGGCCATACTGAATACCAATCAGAATTTTCACATTGAGAAAATTCAGTGGATTCAGGCATACTGTAGTATACATGGAAATCAGGCGTCAGATAGACCAGCCTAGTATGGATCACGCAATGCCCAAACTGAAGACAGGGCTACATATAAAGACAATCACGCAAACTAACTTCATAGAAAAATAGCACCGAGAGTGCCCATATGTGTTATAACAGAAGCAAACTACTCATTATCAAGAAGAGATCAAGTTACAATATGCAGTTAGCGACCAGACCACTCCAGACAGAGACATCATCCGTTCAACAATTTGAAATGGGTTACACATATATGTCCCCATATGGAGAGAACAAACCATCCGTGGAACATGTTCTCTAGGTCTGCCGACTCCACCAGAGGAACGGAGTGACAATATGGCCCTTATAGCTCATTTATGTAATCAACTGTATGACGACGAGACTAGCATAAGAGAGGTTGACAAGTTTATGAGGGAAATCTAAGAATCAACGAATAATAATAATAATAATAAGAAAAATAAGAAAGAAGAAGAAACACAGCAACAGCAATAAAAAACAACGTACGTACAGTTAGTGATTTCAAATGATGTCCCCTTGAGAATGTTTGGTTTCATCAGTTGGCTGAAACATTGAACATAAAACACTGGATCGATCGGCACTAGTGGGTCAAATATGAAGTGATTTGTTCACAACAAAAAAGAACACTATTCAGTTTCGAGAAATTGTCACCAAACCAGTAAATTAAAGCAGAGGTTAACAATTCTTAGAAACATTGATCCCTTCTCGAACAAGGAGTGTCAAATTAGAGATCGGACAGAAGATGAAAGAATTTGAAATGAGCTTTAATGAATTTGCCACAAAAAAATGTAGTTTGGAATGCGGCAGAGATATGAGTTTGACGTGTCCTTGCTTGGTGCCGTTTTATTTGTACTTTATTGTTCTTGTTTGGCTAGTGGCACTTTGTTCTAGACTTATGTTCTTCATTGTTTCTTCCTGGTATGAGAGCTTTTAACTTATAAAAAAAAAAATTTCTGCACTATGCAATAAACTTAGCAACGAATTTACTGTTTTATATTGTTGGTCCCCAATCAAGAATCGGTGGTCGCAGAAGACGTGCCACGACTTAACAACTCTTGATAAAGACTTCATTGATTTAGGTGTACATTCATGACGTAGAAAGATCCGTTCGTTTCAACTCTGCTATGCTTGGCTGATTGATACACCTTTTGGAGACAGGTGAGGCCTACAGCTACCCCTGCAGCTGCAACAGATCAGTTTTAAATAACATTGTATCCAAGTATTTGTAGTGCCAGAAATGATTTTTCGCGAAAGGCCTGTTGACTCCATGCACAACTCTTTTCCGACATGCTTGGAAAGTTTCAGTGGGTCTATTCTTGTGTCCACTCGAACAATGTTTTGCTTATCGTAACTGTCAATCAGATATCCTGTTGCAGGTGCATGCTGGAGCGTACAGTGATCGGGGCAGATCTGGTTATTACGCTCTGGAAGTCGACCACTTGTTCCTCTACTACAGAGGCAAATCAAAGGCCGCCGTCCATCGTAAACGATGCTAGCGCTATTTTTAGTAAGGATTAGCTGCGCTACTTTTATCCTCACTCTCTCGTCTCGAGTTGCCCGACCCCACTGGCAAGACAGCGGAGTCCGGAATCGAACCCACACCACCTGATCACGAGGCCGACGGCTTAACCACTTCGCCACGGAATCCCAGTGTTCCTCCAAAGCTCTGATAATTGTAGTGACATCTATCTATTTTAGTAAGCTATAATGCATAATAAATACTCATTGTCTGATGTCACCGCTGGGAATTATATGGCCGAGGAATAAAGATAGCTTATTCCTGCAATTACTGTAGAGTGCACATGCTTAGTTTTTATGTTACAATCGATAGGACAATAACCGACATTTTTTCGACGTTTTCAATCGTGTCCTATATTGAAAAGAGCGAAAACTAACCATCTGCCACCCCGATGGTACGAAAATGGAAATAATGGACAGACGCACGTCTGACACACTGCAGACTTAGAGGACAACAGATGAACAGATCCAGTATCATAGCAGGATCGAGTAGCCGAAACGGTTGTCTCTTTCTCGTGAACACACGGGTTCGAACACTTGCAAGGATGTTCATTCCGGTGTTAAATGAAAACCTCGCACTGCATCGCTCGGCGACTGCTGGTTAAACGACATTTATTTCACAGGCCTATAACCCTGCTCTTTCCTGCCAACATAGGCATTGGATTCATGCAATCATTTTTTTCTTCAAATAGTAGTTGTTAGGTCACGCGAGAGAAATATGTGGTTAAACTATGCGAGAGATGTGGGGATTAATTATGTTGTGTTACAGAAACATACGCATTTGAGGATTGAGTGAAATGGAAGACAATATGGCCGACCACAGTTAGACAATAGGAGAAACAAAAATTACATCCAATATTTGACGTGCCGAGCAAACTTAAAAGCCAAGCATATTGCTATTAGGGGCTTCCATAAGTGATGGTTGAAACATTAGGAAGCTTCCGGTGCTACAGAACTGTCTCCCTTAAGTTGCCGTTAGCTAGAACGTTCCATTTCCACAGAACGCAACTTTCCAAATATGAAGTCATGAAGCCAGATGACATGTTGGGAAATGTGCATTATGGAGTGGATATTTAATATTTTACTGATCCAAAAAAGTTCTATACTATATCAGCTATAGATGAGAAGAGGCTAGAGATAGGAGTGGGATAGTTAACCCCTCCTTCCATTTCTAAATTTATCTGACAATTAACTTGATAATGAAGACAGCATCATCAACCAACAGAAAAGGAATTTCGTGTACTCTAACAAAACAATTTCATGACTTGGGCTTTGCAGACGACTTCGCTGTTCTGTTTCATAATCGCAGTAACATGCACAACAAAATAGGTAACTATTTTTGTTGAGAGGTTACAGAAATTGAGACTGAGAATCCTCAAACAAAAAAATCAAAAGTATTAGAGTACATGCATCTGCAGACAACCAAAATATGTTAGGCGACACACTCCTACAAGATATGTAATCCGTAATACTTTTTGGTAGCTTATTCTTCTTCTTCTTCTTCGTCTTCTTCTGCGTTCGTTCTCAGTCTCCCGCTACCAAGCCCTGAATAGTATTTTACAAGTAGCTAGATGTAGTCCAGAGAACGGAATGCCTTGTGTCGCTAGTTATAAAAAAATAGCAGGTAGAGATCGCCATCATCTGGTTGGTCAGTCCTAAAACTGATTGTAATGATGTTTGAGCATGTCTCTCCCTTGGCCCATATACTCTGCAGCTCTCTTCATTTCAGCAGAGGTTCGTACTTATTTTCTTTGCATATTTGAGATGTAAAGTGGAGTCTTGGTCGATTACTTTTCCACTTAAATTGCCGTCTAGACTCTTCTGTAGAAGACTTTCATGTCATATATTATATCCAAGCCAACTTAATCTTCATTGTTGTATTATTGTCAATATGTGTCTTGATACGCCTTCATTAGTGAAAGCTTTATTATTGAATAATCTTTCTGTCCGACTCACTCGTTCCATTATATAATAGCACCGTATTTCAAACGCTCTCAAGTTAAAAAAAAAATCTTTCTTAGTTTGAGTTTATGTTTTAACTTTACTTTTGCCATTTCAATCCTCTTCCTAATTTCTGTCTCATTTGAGAGCATCTTCTGTGGAGGTTTGCCCTAAATATCTAGGCTTCTGTGCCTGTTCGACTATTCTCCTATTGATGATTATATTAATGTGTCTATGTTGATTGGCTATTATCATAGTCTTTGTCTTTAATGTTTTTTTTTCAAGAAAGATGCACATTGGGGTTGTTGATTATCTTCTGCGCCTATACATGTGAAGTCAATCGACATATATTCTTTAACATTTTAAAGATTACTTTAATGCATTTGACAGGATTCACTCCCATTTTCAGCACGTCTGCTTTTCAAATGCAGTAAGCGATTTATTTTGAGACTCAGCCTAAATGTATTTGATAGAAAATCCAACGCGATGTTATATATATTTTCTTTCACAAGATCGCCTCAGTTAATAGTCTTATCGAATTTCGTTCTTCTAGTCATCTGGAACACAATTAATCTGGCCGGTGGCTCCAAAGTCTCCGACCACGGGAAACTTTTATACACTTTTTGGTCAAGTATCTTGATTCTGTCTAGTCTGCATTCTTTGATATTCGGCTCAGTTGTGTTTTTTCATAAGTCTATCATGTCCGGTCACCTGCCTTACCTGCTCAAATGTCAATGAGCGCACCTGTAGCACGCCACATAATTTTTTACGAATATGTGCATCTCGCTATCGACATCGTAGTTGACTTTCAAAATTTGTAACTTTTCTTTGTGTTTGTCAATAAATATGATTTTCTTGTGTGTAGAGGCACAATTAAATAAAGAACGTGTGGGTGTTATTGTTTTTGTTGCGTCTTTGTTAGTTTCTGAGATACAAAAAGATGAAGTTGAAAGTTTATGGAAAACCCGAAACAAATTTGGACTCGACCGCTAGGCCTAGTCGCTCCGATAGAAATCCATGGAAACCACAACAACATATCGATACTGTGTTTACAATATCAACACCACTGTTAGATTCCAATTCAAACGTAGTTCTTTCATCTAAACAAACAAAATAAACATATCTACTCGATAAAGATCTTTTCCGACAACCTACTTCACCTTTCGCAAAATGTCGGCTTGCTCCAAACGGCGTTTTAGAAGAAAAATTGTTCAAAATCCATTTGTAATCGAACAGACGATACTGTTACCGTAAAAATATTGTGTGTAGATGGTGACGTATCCAGCATAAGAAAAAATGGCTATGGGCAGGGTCTCCGTGCAACCAATTTTAAAAAAAAATGGATATATTATCCGCCGAGTTTGTCCAGACATTCGGGACCATGGTATGCCGCAGGTGGGTTTTTATCTAGTTGTGTGAGCGTTGTCTAAATTAACTTCAGCTGTATTTGTCTTTGTTTCTGTCTTTATATTGTTTTTATTTTTCTTTGTATCTTCTGATTTTGAGTGTCCAAGCATTGGCGGACCATAGGTTAAAAACCGCTGCTCTATATATTCTTTGATCTAGCTCCCGGCACTTTACCTTTGTCATCAATGTATCTCATATCTGGCTACTTCATTAGTTTTCGTCTTGTCAATGTTTCCTATCTCTTTCTGTCATTAACCTGACGAAATTTTGGAATTCTGTCTTTGGAATTTCCTATCAATTACATATTCGCTAATGAGAGAAATGACACCAGCAAATGATAAACAAAGAATACAATATCCATGATAATTTACTACGAAACAAATAGCATGGAATCGACTGAAGTTACATAGAGAGAATCAGTTGAGCAAATGGAGGTTACAAAATCAACAACCATGGATAGACGTAGCTAGTTATAACGAAAGAAGAAAGTAATACAACGAAATAAAACTTCATCAGGGACCAATATGAATGTGAAAATATATTGTCATAAGAGAGAGAAAAGGGGTATATATATATATATATATATATATATATATATATATATATATATATATATTGAGAGAGAGATAGAGAGAGAGAGAGAGAGAGAGAGAGAGACTGAGTGAGTAAAAGAGAACAGTGAAAATATGACGAGACACTATCAGACAACAGAAAAGAAAAAAGTACAGATGCAATATTTTATGTGCCAAGCAAACGCAAAAGCCCTGCATTTTGCCATTAGGCTTACATAAGTGATGGCCGAAACATTAGGCAGCTTCCGGTGTTACAGATTTGTCTCCCATGACTTTCCGTTAGAAGCGCTGCATTACCACAGGACGCAACTTTTCAAATATAAAGCCAGATGACAGTGTGACAACGTCCACGCACAATCTAGGGAGTGAGCATTATGAGACGACTGTTTGATCTCTTGCTTGCATTACATCGGAAATCAGGGCAACAGTAGTCTGAAGGATGGGGCTTTGGAGGAGAGCCTCAATACGTTACTTGGTTTGTAACCTGCAATCTCAAGTCCCAATACAAGTTATAGAATACATTTCAAACGTATATAAAGTTAAACATTCAAGATAAAATGTGAGGCCTTTTTGTTTTCCTTTTAAGGAGAAAGGATGACAGAGAAAGAGAGAGAGAAGGCGAGAGAGAGCGAGAGAGAGAGAGAGAGAGAGAGATGGGGGAGGGGTGAGGAGGTGAGTTGTATATGAAAAGACTTTTATGGAATTCCATCTTCTGATCGCATTTCATGTTATACACAAACGATATATTGTCTAGCACTAATCTCTTCTAGATGTGATGGTGGAAAGTGTCCATTTCACAGACCTCACATATTATAGTTGAACAGTTACCTGCACCACCAAGAGAAGAGCGCAGACCATATACTGTTGGGTAGGCTAAATAGTAAAATGTCAAGAAGAAAAAGCCCAAAGGCTGAAAAGCCCAGAACAGTCCATCCCCAGGTCTAAGTAAGTCGCAAGTAGGAAACCACCAACAAACGTACTAGTCATAGCCAAGCAAAATTCCAAAAGACAAACCAGGGAAGACATGTGACCGCATATTATACTGCCGACCAAATGGACATGCGGAACATAGAGATGGCTTTGCTACGATCTGGACTTGGAGAACGAAGTATTTTCTTATCATCGTTAAGATTTCAGTTGCCTGACTTGTTCGATCACCGTGAGATAGAATCTGTTCTTTGATCTCCACACCTCCATCTTTCTTTGTGTGTTCCAATTTAGCCCATATCTAGTGACATTATAAGAAAAGAGAATTGATGTAGTGGTGAATTAGAGTATGTAAGAACACGAAGAATTTGATTTTCCCGATTTTCAAATTAGACAATTACCAACGAATTGCTGCCAAAATGCTATATTCGTTGCATATAACGGGCAGAAAAAAACCCAATAAGGAGAGTGTTACACGTCAGTCTCCTTTCTGTTCCCCAAACGGCTTGAGCAGCAGAGAGCTGCCCAGGCGCACTTGCAGATTGGAAATACCCATAAACACGGCGGAAACTGGTCAGAGGTGAAATCAATTAGAGACGTTAGCAGAGGATAGAAAGGCTTGGCATGTGTTTGTCAAAGACCTCTGCTCCACTGGCTTGAAAAAGAAATTAATCTCAGAGTCGGCAATGTTGTCAGAGATAAAATGTTAGAGACTGCATTGTAGTAGTTCTATTACAATATTTTATTAGGTGTTATGGCCACTTCCTTTATTCTCTGCTGTTCCTTCCATAATAGAAATCAAGTACCGATTTGCAGAGAACGGAGGGTGTTCAGTCACGCTCACATTTTTTATATGGGAAGAGAAGAGTAATCAGGGGCAGGTGAACCATACTGATCAAGGTGGGAGTGAAGAGTAATCAGGGGCAGATGAACCATACTGATCAAGGTGGGAGTGAAGAGTAACTAAACATACTGATCAAGACCAGCATGTCACTTCCTGTTGCGTGGTCATGGAAACAAGTTGTATCACAGCAGCCTGTTAAGCGAGGTGGGGATTAACACTGTAACCATTATAGTGGTAAGCTTACTGACGAGGCTTGCATTGCACTACAGCAGAAAAACCGCTGCTTCCCCTTCTCTAGTATACTTCGGGATGTATGGGAGTGACTGTAACCAGCTACCAAGGAAATTCAAGAGTTAACACAACTCAGAATAAGTAGATTTGATCAACAACACAATACTTTGTGATCAATAATAAACAATCAAACAACATCACAGAAAGAAGAGTCTAATGTTCTCACTAGTTTAATAGGAGCAACTTTTATCAAATGTTAAGCTTGTATGACGCAGTCGACGATGAGAATAATCGTGTGGCTATTTTTGAATGCAATAGTCTCCAAGCATTTCCTTCATTACTTCTATCTGACTTGTCTTAGTCGTTTCTTTTCTGCCGAGGGATGTAGCAGTCTTATTTACTTTTCTTTCGGCACGGTGTTTGTTCAGGATAGAGTAACCGGCGTGATGACCAAGCCTTCTTGTCGCTTGACATCCACTATGGGGGTTGGGGAGAAGTTGGTGGGGACGGAGGATTGGAAATGTCTTTTGGAGCTATCCATAACATATGCTCACAGGAGAGGAATGTAAAGAGTAAATAATTGTGGATCTATGTGAGAGAGAGGAGATATTGTAGTTTGAAGTTGATGCACAATTCACACACAACA
The DNA here is from genome assembly GCA_036924085.1 of Ariolimax columbianus. Taxonomy (NCBI): domain Eukaryota; kingdom Metazoa; phylum Mollusca; class Gastropoda; order Stylommatophora; family Arionidae; genus Ariolimax; species Ariolimax columbianus. The sequence continues at coordinate 16,980,467 of JAVGWX010000002.1, forward strand.
TGACAACTTTCATTCACGTACACATGTATCAAGGGTAACAAGCCCTATCATCTTTAAAAATGTATGTACGTCTTTATCGTACTGAACCCAAATATACGTTCTTAATGTTCATTCCATCTTACCATGCCTTATAATCTTTGCGTACTCAGTATTTCTAATACGATTAGACTATATAGACAGATTTATTTTACATGATTATTTTGAATTATTTATACACAAACGATATATTGCCTAGCACTAATCTCAGTTGTAAGTAAAGGGAGGTGATTGTAACATTAAAGGTTGCATGTCTAATTAAGGCTATTTGGAGTGGACATCCACAAGTGCCAGAGGAGCCATTCAAAATTAAACAGAGATAGATACGGGATACGGAAGGGTCAATAAATGCCTGATTAGTATGAACATTTTTTATGAATGGACACTGTCTTTTTCTTATGTATTAAGGCGCTATCTCCAACATATCTACACCTGGCGGGAGCTAATGGTTCGGAGCAGTGAAAGCCCGTAAATATTCTGCTTGCTGACGCACTTTTTCATTTAAACAAAACGATATGTGTGTATGTGTGGGTATGTGTGTGTATCTGTGTATATATATATTCCGAGGCTATGCAGATAAGACGAAACATAGGTGGGCAGGTCACATGTTGCGACGAAACAATGGTCGATGGAGCACGGCGACAGCAGTCTGACACCCCCGATGCAGAAAGAGACCGCAGGGGAAACCTCTAATCGTTTGACCAGAGTGCATTGCTGTCCGCAATAACATCCGACGCTTTTCTGCGGGAATGCTTACCACCCACTGGACTTCCGTGGTCCAAGACAGGATCTGTTGAAGACGAAGTTGGTATCCGCAGCAAAGCTTAGGAACAAGTCATCCAGATCAAAGGAAGGTCACACACAGACTTACTCCAGCCAGTTATGTCTTTGGCATGTTCCTCGTAGTTACAGGCGTTCATATCAAACGCTTTCAGGTGACGATTGCAAACGTCTTTGTAGCGGAGGAAATGTCTATCTTTGTTACGGTTGCCCGTGGTCGACTCTCCGTATAGTATAACTTTTGGAATTAACCCGGCCTCTATTCTGCACACGTGACCAAGCCACCAGAAAAGGTGCTGTCGGAGGATCGTAAGTTAAACTGGCAATCTTTGCACTGTCCAGCACCTCGTTGATTGTCACTCCACGAACGTGCATTTATTAGTGATCTATACTCCACAAGGAGCTGAACAATGTTCAGACTAGATCAGATGAGTTACCATCTCCACCATCGAAGGTAATTTGCTATTGATCTCTATCGTCCTATCTCTTGCTTTGATAATACAATCTGACAAACGTTTTTCTGTCTGTCTCTTCATGTTATCCTACAAATAGAGATGTCGCTCTGTTATCCTACATATAGAGATATCGTTCTGTTATCTTACAGATAGAGATGTCGTTCTGTTATCCTACAGAAGATGTCGTTCTGTTATCTTACATATATAGATGTCGATCTGTTATCCTACAGATAGAGATGTCGTTCTTTTATCCTACATAGATGCCGTTCTTTTATCCTACAGATAGAGATGTCGTTCTGTTATCCTACAGAGATGTCGTTCTTTTATCCTACAGAGATGTCGCTCTGTTATCTTACAGATAGAGATGTCGTTCTTTTATCCTACAGAGATGTCGTTCTGTTATCCTACAGATAGAGATATCGTTCTGTTATCCTACAGAGATGTCGTTCTGTTATCCTACATATAGAGATGTCGTTCTGTTATCCTACAGATAGAGATGTTGTTCTGTTATCTTACAAAAAGAGATGTCGATCTCTGTCACATCAGCCTTCTACTTTTATTCAAGTACAGTTTAAATTCAAGTGTTATGCTTTGATATGGCCAATATGTCTTAATTTTCTTACTATAATTTCGTTTAATAATTGTCTTTTCCCCCCAACTTCTCTTAATTACCTTGGCCTGTTTTTCCAACGCAATGCGCCATCTTCTTCTGTATTTCAACATTTCATAGATCCCAATGGTTCTCTTCGCTTTAGTTAGTTTTTTTTACTGTCCATGTTTCTATACCACATTGACGATGAGTAAATCTTTATTTCTTTTTCTTTTCGTTTCTAGTTTTTTAAACACAAATGTGTTTGCTTTCTAAGAAAAACAAGAATAACAAAGGACAATTTGTTATCTTTTTTAAACATCCTCAATAGATCATTATGTCTACAACAGAGAACGCGAGCACCCAAACCTGAAAACTGTGAATTGATAACAATGATCATATAATCTGTCTGCTGTCAAGGTCTATAGCACAAGTTTGGAGTTCAAACTGAAATTTCGCACGTGACCCAGGGGCTGATGCTAGCACGCGCACAAACATGGAGGTTCCTAACAATGTTTGGAATGGACACACCCTTGAAGCGCTGATGTCTGTTTAATGTTGTTATATTGCGTGTGTGTGTCTATTTGTGTGTGTGGGTGGCTATGTGTGTGTGTGTGTTTGTGTGTGTGTGTCTATGTGTATATGTGTGTGTGTGTCTATGTGTGATTCTATGTGTGATTGAGTGTGTTATTTAACAATTCTCTTTCTCCAAATTGTATATGAATGTCTTCTTAATGTAAACTTTGTGACCAAACCAAGATATTAACATACTAGTTGTCGCATTAATCTCCACAGAGGCAGGCAAGTATATCCACTTTTTCCCTTATTAACTTATATCAAATTTAATATCTTCCACATCATAATAATATACAAAAATGTATGCTTGTTATAACTGTAAAAACACTTATCTTCAAAATGGTAAAGCATTCGCAAAGATATATCTAAAATTGCACTAGAGCATGATTTCGCAGATTGCGTAACCATTGTATAGTTGGTTTAATAAGAACTCATGTCGTTCCTTGCGGAAAGGCCATCCAGTATATGAAGTTCGTGGTTCGAATTTTGATTTACTTATAACTTCATTATTTGTTCTGCTGCCTGATGTATATTTTTTTTGACTGTCTATAATACTGGTCTTTACGATTTAAAGAGCGAAACTAACCAACAAATAACATTTTACCGCTCCTGCTGATTGTGGTCTCGTCACCTCGTCACCCTGTTCTTCTTTCGTGTCATTATTGGCTTGGTTTTTCCCTAATTTAAGCCGTTTATTTTACAAGTCTTGTTTTTTCATGATTTGTTAGATGTTTATAAGGTTTTTATGTCCCTGAGTGAAGCCCCGCGGCCGTAATATAAGTGTCGTTTTGTTGATGTTCTGCGTCCGCGGTAGCGCAGTGGTTAGTCCAGTGGTTTCCTAGTCAGTCAATCAGGGTTGGGTTGGGATTTTTTTCCTGATCACAAACCGACCTCTGGCCGAACCACAGAAATTGGGTACGAACAAATCTGGGAAGTAAGGGCGGCTGGTGTGATGCAGACCACATCATCCACTTTGTGCCGTTGGTTGCAAAACACCATTCCATTTCCTATGCGCCGCACGGCGTGACGGGATCTTTACTTTAAAAAAATACTTTTGTTGTTCTGGTGTCGTCACTTAACCATTACATATATGTGTTTTTGTTCTGGTGTCGTCATTCAACCATTACTTGTTTTTGTTCTGGTATTGTTACTCAACCGTTACTTATGTGTGTTTTTGTTCTGGTGTCGTCACTCAACCGTTACTTAATATGTGTTTTCGTTCTGGTGTCGTCACTCAACCATTACTTATATATTTTTGTTCTGGTGTCGTCACTCAACCATTACTTATATGTTTTTGTTCTGGTGTCGTCACTCAACCGTTACTTAATACGTGTTTTCGTTCTGGTGTCGTCCCTCAACCATTACTTATATGTCTTTGTTCTGGTGTCGTCACTCAACCATTACTTATATATTTCTTTTCTGGTGTCGTCACTCAACCGTTACTTACATGTGTTTTTGTTCTGGTGTCGTCACTCAACCGTTACTTACATGTGTTTTTGTTCTGATGTCGTCGCTCAACCGTTACTTACATATGTTTTTGTTCTGGTATTGTCACTTAACCGTTACTTACGTATGTTTTTGTTCTGGTGTCGTCACTCAACCATTACTTATATGTGTTTTTGTTCTGGTGTCGTCACTCAACCATTACTTACATGTGTTTTTGTTCTGGTATTGTCACTCAACCGTTACTTATATGTGTTTTTGTTCTGGTGTCGTCACTCAACCATCACCTGTATGTATGTCTATCGTATAAAATATAATGTATTATTTTTTGGGGGCAACGTTAGTGTACTTTAAGATACAATCATTACAACCGATCCACCGCCATGTTTTATTCTAGCTCGCCCTACACGGTGTTCATCGATTGCTCAAGGAAAGACAATCGCGTTCAGTTTAATTTACTTGGAAGACATTAAGGGCTCTCTTGATGGCAGATTTCAGCTTAGGAACTCCAGATTGGCTTCTCTCAATTAGGGAAAAAATCTTTGTCAGACGCAATCTAGGAAAGTGCTTGGTTTTAGGAACAGGAATCATGGGATAGTACCTTTCTGTAAGATCTGGGAGATTGGATTCACAGTGGAGAATAGTTATGTTCTATTAAGAATTGACGTCACTGCTCTACGAGCAGATCTACAGGTGCTCAGTCACTTTCAGCAAATGGCGAGGGTGTGGATTGTGATAGTTATTGTAATTCGCTGTTTGTACATACTGTTTTCCGTTCTTTCAGTTGCCCCTCCCGGTTGGACCCAAGTCTGATTTCAAATTTTGTAATCTATGTACTTTCGGTTCGTTGGTTGGCATGTAATCATCACTACGTGGTCATTGATCCACTTCAAAATGTCACCACCAGCATTTTCAAATACCCTTCTTACTTCAAATGCCTTCGAGATAAGGATCCCTCTTTCGTTATTGCAAATCGCAGCATTACCAGAACAGTAGGTTTGCACACACCAACAATGGTCTTCATGTAGATATCCTCTAATTCAGTTTCGTAGAGAATGTCAAGCTATGTATGTATCATTACTCCCTTTGGAAATGATGTTCATGGGACTTAATTGAACGAAGAATCAGTTTTTTTGCCATTTTGGTGACTAGTTCTCTTCCTTTTTTGAGTAATGATGGACTCACAAGTTGCTACGTTTGGTATGAAAGTTTAGGAGTATCATTGCGCAGGGTCTTAGTCCATATGAGGTGGAGGAATCAACTCCCTTACTCCTCCTTGCTAAGTTTTCTTAACTTTAACGGGCAGGTACCAATTTACTGGTGAGGTAGTGGTAGACAATGGGACTCCTATAGTGATAGACAATGGGACTCCTATAGTGATAGACAATGGGATTCCTATAGTGATACACAATGGGATTCCTATAGTGATAGACAATGGGATTCCTATAGTGATAGACAATGGGACACCTATAGTGATAGACAATGGGACTCCTATAGTGATAGACAATGGGATTCCTATAGTGATAGACAATGGGACTCCTATAGTGATAGACAATTAGAATCCTATAGTGATAGACAATGGGACTCCTATAGTGATAGACAATAAATTCCTTTAGTGATAGACAATGGGACTCCTATAGTGATAGACAATGGGATTCCTATAGTCATGAGATTACTACGATGTTTCAAATTTCACAACAGCCAGGAGGACCATGGTCCAGCTTCACAAGTACGTTTAAAGAGCCACTGCGGGCCGGTACAAAAGAAACATCACAAATTAACTAAGCACGATAATGGGGCTCACCCTGGGGGCCGCTCTTCCCCTTCTCTCTCTTCTCACCTCACTCTGTTTCATTTGACTCTATCCCACAGTCACACCCTTGCACAACTTTCACACGCGCCCTCGTGGTAAAGCCATTCCATTGCACTTTGGTTGGGCTAGCTTCTGAGGGCGCACAAACATAGCATAGGTACATACAGATGCACACATGCATCCAAGCACTGGTTTATGCGTCCTGATATCGCCCAATTGACTACGGTCTGGGGTGGAAAATGGCGCGCCTCCGCCAGTAGAAACTAGTGAGGCAAGCATCTAAGCAAAAAACAAAAAAAACTAAGCACGAGTGGCTTCAAACAGCGACAACAGCAACTACTATTTATCAACAATAACAAAAACACCATCATAAAATATAAAACCATAACAACACCAGAGAATATATAACAACAACACCAGATAATAAATAACTATAACACCAGAAAATACATAACCACAACAACATCAGAGAATATAGCCACAACAACACAAGAGACCATATCCATAATAACACCAGAGACTATAACCACAACACCAGAGACTATAACAACAACACCAGAGACTATAACCACAACAACAGCACAAGAGATTATAACAACAACACCAGAGACTATAACAACAACACCAGAGACCATAACAACAACAAAAACACCATTAACTATAACCACAAAAACTTCATATACTATAACCACAACAACATCACCAGATACTATAAAAACAACAACAACACCGGATAGTATAACCACAACAATACCACCAGATACTATAGCCACAACAACAACACCATTGACTGTAACCACAACAACAACAACAGCGTCTATAACCACAACAATACCAGAGAATATTTAACTCCAACAATACCAGAGACTATAACAACAACAACACCATAGACTAACACAACCACAAGAACAAATACTACCTAACCACAACAACACCAAAGACTGTGTAGCCACTACGATTTAAATTAGAGAATTGAAAGTCCCGTAGTCTTTCTTGACCTTTCCATCTTGGAGGTCCCCTAGACATTGTTCTACTCTGTCCTTCGTCCTGAAATGGATCCATTGTTACGTTGTGTTGTAGTTTATAGCGATGATGCAAAATATGTGTCTTCTGGTACAACATATCTTTTTAAACATCGAAAATTATAGGGACCGAGTTTGCCTTCCCTCTTAGATCCTTAATCTCTCTGTCAGCTTGTGTGGATTCAATCTACTTCCAACGCCATCACTTGGATGCAAAATATGAAATAGGACAGCTGTGAATCGCTGACACTGGTGCAAGAACCGACCTATGTATGAGTCGTTGACTCTGGTGCAAGAACCGACCTATGTATGAGTCGTTGACTTCTGGTGCAAGAACCGACCTATGTATGAGTCGTTGACTCTGGTGTAAGCACCTACCTCTATATGAGTCGCTGACTGATGCCATTTAGTTCACTGCGCCCTTGACTCTGAAGTAGAAAGAATTTGAATTAAAAACATAAATAGCTCTTATTGAGTTACTGCACAGGGAAAGTAACAAAGCACAACCAACGTTATGACATCGACCCTCGCATAGAACAAAGAACAAACGAAAACACACAAAGGAATAACAACTAAAAACAATGAGAATGGACTTGACCTAGGAAGCAATCCGACTTGAGGTCGTACCGACAATACAAAATATGGTACCTACAGTTCAGTCTACTTTACCGAGATGAGTCCGTTGAAGATATATCATATTCTTCTAATCAAGGTCTGTGTTTTTTTTACTGATTGTATTCAACTCCATATACAGAGTGGTTCATATGCTGTTTTCCATTTTAAAATGTATTCACTTTTCCATGTTATTGTATATATATTACTTGACCGATATATTACGGGCGCATGTCAATAAGTTCCGGACCGTCCAGAAGCTGAAAGACAACATTCAGAACGAAATTCAAGCGCTGAAGCTTAAGAGATGTTATAGAACATGCTGCAGAAATAGACCCTGCTTGCTAAGCGTAAAGTGGGGTCAATTACGTGACATCATTTTCCAAATATAGTTTTTTTTTTCTGTACTTCATTATATAAGAAAATCAATACAAATAATTAGTGAACAAAAAAGTGATTACATTTTTTAATTCGAAACGATTTATCGATCGTTCTGTACAACATACGCGCAATTTTACAATGCTGAATAGTTAACTTGAGTGTTCCCGGGGCAATCAGAATAGAACCACTGTTTTATTCATTCCATTTGAAAGAGGTGACTAAAAAAGGTTGTGGATGGAGCTGACAAACTCAGCATGTAAAATACATTGCTATTAAACCGTGCTGCTAATAGTTGTCCATCACAAGTGATGAAGACCACTCTCTTTGTTCAGCCGTGTGGACAGTCGTATCTCTTGCTGTGTCCGCAGAAATGGGTGACTTGGGCGGTTATTTGGATTAAAGTGAGGAAGAAACTGCACCTTTTTGTCAACCTCACTCACAGAGCCTAAGCTACCTTTTGCCAGTGGCAAGACATTCATCTGCATGGGATGCAGATTTTGCCTCAGGGTTACCACCGAAGCCTTTCCGTAAACATGTAAACCGTGCTGCTAAAGAGGGAAATAAGGCTTTCCAAAAAGCTGTTTAGGGTAAGACAGATGCAGTATAGGATCTATACTTCAACAATTGGAGTCCTGGGAAAGTTAGTTTCGTTGTTGTTGAATAGTGAAGGAAAATTATACATTAATACAGTGACTTAAAAATCAATGAATGACTGAATGAATCCAAACCATACCTACACACGACAAGTCTGGTTGTCATCTGCGACCAACTTCAACATCTGCCACTAACTTCAACATCTGCCACCAGCTCCATCGCCCACCAGCTCAAACATCTGCCACCAACTTCAACATCTGCCACCAACTTCAACATCTGCCACCAACTTCAACATCTGCCACCAACTTCAACATCTGCCACCAACTTCAACATCTGCCACCAACTTCAACATCTGTCACCAACTTCAACATCTGCCACCAATTCCAACATCTGCCACTAACTACAACATCTGCCACCAGCTCAAACATCTGCCACCAACTTCAACATCTGCCACCAACTTCAACATCTGCCACGAACTTCAACATCTGTCACCAGTTCCAACATCTGCCACCAATTCCAACATCTGCCACTAACTACAACATCTGCCACCAGCTCAAACATCTGCCACCAACTTCAACATCTGCCACGAACTTCAACATCTGTCACCAGTTCCAACATCTGCCACCAATTCCAACATCTGCCCCTAACTACAACATCTGCCACCAGCTCAAACATCTGCCACCAACTTCAATATCTTCCACCAACTTCAACATCTGCCACCAACTTCAACATCTGCCACCAACTTCAACATCTGCCACCAACTTCAACATCTGCCACCAACTTCAACATCTGCCACCAACTTCAACATCTGCCACCAACTTCAATATCTTCCACCAGCTCCATCTACCACCACCTCCAACATCTGTCACCAGCTCCAATATCTGTCACTAACTTCAACATCTGCCACCAGCTCCATCTGCCACCAGCTCCATCTGCCACCAACTTCAACACGTGCCACCAACTCCAACATCTGGCACAAACTCCAAAATCTGCCACCAATTCCAACATCTGCCACTAACTACAACATCTGCCACCAGCTCCAACATCTGCCACCAGCTCCATCTGCCGCCAACTCCAACATCTGCCACTAATTACAACATCTGCCCCCAGCTCCAACATCTGCCACCAGCTCCATCTGCCACCAATTCCAACATTTGCCACTAACTACAACATCTGCCACCAGCTCCAACATCTGCCACCAGCTCCATCTGCCACCAACTCCAACATCTGCCACTAACTACAACATCTGCCACCAGCTGCAACATCTGCCACCAGCTCCATCTGCCACCAACTTTAACACGTGCCACCAACTCGAATATCTGCCACCAACTCCAACATCTGCCACCAGCTCAAACATCTGCCACCAACTTCAACATCTGCCACCAACTTCAACATCTGCCACGAACTTCAACATCTGCCACGAACTTCAACATCTGCCACCACCTTCAACATCTGCAGCCAACTCCAACATCTGCCACCAGCTCAAACATCTGCCACCAACTTAAACATCTGCCACCAGCTTCAAAATCTGCCACCAGCTTCAACATCTGCCACCAGATCCAACATCTGCCACCAGCTCCAACATCTGCCACCAGCTTCAACATCTGCCACCAGCTCCAACATCTGCAGCCAACTCCAACATCTGCCACCAGCTTCAAAATCTGCCACCAACTCCAACATCTGCCACCAACTTCAACATCTGCCACCAGCTCAAACATCTGCCACCAGCTTCAAAATATGCCACCAGCTTCAACATCTGCCACCAGCTCCAACATCTGCCATCAACTTCAACATCTGCCACCAGCTTCAAAATCTGCCACCAACTCCAACATCTGCCACCAATTCCAACATCTGGCACCAACTTGAACATCTGCCACGGCAATATTATCAACTTAATGATTTCTTTTCGCTCACTTCATCAGATGTATCTGGGTCTGCCTCTATCTCTCTTGTCCTTTAGAATCTAAAACAGGCCTCGCGATAACATACGAGGTCTTTCCTAAAATATGCACAAGCCAACGCCAACGCCTTCCTTTGGCCTCTTTTTCCTACAACCAACTGTCCAGTTCTGTTTCACAGAACTACGCTGGTAGCCTTGCCGTAATATTTCAGCCTCAAAATTCTTCACATGCTTCTGTTTATGATGTCCGTACCATATTCGTCTGCACCTGTGTTGACCTCAAAACATCTGAGCCATACAGTAAGACTGACATTGCATTGGAGATGAAGATACGGAACTTCATATTGGACTGGTTTCTTTGGAGTTCCAAAATATTATCCAATGTAATGAAGACCACTCTTCCCTTATGTATTCTCTGTTTGATATATTTGTCTGTTCCCCCTCGCGACCCCACCTTATTTATGATGCAATTCAGTTAATTAAAATAATCAACAACCTGCAATGGAACTTATACAATCACAATCTGAAATCTGTTCACACTATTTATTATCTAAATCGTAGTTTCATCTTAGAGAATCCTCGACTTGATTGACTTGGAGCACTTCTTCAGTCAGTTCAACTTATTTGAACGTTTTGTCTGTCATCTGACAGAAGAGCTATGTCGTTAGCAAAGTAAAGTCGAAGTACACAAGTTCACTGTTTCATATAATGCCACTGTCATCCATTTGACTTTTCTTCATGATCCTGTCTATAACAGCTAACAACAGCAGAATAAAATTTTTAAAAACACACAATAAAACCGAAAGGTAGGAGACATCTGTTTCTATTCAAACTTAAGTAGACAGCTGGCCGTCATGTCGGAACCTACATTGTATACCCTCATAAGTTCTCCGTTAAATGTTTGTAATCTTTGCAGGCACCCCATAGTGTCTGAGCAGTTTCACTAGAATAGATAGGAAGTACAGTCTCTTAATGGCACGTTGCCATGCAGTGCTGATGCACCTGTCAACATCTACAAATTCAAGGGTTCTGCAGAAATCCGTTTGAGAAACCCCAACCTTATGTGACGGTAGCAAGCATATTTGGTTTTTGGTATTACTTGCTATTTCGTTATTCAAGTGGTATATTTGCATTTCTTTGGTATTTTGGACTTCACTTAGCATTTTTATTATCATGTTATATTTTGTTCTTCAGGATGTATTTTGGTATTCACGTGAGATGTTGGTCTACAGGTGGTATTTTGGTATTCACGTGAGATGTTGGTCTACAGGTAGTATTTTGGTATTCACGTGAGATGTTGGTCTACAGGTGGTATTTTGGTATTCACGTGAGATGTTGGTCTACAGGTGGTATTTTGGTATTCACGTGAGATGTTGGTCTACAGGTAGTATTTTGGTATTCACGTGAGATGTTGGTCTACAGGTGGTATTTTTGTATTCACGTGAGATGTTGGTCTACAGGTGGTATTTTGGTATTTACGTGAGATATTGGTCTACAGGTGGTATTTTGGTATTCACGCGAGATGTTGGTCTACAGATGGTATTTTGACTTGCCGTGGTATTTTGGTATTCACGTTAGATGTTTGTCCACAGGTGGTATTTTGGTATTCACGTGAGATGTTAGTCAACAGGTGATATTTTGGTATTTACGTGAGATGTTGGTCTACAGGTGGTATTTTGGTATTCACGTGAGATGTTGGTCTACAGGTAGTATTTTGGTATTCACGTGAGATGTTGGTCTACAGGTGGTATTTTGGTATTCACGTGAGATGTTGGTCTACAGGTGGTATTTTGGTATTCACGTGAGATGTTGGTCTACAGGTGGTATTTTGGTATTCACGTGAGATGTTGGTCTACAGGTGGTATTTTGGTATTCACGTGAGATGTTGGTCTACAGGTGGTATTTTGACTTGCCGTGGTATTTTGGTATTCACGTGAGATGTTGGTCCACAGGTGGTATTTTGGTATTCACGTGAGATGTTGGTCTACAGGTGATATTTTGGTATTCACGTGAGATGTTGGTCTACAGGTGGTATTTTGGTATTCACGTGAGATGTTGGTCTACATGTGGTATTTTGGTATTCACGTGAGATGTTGGTCTACAGGTGGTATTTACGTGAGATGTTGGTCTACAGGTGGTATTTTGACTTGCCGTGGTATTTTGGGATTCACGTGAGATGATGGTCTACAGGTGGTATTTTGGTATTCACGTGAGATGTTGGTGTACAGGTGGTATTTTGACTTGCCGTGGTGTTTTAGTATTCACGTGAGATGTTGGTCTACAGGTGGTATTTTGGTATTCACGTGAGATGTTGGTCTACAGATGGTATTTTGGTATTCACGTGAGATGTTGGTCTACAGGTGGTATTTTGGTATTCACGTGAGATGTTGGTCTACAGGTGGTATTTTGGTATTCACGTGAGATGTTGGTCTACAGGTGGTATTTTGGTATTCACGTCAGCTGTTGTTCTACAGGTGGTATTTTGGTATTCACGTGAGATGTTGGTCTACAGGTGGTATTTACGTGAGATGTTGGTCTACAGGTGGTATTTTGACTTGCCGTGGTATTTTGGGATTCACGTGAGATGATGGTCTACAGGTGGTATTTTGGTATTCACGTGAGATGTTGGTGTACAGGTGGTATTTTGACTTGCCGTGGTGTTTTAGTATTCACGTGAGATGTTGGTCTACAGGTGGTATTTTGGTATTCACGTGAGATGTTGGTCTACAGATGGTATTTTGGTATTCACGTGAGATGTTGGTCTACAGGTGGTATTTTGGTATTCACGTGAGATGTTGGTCTACAGGTGGTATTTTGGTATTCACGTGAGATGTTGGTCTACAGGTGGTATTTTGGTATTCACGTCAGATGTTGTTATACAGGTGGTATTTTGGTATTCACGTGAGATGTTGGTCTACAGGTGGTATTTTGACTTGCCGTGGTATTTTGGTATTCACGTGAGATGTTGGTCTACAGGTGATATTTTGGTATTCACGTGAGATGTTGGTCTACAGGTGATATTTTGGTATTCACGTGAGATGTTGGTCTACAGGTGGTATTTTGGTATTCACGTGAGATGTTGGTCTACATGTGGTATTTTGGTATTCACGTGAGATGTTGGTCTACAGGTGTTATTTTGATTTGCCGTGGTATTTTGGCATTCACGTGAGATGTTGGTCTACAGGTGGTATTTACGTGAGATGTTGGTCTACAGGTGGTATTTTGACTTGCCGTGGTATTTTGGGATTCACGTGAGATGATGGTCTACAGGTGGTATTTTGGTATTCACGTGAGATGTTGGTGTACAGGTGGTATTTTGACTTGCCGTGGTGTTTTAGTATTCACGTGAGATGTTGGTCTACAGGTGGTATTTTGGTATTCACGTGAGATGTTGGTCTACAGATGGAATAATGGTATTCACGTGAGATGTTGGTGTACAGGTGGTATTTTGGTATTCACGTCAGATGTTGGTCTACAGGTGGTATTTTGGTATTCACGTGAGATGTTGGTCTACAGGTGGTATTTTGGTATTCACGTGAGATGTTGGTCTACAGGTGGTATTTTGGTATTCACGTGAGATGTTGGTCTACATGTGGTATTTTGGTATTCACGTGAGATGTTGGTCTACAGGTGGTATTTTGGTATTCACATGAGATATTGGTCTACAGGTGGTATTTTGGTATTCACGTGAGATGTTGGTCTACAGGTGGTATTTTGGTATTCACATGAGATGTTGGTCTACAGGTGGTATTTTGGTATTCACGTGAGATGTTGGTCTACAGGTGGTATTTTGACTTTCCGTGGTATTTTGGTATTCACGTGAGATGTTGGTCTACATGTGGTATTTTGACTTGCCGTTGTATTTTGGTATTAACGTGAGATGTTGGTCTACAGGTGGTATTTTGGTATTCACGTGAGATGTTGGTCTACAGGTGATATTTTGGTATTCACGTGAGATGTTGGTCTACAGGTGATATTTTGGTATTCACGTGAGATGTTGGTCTACATGTGGTATTTTGGTATTCACGTGAGATGTTGGTCTACATGTGGTATTTTGGTATTCACGTGAGATGTTGGTCTACAGGTGTTATTTTGATTTGCCGTGGTATTTTGGCATTCACGTGAGATGTTGGTCTACAGGTGGTATTTACGTGAGATGTTGGTCTACAGGTGGTATTTTGACTTGCCGTGGTATTTTGGGATTCACGTGAGATGATGGTCTACAGGTGGTATTTTGGTATTCACGTGAGATGTTGGTGTACAGGTGGTATTTTGACTTGCCGTGGTGTTTTAGTATTCACGTGAGATGTTGGTCTACAGGTGGTATTTTGGTATTCACGTGAGATGTTGGTCTACAGATGGAATAATGGTATTCACGTGAGATGTTGGTGTACAGGTGGTATTTTGGTATTCACGTCAGATGTTGGTCTACAGGTGGTATTTTGGTATTCACGTGAGATGTTGGTCTACAGGTGGTATTTTGGTATTCACGTGAGATGTTGGTCTACAGGTGGTATTTTGGTATTCACGTGAGATGTTGGTCTACATGTGGTATTTTGGTATTCACGTGAGATGTTGGTCTACAGGTGGTATTTTGGTATTCACATGAGATATTGGTCTACAGGTGGTATTTTGGTATTCACGTGAGATGTTGGTCTACAGGTGGTATTTTGGTATTCACATGAGATATTGGTCTACAGGTGGTATTTTTGTATTCACGTGAGATGTTGGTCTACAGGTGGTATTTTGGTATTCACATGAGATGTTGGTCTACAGGTGGTATTTTGGTATTCACGTGAGATGTTGGTCTACAGGTGGTATTTTGACTTTCCGTGGTATTTTGGTATTCACGTGAGATGTTGGTCTACATGTGGTATTTTGACTTGCCGTTGAATTTTGGTATTAACGTGAGATGTTGGTCTACAGGTGGTATTTTGGTATTCACGTGAGATGTTGATCTACAGTTGGTATTTTGACTTGCCGTGGTATTTTGGTAATCACGTGATATGTTGGTCTACAGGTGGTATTTTGACTTTGGTATTTTGGTATTCACGTGAGATGTTGGTCTACAGGTGGTATTTTGACTTGCCGTGGAGTTTTTGTATTCACGTGAGATGTTGGTCTACAGGTGGTATTTTGGAATTCACTTGACATGTTGGTCTACAGGTGGTATTTTGACTTGCCGTGGTATTTTGGTATTCACGTGAGATGTTGGTCTACAGGTTGTATTTTGACTTGCCGTGGTATTTTGGTATTCACGTGAGATGTTGGTCTACAGGTGGTATTTTGACTTGCCGTGGTATTTTGGTATTCACGTGAGAATGTTTGTCTACAGGTGGTATTTTGGTATTCACGTGAGATGTTGGTCTACAGGTGGTATTTTGGTATTCACGTGAGATGTTGGTCTACATGTGGTATTTAGGTATTCACGTGAGATGTTGGTCTACAGGTGGTATTTTGACTTGCCGTGGTATTTTGGTATTCACGTGAGATGTTGGTCTTCAGGTGGTATTTTGGTATTCACATGAGATATTGGTCTACAGGTGTTATTTTGGTATTCACGTGAGATGTTGGTCTACAGGTGGTATTTTGACTTGCAGTGGTATTTTGGTATTCACGTGAGATGTTGGTCTACAGGTGGTATTTTGGTATTCACGGGAGATGTTGGTCTACTGATTGTATTTTGACTTGCCGTTGTATTTTGGTATTCACGTGAGATGTTGGTCTACATGGGGTATTTTGACTTGCCGTTGTATTTTGGTATTAACGTGAGATGTTGGTCTACAGGTGGTATTTTGGTATTCACGTGAGATGTTGATCTACAGTTGGTATTTTGACTTGCCGTGGTATTTTGGTAATCACGTGAGATGTTGGTCTACAGGTGGTATTTTGACTTGCCGTGGTATTTTGGAATTCACGTGAGATGTTGGTCTACAGTTGGTATTTTGACTTGCCGTGGTATTTTGGTATTCACGTGAGATGATGGTCTACAGGTGGTATTTTGACTTTGGTATTTTGGTATTCACGTGAGATGTTGGTCTACAGGTGGTATTTTGACTTGCCGTGGAGTTTTTGTATTCACGTGAGATGTTGGTCTACAGGTGGTATTTTGGAATTCACTTGACATGTTGGTCTACAGGTGGTATTTTGACTTGCCGTGGTATTGTGGTATTCACGTGAGATGTTGGTCTACAGGTTGTATTTTGACTTGCCGTGGTATTTTGGTATTCACGTGAGATGTTGGTCTACAGGTGGTATTTTGACTTGCCGTGGTATTTTGGTATTCACGTGAGATGTTGGTCTACAGGTGGTATTTTGACTTGCCGTGGTATTTTGGTATTCACGTGAGAATGTTGGTCTAGAGGTGGTATTTTGGTATTCACGTGAGATGTTGGTCTACAGGTGGTATTTTGGTATTCACATGAGATGTTGGTCTACAGGTGGTATTTTGACTTTCCGTGGTATTTTGGTATTCACGTGAGATGTTGGTCTACATGTGGTATTTTGACTTGCCGTGGTATTTAGGTATTCACGTGAGATGTTGGTCTACAGGTGGTATTTTGACCCACCGGGGTATTTTGGTATTCACGTGAGATGTTGGTCTACAAGTGGTATTTTGACTTACTGTAGTATTTTGGTATTTACGTGATACATTTGTGAATTTCACGTTTTATTTGGATCTGCGTGATATGTTATTCTTCATATGGTAATGTGGCCATCACATGATGCTGATACAATGAATATATTTAATAATATATGCCTATTACATCAAAAGTCACGCCAATATGATAACTAGATACTTCACGGTTGGCAAGTCTAAAGTCGCGCCTCTATGGTTGTTATGTCTAGAGTCATGCTGTAATGATAACTAAATTCTCCACAGTTGATCTGTCTAAAGTCACGCCATAATGATGACTAGACACTATATATTAAAACAGATTAAATTACAGAATTTAAATCAGGGGTCTACAACTTTCATTCAGACGGGCGCCATATGAGTCAATGCGTCACTTTCTGTTTTAGCCAATAAGTTAAAATAATCTAGCAATGATGTAACACGATGAGCTTTCAACGTCTATTTAAAAAAAACGTATTGTTAAAATTATGAAGCCATAAATGCTGAAGATGACCGAGATGCTCGGATGTTGGTCATCTGTCCAAGGGAACAGGGTTTTAAAAGCTATATAAGGCATTGTGATTTTTTTTGTTATTGTTCAATCGGATGTAAAATAAAATCTTAGTCTGTACATTGCATGGTAGCTGCATGGACAATCGGCTTTTATTCATCAGCATTTGTAAATCATTCCGGTGCATAAAGGCACACATTAGCGATTGTCTTGATGCTGTTTGTCGCTTGAAAGTGTCAACATTAGGCCACACGATTAATAAAGCCGGGTCAGGCCTGACCTTCTAACAAACATTTTTGTTAAAAACATAGCAGGCCATGAGATATGATATTTTTGTATGGGGTTGTGGGTCGAATGATATGATATTTATTTATGGGGTTGTGGATCGAATGATATGATATTTATTTATGGGGTTGTGGGTCGAATGATATGATATTTACTTTTGGGATTGCGGGCCAGAATACAAGATTTTTTATTTCAGCTACCTCGATTAACGAAATTTAAGATGCTTGTAACATTGCACTCTGGGAGATACGATATTAATCGGAGGATTGCGTAGCAAGAATTACGATATTTCCTTTTTAATTCTAGACCAGAAACTATTTTGTTTATTTTTGGAATCGAGGTTTGGGAAATACGAAATATATTGGTAAGATTGCGGGCCCTGAGATACAGCATTTAGGAGGAGGGGGGGGGGGGGGGTTGTGGACGAGAGATATGATATTTAACTTTAAAATGCCGGCCGGGAGACATAATATTTATTTTTGGGAACGAGGGCCGAATATTTAGACTGACATGACATATATGTTTGAGGAAGAGGGTGGGTGGGATGTAGAGTGGGCGGAGATAGCTGGCCTCTTATCTAATTATCTCTACTGACGATTGTAACACGAGATGTTAGTTAACTTAAAGGACACATTATGATGATGATGACTATACGTCAAGCGAAGAAGAAAAATGAAAGACACTGAATTAAAACCAATAACATGTGGTCTATTGATCTCTATGTTTGGCGTACTTAAGCGTCAGACCATCTTATTTTATACTAACTCCCCCTAGATGGTGTACATCGATTGTTCAAGCGAAGACAATCTGATGAAGTTTAATTTACTCGGTAGACATTAAGAGCTCTCTTGATAGCAGATTTCAGCTCATGACCTCCAGATTGACTTTTCTTAAATGGAAAACAAAATATTTGTCAGACGCATTCTAGTAAAGAGTTCTGGTTTGAAGACAGTTGTATGGATCAGTACTTTCCGGCAATATTTTGGAAAACTATGTTCGCAGATACTTTCATGAACTTATTTCTAAAGCAAATACATCCATGGATGTGACTTAAATGTAGATTGTATCGTTGTTTTTGTGATGTGGGATAACCAAATGCCTTTGATGCTTCAGCCCATGTTTACTAACTACAATTGATGGATCAGCTCTGGCCCACGTCCAGGATTATTTGATGAAACACAACATTGGACAACGTTCGGTACTGCCCTTACTGTACAAACATAGTTTCCTGCGACTTTTGACTCTTTTCAATACCCAATGCACCATTGAAAGGGATGAGATTTGAGAACAGAAAAAATCAAGAGAAATGCAACGAAGCGACTGACGTGGATCACTTCTGGAAAACCCATAGAAATGCTTTCAGCAGTGGAAACATCGATGGGAAAAGTGTATCAACTCATAAGAGACCTATTTTTAAAGAGAATAGGCTTTGATCTAAATAGACAAGCAAGTGTTTTTTTTCAGAGACAAATTAAAAATCGACATTCTTTCTTCTTTTCGCTTGTGTCCTGCTTGTGCTCTTCAATATCAGGTTATGAAGAGGTGTCTTGACCGGGTCGTAGTATGTGTTTCGTACACGGGGAGCTTTACTGCTTCTTTTATTTCTGCTATCCATCGTTTGTTTTGTTATATTAGACAGTATTATTGAATGTTTTCGTGCGGCGAACTGAAATATATTATTTAATATATCATTCAGCCACAGGCCAGATGGATTGTTGATAGTTTTCGTGCTTTCATAAAATCGTCACATGTAACATTCGCTAAACATTTTTGTGTCTGTGTTATGTGTTTCTATCTACTTTTGATGTATTCTTATTTCTCTAATCCCCAACGCGGTGTGCGTTGCACTGTGGTTTTTATTTTGCGCCTGTCGGCCCAGTGCATCCGACTTCAGCATACATTTTATGTAAGGGTCTGCTTCCTCCTGCATTTTCTAAGGGTTTGCTTCCCCGGGGTAACTGCCGGTGCTGTGATGGGGATCGTCATATATGTATTATCTGTTGTCCCCGAAGAAAGCCTTTTGGTCGGAAAGTAGGTCTCGTTCTTGTTGTCGTGCCGGCACGGTTTCTGATCTTACTTGTAAATCTTTTTTATACATTTTATTTTAATCCACAGTACCGCCACAGCCCGCTTTATTTGTATTTCACAACAGTACAGTTCAATGGCTATTCGCATGGGGTGTCACTATGCTGAGATAATCTTTGCAGGAAAGTGATATGTGAACACGATATGATAAGGCAAAAACAGTTACAATAGTAGCCCTTTAATCACCATGTGCTAAAAATCTAGCCATGTAACAAAACTATCACAATTACTGCCTTTTAATCAGTGTGGGTAAAAAATCTACCTAGATCATTTGAAAAATAGCTCTTATTTTCTCGGCGAGATCAAATAATCTGTTTTTTAAATGTCCGAACATTAAAAACAGAAAATGAGCAACTCACAACTGGCTACTTGTAGCAGGGTCTACCAGAGCTGACCAAAACCTTATTCTAAATTCAAGCGTAGGCCCTGGAAACAGACTGAAATTGTGTATTTTGACTAAGAGAATGGGAATCGTAATGGAACGGAAGACAAACCAGGTCCCCCCCGCCCCCCTCCCCCATAACTAGCTAAAACCAGATATGTAGGGCTGAAAGACGCAGATATCGCAGTGATCCAGTAATATATGATTATAATAATATTTGAAGATTACTCAAATGATTCATCACCCACCCTGAAAGTGCATCTAAGAATATTAATACTACAACCTGGCAGGCTTTTCATAAGGAGAGACTAAAGAGTTGGACACGTGACAAGATACCCCATCCTGTAGAAACTATAAGCCACATGAAGGAAAGACAATAAAACTTCAAACTCTGTAGTACAAGAGGAGTATCTAAATTAAAGTCAAATCCATCAACCGATAACTGAAATAATCTTTAGGATTTGCACCCATGATCCCTCAACCAAGCTTTGCATTCTTTGCTTTATCACATTATTGGTCTATGTAACACAGAGCTATCTCTTTCCATTGTAACTTTATTGTATCTTCCTTCTCGGTGCCCGTAACACAGGGCTGTGTTTTTTCCTTGTAACTTTATTGTATCTTCTTTCTCGTGTCGATGAGTGGTTTTCAAAGATAAATATAATTATTGATTTTTCAAGTGATTGACGCGAAGATAAAGCGTGTTCCCCATCGATCCATTATTTCAAGACCTCGTTCGTCACCTTAATATTGTAGGTATGTCACAGACAATCGGCAATAACTGTTAGCCTAAGTATTATAAAGAATGCAAACAATGACATCGTCTGTCAGAGCGGTTCCCAAATCATTGAATGTCGAGGACTCTTTAACCATCATTGTATTCACTTGACGATGTTTTCCTTTAAACCTTAAAGAGATAAAAACCAAAATGTATGTGATTAGTACTATCATCAGGTATATTGTAAAACATATATTTCTGTTATCATGTAGTGTACCACGATATGATTAATTCATATATCAAGTAAATTGTACATTCACCAAATGAATCCCAGGACCACTTATCTGAGAGTACATAATAGCACCACTGTATTTACCATGCTTGTCGTTAACGGTGATTAAGTAGTGTTGGGCATGAAAATGACAACATTATCATATAAAACGAAGACCACAGAAGCAACATAATCCTCATCATTATCATCATCAGCATCATCATTATCATCCTTATTTACTGAATCACTCCAGATAACGGAGTGTAGGTCAACCAGTATATTAGGTTTGCTCTAACCATCATTTAGAGAATCCTGAAACCAGTTCCTTGCAGTGGAGTTTCCGTAGCAACGGTTTTTAAATGGTAAAGTTGATAACCTAGGAGGAACGTAACTCTGGGAAGAACTTCTTCGCTTCTCCTGCCAGACACTCTTGTTTCATTTTACTCTGTCCAACAATCACACTCTTGCACAACTTTCACACGCGCCTTAATGGTAAGGCCCTTCCATTGCACTTTGGTTGAACTGGCATCAAAGAGCGCACACACCTAGCATAGGTACCTACAGACGCACACATGCATCCAAGCACTGGTTTATGCGTCTTAATATCGCCCAATTTACTACGGTCTGGGGTGGAATAGGCGGGCCTCCACCAGTAGAAACTAGTGAGGCAAACACGTAAAATAAAATAAAAAGTTAAAAAAAATAAACCTAGAAGAAACAGATACAAATAGAAAATCCCTATCTACTGTCTTTAAAAGGACAAAACGGCGAGTAAGTCAGAACTACAAATTCTCCAGTTCCATCGGCCAGCCGCTACTTTTTGTAATTTGTGTATGCTTCCTAATTGGACCCTCCCTGATAACTATTAGGAAAGAGCCTCTCTTGGTCTTACTCGCTTTCTTTTATGGTCTAGTTTCAGCATGATCGCTTGTGATTGGAGTCTGTTATTGTCATCCCTAAGCTCGATGTACGCCTAAGGTTTTTTTTCCAATAAATCAGAAACATAATTTTGGGTCGACTGAATCGTATTTTCCCATTATTCAGGATTTATTTCCACCAGTCAATGCCAGATATACGTCTAGGGCATTTCTTTTCAAATTATTTCAACCTATTTTTAAGTGTCAGAAATTGTCCAACTGTCGGCCATTTGTTATTGCTGAGATGATATTAAAGTTCAGTTTTCTTAGCTTACTGGGTGACTTCTTTGGTTGAACGCGGCGGATAACAAGAGGATTCAGCTGGAAAAAATGTAAATTCCCGCTCTGCAGAGCACTGACAGTGAAATTTAAATCGAACGGTTTATAACTGAAGGCAGAACTCGCCAAAAGGACGGACAATTAACTATAAAGATCACGTTCTGGCAACAGGTAAAACTCTGGAATAAGTGACAAAAGACAGCAATGAATCAGCAATCCACTGACTACCGGTACATGGAATAAAATGTCGAATCGCTCTGCTACTTGATTAAAATTGGACACCACATTGCTTTACGATACCGAGTCATCAATTTTCTTGGGGAACATCGGTCATCATCAAATACACTTGAAGTCCTGGACCATCCGTCCCAGTTCTGTGAACATGTTTCCTGTTTCCTCTATATCTGTCTCAAGTCCCGTTTCCCTGTATTTTTAAAATCTGCCCTTGCTTCTCGTGCCCTAGATATCCCAGAACAATAACTACCTCGCAATGCCATCAGCTGTTTATCTTAAAGTGTGATATCTAGTTTCAGCGGTTTCTGTTCATACCATGGTCCACTACTGTCTGTGCTGTCAAATAGATAAATCTGTGTGACCTTATTATACGATTTCTTTTTCATGTTTGAAATACAAAAATCCTCGTCAGATGTATCTCAAAGAGTTGACATGTTCTACAATATCAGTTACACGTGGTGCGTGGTATTTCAGACCTAATTTAATCCTGGTCTTCAATCGAGCAGATTTAGCGTCTGATGTCAACATCCAATAGATGCCACTATAGAAAATAGGATGAGTTCAATCCATACATATTTATAGACTCAATTACTTTCTAACTTTCCTGTCATCAAACATTGACCATTCAGGTTTTAACTGCGCGTGTCGCTGGTGGACAAACAATACACAGTGATAGTTTCAGTAACGGAACCTGGTAAGGAAGTGAATATGTGGACACTTCGAGGCAACGAGCTGCTAACAAAGGATGTTTGTTTGTGACAACGATCACAAGACCAGCATTTATCTGCATTAACAAAACATATAACGAGTAGCAGAAAAGAAAAAGAAGTAATAAGCAGCCGGAATTCGAACACGGGTCTCCCAGGTGACGGAAGCACCTTACCGTAGCAGAGATGAGATGATACTGCTTGAAGATGGGAATGTTAGGAAGGTAACTGACTCTATACATGTATCTTGATCAAACTCGGTCTATAGTCCATAGTCGTAAGTGTTGAATGACGAAATGCTTTCTTAGTTGTGTTGCTTCTTCTGGGATGTCCTGCTGATCTAGTACCTAAACTCATTTCTCTCTTGTGGGAAGGTTCTTCCGTCACATTGAGGTCCGATGTTCGAATTTAGGCCTGCCAATTACGTCACTTTATTTTCTGTTGTTCGTTACATATATGTTTCGAATGCAGATAAATACTTTTCTTTTTATCGTTGCACCAACAAATATTCTTTGTTTCTCTCCAAAATTCTTTAGCCAGAAAGTTGTCTGAGACAGATCACTTACAACCTGGAAGGAAGCGATTAATAATTGGGATCTGTAATGTCAGGACTTGAACGATTTAGGAAAGCTAGACAATTTGATCTTATAGGCCAGTGATATCAATCGAGACGTAATGGACCTGGTAGGGGGAATACTAACAGATGTCTGACGTATAATGAAATAGCAGCATACATTTATACATTCATATGGAGTAAATCATGAACGAAAAGTAGTAATATATTTTTTTCTTTAATAATTATAAATGTGAAATCCAAAATGGGAAAATTAAAACACAAGTTCAGTTCAGGTCATCCCGTAACCCGTGAGCTACTTGAGGCACACATGAATACACTTCCATAACCCCACGCCACCCCTCTTTGTCTGCGGTGGCTGCCTGTGCCTCCTCTGGTCAGAGATTGTCCACTCTTTTATATTGTCCTCCAACCTCTTTTTGGAATGACCTCTTCGTAGTCCGCCTTTGCACTTTTCCGTGCAGGATCGTATTTGCAATACCGCTTTATCTCGATATATAACCGTACCAAGCGAGTTTCCTAATTTTGACCGCTGCCAAATGTCTTTAGAAGGCGCTTTTGCTGTTGTAATTTTTTCTCGTATTTCCTCATTTGTAACTCAGTAATTGTATGTGACGTTTATAAGTCTTTAGAAATATCTCATCCCCAAGGCCTGTGTCCTCTGGTGCAGGTCAGCTCTAATTATCCATATCTCACAAGCATAACAGAACATTGACAAGACTAATGCACGTATTAATCTGATCTTCGTGTATATAGCTAAGCATTTGTCTTGCCAGATTTTGTTAAGCCGTGGAAGATACAAGATCACAGCAGAGCAATTTGGATTGGACAAACGAAACAACAGACCCTGATACATTTTCGTGAAGAAATCCAATTAATTATATGTACCACATTATTCCATCCCGCCCAAAGAAGATTATATACGCAGAAAAGTCCAGGGGATATAGTAAGAAATCAGATGGACTTTATTATTATAAATGACAGATTAAAAATTGATATTACAATGACAAAAACGTATCCAGGTTCAGACATAAATTCCGATCACAATCACGAAGAAATTAAGATTACCACCATACTGATAAATATATTTTAAAAAAGACGTTAAAAAATAGGATCTCCAAACAGATATATCAGCATTAAAGCAGCGCATACATTCAACATAATTACTTTGTGGACGTTAACAATAAATATGATAGCGTATTGTCAGAAAGCACGACCTGCTCTCTTCTGTTCAATTGGTAATAGGCATCGTTTTTTTGTGTAGCCGAATATTCGGTTTCCCATTTGGTCATGTATCTAGCTCTAATGAGCCGTTTTGACTCTTCGTATGTCATACTAGTATCTGGTTGTGGTAGTCTTGCACCTTCTTTTGCCAGTCTGTCTGCCTCCTCGTTGCCTTGGATGTTGCAGTGGGATTGAACCGACTGTACCACTACCCTTTTTGGTGCGGACTGCTGGCATAGTTGACAGAGTACTGCTCTTAAATCATTAAGTTCAGTATTTTTCTGGCTTTTTAGTGCTGTGACTACGGCCAAGGCATCTGTAAGCAGGACTATATGGCTTTCATTCCTTTTTCCTGTCACCATTTCTTCCACTGCCGCCCTCAGTGCCTCTGCCTCCGCTCTGAAATTGCTTGTGTATTTTCCAGTAGCGAATGACAGTGTTATTTTTCTGCCATTTGGTAGGTTCAGAAATGCTCCTGCCCACCCGTTCTGTGTTGTGTTTGTTACAGAACCGTCGGTGTATGCATGGGCCCTGTCCATGCTTGGGTAGTTTTTCTTTATGTAGCTCAGGGTAATATCTCTTCTTTCTTTTTCAGTGACAGTTTTTGTTTCCAATACCTGGTATATTTTCTACCACCTCTGGAAATATATGCTGCCTCCAGGTAGGTTTTCGTACAGTAGGAATGGGCTTTGGTGTTGTTAGTGCGTTCATGGGGTCTTCGTGCATCTTTGCTTTGGCTATTTCTGCAAAGTTTCTCCGCTTTAGTTTCCCATTTCCCAAATTGTTTAGTCTCTAGTGCATTGGATGGTCAGTCAGTCTTCTGAGTTTTTCTGATTGCTGCTGGGTTCTGCAGTCTCTTCTGTCGGTCATGGATTGCAGTTTTGTAATCTTTTCAAGTTCTACAATTGGCGTTGACTTCATGCCTCCTGTTATAACTCTCATGGCTTGGTTTTGGAATTTGCTAATTTTATCGAAGTTCACCTTTGCTGCTGTTGTCCATGCAGCAATGCCAAGAGCTACGATACGTAGACGATACTGTGATACTATTGAACAGTACAGGGGGATTAGAGCAGCTAATATCAGCTATAAGCAGATGCAGCGAAGATCAAAACTTCTTGGGAAACATAAACAAAGCAAAGATAATAACCACCGAGTAACAATAAGTCAACATACATTTAAATTCGGGGGTGTGAAAATAGAACAGATCACGAACTTTGAGCACCTGGGCTCCAGGATTGACATCAATGGTGACTGCTCAACGGGAAATAGAAGGATATTGGCAATGGCGATGCAAAGGCTACAGAACCTGATGAAACTATAGCAGAATACCAGCAAACCAAAGAAAGTGACAATTGTGTTTTTCCCGTGGTAGAATGCGGCTGCGAAACATGGACAGTTACCCAAACCTCAAGGAAAAGAATCGAGTCCTGCGAGTTCAAATCTTATAGAATAGTTCTCAAAATGCCATGGGCTGAAATAAAGAAGAATGCAGACATTCAACAAAATGTGGGCATAGAAGAGAATTGATTAATACATTCCCCCCATGAACATAAATTAAAAACTCTTTGGCCACATAATAAGACACAACGGTATTGAAAGAACGGTAATGGACTGTATGGTGCCGGGCAAGAGAGACAGAGTCGAACCAAGAAGGCGACGGTACTAGGATGTCAAGGAATGCTGTGGTTGGAACGACGTTCTGCAAAGGACATGCTACATGATGATGATGATATATAAGCTTAAATTATCCATGAAGTATACGAAGTTGTCTTCAGAGGTACATTTCATACCTAGATGGTTTCTCCCCTATCTCCAGCTATTGGCTTGTGTGATTGACACGGTGTCTAATATACGCCTTTGAAATTCTTCAACTCTAGATGGCTTAGACTGATTGTTAGTTTCCGCTAATTACATGATACCAGAGGCATTGGACCCATTCTCGTCATTGTCACTCACATAAAGTCCTCCTGATGATCACTAGAACAAACAGATTGCGAGACGTGTTTCAGCCACGTCTTCTTGAGTTAGTTCCCAGGCTGTCAGTATAACAAATGGTTTGAGCTTAATTTTGTCTTGTCTCTACCTTCCTTGTTGGGATAAAGTGTTACTGCGGGAATAACTTGTGGGGTAATATTGACTTTGAAGGGCTTCTACCACAGGGCAGGAAACATACCAGAAAGATGTATCGATGTATCCTAATAAATAGTCCTAGTGACAAACAGTAAATCTCGTGCCGTCACGCGATATTATATTTGTCACGCTATATAAAGCTTAATTATATGTTTTAAAATAGAATTGTCCTAACGTTTTAATTGGAGATTTCATTGTAAAATCCACCGTATCGTACACTGCTTTTCACGCATCTTCACGCCGCTTCTGCGCTGTCTGTAGAATAGTCTTCTGTGTACAAACGAAAAAAAATAGAAACAACATATGTTACAATTATTTTACAAAAGCTTTAAAGCAGATTTACTTGCTTTCTTAAAAATAGGCAGAGGGAGAAGAAGAATCGTTATTAAAAGATACCATTCTTCTCATTAGTATATGGTCAAACTAGACGTAACGCAATATGGGCATCACCTTATATAATGTCTCATTTGTTCTCCTTTTTGTTCCAATGCGAAACAGAGGTCCCCATTTCTTCCGGCACCTTTTAAAGTAAACCCGTTTCCAAGCGGTTGCAGTCAATTATCTTTCAGTTTCTATATGAACAATCAATTATCTTTCAGTTCCCATATGAACAATCAATGATCTTTCAGTTCCCATATGAACAATCAATGATCTTTCAGTTCCCATATGAACAATCAATTATCTTTCAGTTCCTATATGAACAATCAATGATCTTTCAGTTCCCATATGAACAATCAATTATCTTTCAGTTCCAATATGAACAATCAATGATCTTTCAGTTCCCATATGAACAATCAATTATCTTTCAGTTCCAATATGAACAATCAATTATCTTTCAGTTCCAATATGAACAATCAATGATCTTTCAGTTCCAATATGAACAATCAATGATCTTTCAGTTCCAATATGAACAATCAATGATCTTTCAGTTCCCATATGAACAATCAATTATCTTTCAGTTCCCATATGAACAATCAATGATCTTTCAGTTCCAATATGAACAATCAATGATCTTTCAGTTCCAATATGAACAATCATTGATCTTTCTTTTTCAATATGAACAATAATTGATATTTCTGCTCCAAAATGAAGCATAGGCCACCACTACACCTGGTCTTTTTTAATGGAAGCTTGTTTTAAAGCATTTGCAATCAAACACCTTTTCGCTCTAATGTGGAACAGGTTTTTAACTTCAGCTTGCCCTGAAACCTGAAGCCTGTAGCCACGCTTTTGCAGTTGTTGATACAAAGGGTAATGTATTTACACGACGAGGTTATCAGTTCCAAACACAACCGTCCTTAATCATGTTTAACAACACGTGTAGATGGTCTATATTAACATAAATGAGTATGAACTCATTGTACGGGGCATATCATTTTTTTAAAAGCTAATGTTACAACTAAATGGCTTTCATCGGGTAGTCCCGTCTCCCCTAAGTGGCGATTGAAACAGTGTCACTTTAGCTCTGAAATTGCTGACTGAAACCTCTTTACTGAGAACAATCATCATTTCAGACGCTGCTGAAAGGTTGACTAATGCATGAGTGGATAGCAGAGATAAAAGTCTCAGATCTGCAGCGGATCTTCTCCACCTGCTGTTCTGGACATAATGGGGTTCGTGGAGGCAATGATAGAGTTGAAATACTTGCCTCGAAAATCATCATTGAATATGGGAGAGGGAGGGGGTCAGAAGGAGAAAATGTGGTGGGGGTGGGGGGGGGGTGGAGGGGGTCAGCTAATCATAAGATTTTAAATGGTTGCATTGCAATTGAAGTATCATGAATCCACATACTGAGAAATTTTGAAATCAGACGCCAGTTTTTTTTACCTTCTGGTGATCGCGTCTTCGATGTTTACACCGCCATGTTCCTGTGATGTACTTGGTCGTTGTTTCGAGTTGATTTGTCCCTGCAGGTCAAGTATGTGGTAGTCTTGGTTTGGTTGATCTGTTATTTTATAACAACCTCGAAAGCTCTCTTTTTCTCAAATAATGTAATTTCAAATGTCTTCTTGTTCACATTGCTCTGCCCCTTTTTGCAAGCAAATCTGCCTTTCCGTACTCCACTACGCCACAATGGTGTGGTTGCTCCGTACTCCACTACGCCACAATGGTGTGGTTGCTCCGTACTCCACTACGCCACAATGGTGTGGTTGCTCCGTACTCCACTACGCCACAATGGTGTGGTTGCCACTATAAGTATGGCAGCTAACCTGCATCGTTAACTCCTCAGGTGCTGGATTGTGTCACCTGTAAGAGCTTATAGGACACATAGAGGATCTGTAAAGATGACCACCTAGTGGCAATAATTGTTGATATAAATCATATTCGCTGGTTGTTCAAGTGTTTGAACATCAGCTCTAAAGTCACAAAAGATTTGATCAGTGGGAGTAATTCTTGTCTAACTACAGTGTTCGGGATATGAGACAAAGATACCAGACGGTCCACTGTTGGCAGCATCTGTTGCTGATCCATCTGTGAAGACATGTATTCCCGATTCAGCCACGGCCAGTCACGAATGTGCGACTTAGAGGACGAAGCAGAAGTGTATACAAGAATTGAGTAGAAATCGATCAATTGCAAAACTCTTTGCCATTTGCTGAAAGATACAGAAGACCTATGGGTTTGCCCGAAGTGCAGTAATGTCGATTCTTCCTAACAGATAATAGAGCAGATCAAAGCCACAAGAGCTGTCACTCCAAGACAACGTCCGTGTAGCTTTCCTAAGTTCAGATCAGTATATGTTACCCCGTTCTCTAAATCTAAGCCATAGGTTAACTTCCACGGGAAATTACTGACATTAAGGTTGACAGCTCTCGACACTTTGGTCCACGAGTGATTAAGTAGAAAGGGTATTCAATTGGATTGTTTTACCGAGATCCTGAACGAATGTACGGGATTGATATACGTGTGGTCAATAGTATAGAGCATTCAAGCGGTGTCCGAGGATTATATAATAGCATCACTGTAAACTTCAAATCATATCCTTAAATTTCGACTAAAGAGGGTTGTGCTTGGGACTAGCAGGTTTATCGCTTAAAACGAACTGTTACAGAAACAACCACTGTAGGAGAACACTGAAGTGTTTTGTTACAAACTGTCTGTGAGGGGCTAGCTTCCGTGGTATCCCCACGCTTTAATTCAAGCAACAACAAAAAAAGAAATGTGGAATAATAAAGGTTGTCCCATAGCAAGCACTGTCTTCGGGGATGATGTGTTAGGGACTTCATTGAATTAGGTATCATCTTTATTGTGTGAGATGGAGCGTTTTGTTTAAATTCTTGCTGTTTCTTCATCACGAATCATAAGCCTGGTACTCATTACAGCTGTGAACAACGAGAAGAATCTGTCAGTTAATCGATGAATGTAAATCGTTCTGTTCACTGTTGATAACAGGTGTTTATACACGTCAAGTCATCCTGCTTTCTACCGTCCGTTTCGGCTCTTCTCGCGTCTTGCCTGGTTCCTTTGTACTTGTCCCGAAGCTCTCATGTCTATGCGTGTTTTGGTCTGCCTTTACATCTCTTGCATGGCGATGCTAGAACAGAGGCTAATGTTATCAACTGGTTTCCTTAATGCGTATCCTATGAAACACCACGACTCCACCTCCTATAATTTTCTAATATCTACCAGGCTCTTTTCAAGCATTACATAGGAGTAATCTTATAACATCACCAAATGTATACAACTTGCGTAGTGAGATATTTATAAAAAAATGCAGTTTTCTAGTTGCTGTTGTTGCTGTTAATCATATTTCAAAACTACACAAAAATTGCATGCTACAAGTTCAAGATTTTCGTTTTTGTGTTGGATTTAATTACTTTTTATTTGCTATAAGTTTGCCAATGCACTGAAAGACGCTTTCGCATTTTGTATTATTATTTTTAAATCTGTATCTGTACACACTATTTATGTGGAACATAATGCATCATTAACAAACCATCCAGTATTTACAGAATTCAAGCAACAGAAGGATTTTTGAAAATTTGGATCTTAGTTTATTTGGTCCAAGAAATGGTAAAAGCCGAAATATCCACTCCGGGACATTTGGCGAACGTTCCCTACTGACTCGACTCACTGAATAAGTAAACATTGTTCATACCGTGTCTTCAGACAGTGAGGATGTTTTGATAAATAAGGGAGGGAAAGGGGGAGGGGAGGGGAGGGTCTCGGCTGAGAATGTGCAAGTTATCATCTCATCTTTCAACTTGTCTCGTTTGACGACGCTGGAATGTTCAATATTTTTTCGTGTACTATCTCTTTCAAGTTTTTGGTAACACTTTTAACCCATAATTGTCTGGGCCATTCTATTGTTATAAAACAATGACATAAATGGGTTGTGCTGAGAGCGGGTTGTGAGGTATCTTTATAAGACGTTTGAACCTTTCAATTCTGTATTGATTGCTCATTTCTTCGTTTCTCACCCAGCCTTCACTAGTGACCTTGCATGCTTTTGCCAACCAATGTGACCTTTGTTGTTTTTTTCCCCTGATCAGCGTCAATGTCTGACACTGATAACAGAGAGCTGGTATGAGTATATTAAAATATCACCAGCAAATAGTGTAATCAGAAATAAATACAGCGTAGAAAACTATTTAAAATGTATCTCAATTTGTCATCCACTTTTACAGCGCTTAAGGGTTTGCCGAGAGAAGCAATTTTACGTTCCTTCTAACAACCTAGTACAAAAAACTAGATTTAGTTTTTCCTTTACTACCGCACGTTCTGTTTCATCGACACAGAGCTATTTCCACTTGAGCCGTATTGTAATATAACTGCTCGAAAAATCGAATTATTGATCTAATTGACTTCCTTATCCGCTGCTTATCCAGAGAAACAGGGCTTGGGGATAATGTGTTTATTGGAATGATTCAATCTCAGAGCGTTTTCTTCGCCATTTTCGCTGAAAGGAGGGACCTCTACTAACATGTTCTGAGTGAATGTAGAAATACATCATTACCATCTTTCATATAAAGATGGTAATGGAAGAAATACATCAGTGCATTCATGAATGAATGTAGAAACGTAGCAGTACATGCATGAGTGAATGTAAAAATGCAACAGTACATTCATGAGTGATTCTAGAAATACAGTAGTAAGTTTTTGATTGAATGTCGAAATACATCAGCACATTCTTGAGTGAATGTATAAACTCAACAGAACATTCTTCAGTGAGTGCATAAACACATCAGCACATACTTGAGTGAATGTCTAAACACATCAGCCAAACCTTGAGTGAAGGTATAAACACATCAGCACATTCTTGAGTGAATGTAAAGGTACATCAGTAAATTCTTGAATGCATGTATAAATACCGCAGCACATTCTTTAGTGAATGTATAAACACGTCAGTAGATTCTTGAGTGAATGTAGAAATACATCAGCACATCCTTGAGTGAATGCATAAACACAGTAGCACAT
The DNA here is from genome assembly GCA_036924085.1 of Ariolimax columbianus. NCBI lineage: Eukaryota > Metazoa > Mollusca > Gastropoda > Stylommatophora > Arionidae > Ariolimax > Ariolimax columbianus. Next base: position 17,013,019 of record JAVGWX010000002.1, read on the forward strand.
CCTTGAGTGAATGTATAAACTCAGCAGAACATTCTTCAGTGAGTGCATAAACACATCAACACATCCTTGAGTGAATGTATAAGCACATCAGCACATCCTTTATTTTGTTCTCTCTCGTACTAACGTCCTCCCTATCTGAACGTGGGGAACTGGTTGTTATGTTTCGTTCTCACAGCGTCTCTGTCCAAGAGATCTTATCCCATCATCTTGTATTCTGATCCTTCATCTCGTGTGTGTCTCCTGAGCCTACAGACTTGCGTGCCCTGTGGGTCAGAAGCCGATTCAACGCACGTCTCCTTGGCCATCACGGCGCATTACAATAGAACAACAAACGTGGTTGCGTAACGTGTCGCTGCATCATCCAGCCACGTCAGGCGACCTTCTCTAAAGTTGTGGTTGAGACAAAGATGAATTCACCTGAAAGTCAAGCAACTTGATCTACGCTATTATTTGTTGCCACATAAACTGACCTTGAACTCTGTGGTCCCATCCACTTCACCTTAATGATGTAACGAAACTCTAGCTCTCTGGTTGTCAACCATTGCAATAGTCATGGACACTTGAGAAAGGTTGATATCGGGGTCACTGGCATAATCTGTTACTACACTCCTGATCGGCACCGAGTTGAACTTGAAAAAATAGTTAAACTTTCTTAAGGGATATCTTAAACTCTACGGATTGAGAACATTCCATACATTGACGTAGGCTCCACTGTATAGTTCTCTCATTCGATCTCTCTTTTATCCTTTTCTATTCCCCTTCTCTTTCTATTTATCTCTCCTTTATTGTGCACACATCATTTTCTATATCACTATTAATGCATAATTGTCTGAAGGCGCGTATATGTTTGTATGTAAATATATATATATATATATATATATATATATATATATGTATGTATGCGGGTGTGTGTACATGAGTGTGTTTGTATGTGTATGTGTGTGTCACGCGAAGTAAATGTGCGAATATTGGAATGTGTTAGTAGATGTTTTATGCATTGCATATTTTTGTATTTCTGTATATGTATGAACGTTTGTACCTATTAACGTGTACACATTTTATGATATATGTGTTTTTGTAAAATTACATTGATCGTTTCCTATTTGGTCTACTCCTTCAAAATTATTGTACGATGGTTCGCATATTGATGCTACCATGATTCACATATTGATGCAACCATGATTCACATATTGAGGCTACCGTGATTCACATATTTATGCCAGCAGGATTCACATATTGATACTAATAATAATAATAATAATGTTAGCTTGGGTGTCAAAGGGCCGTTGCGACGATCGACCACTACCATGCCCACCTACTGAGGATTGTTCATGCGTAGAGTGTCGACCGAAATCGCTACAGACTCCCCATGTGGAGCCCAGTACTCCGCAGCCTCGGGATGAGGGCCACGAGGAGTGTATATTGTACCAATGTTTGTGTCGGCTTTCTTTGTCTGTCCTTGTCTGACTCCTTATTTTTTTTGCATTCCACCACCGTGGCCTCTAGATTGTGTATACCTTCGGGTCAGCGTGACACTTGCTGTGCTGGGAATACGAGGTTGGGAGGGGTATGGTGTAACCTCGGGTGAAGGGGGCAGGAGGTAGGCGGCTTTAGTTTAAGCAGTAAGACCCTTGAGTATTAACAAGACAACGACAAAATTAAACAGTACTAGAGCAGGGACCCTAAAACTACGGCCCGTGGCCCATATTTGGCTCGCTAACAAATCATCGGCTGGCACAAACTTTTAAACAACTTAGGGAAAAAAAAACCACCGAATCAATGCAAAACTGTTTGTTTTCTCAACAAGCTTTTTTATCAAGAAAGAAACTGGCAATGAAGTTTTGGCTGGGGCCATTCACAAAGTAGTGTATGTGTTTTTGTATTGGGGAAAAGTTTTAGCTGGGGTCAGTTACAAAGTAGTGTATATGTTTTTGTGTTGGATAAAAGTTTTGGCTCGGGCCGGTCACAAAGTAGTGTATGTATTTTTGTGTTGGGGACAAGTTTTTACTGGGACCATTCACAAAGTAGTGTATGTGTTTTTGTGTTAGGGACAAGGTTAGACTGGGGCCATTCACAAAGTAGTGTATGTGTTTTTGTGTTGGGGAAAAGTTTTGACTGGGGTCGGTCACAAAGTAGTGAATGTGTTTTTGTGTGGGGAAACGTTTTGGCTGGGGTCAGTCACAAAGTAGTGTATGTGTTGTGTTGGGGGCGGGTTTTGGCTGGGGCCATTCACAAAGTAATGTATGTGTTTTTGTGTGGGGAAACGTTTTGGCTGGGGTCAGTCACAAAGTAGTGTATGTGTTTTTGTGTGGGGAAAAGTTTTGGCTGGGGCCGGTCACAAAGCATCGTACGTGTTTTTGTGTTGGGGATAAGAAGCAAACCATTCCCTCATGGCTATCTCATCAATGTGTGGAAGCAGTGGGATAATTCAGTAACTAGCATGGCCTATATAGAACGTTGCTTCTTACAACCACCAAACTATAAGGCTGTTATAAGTTTCTTGGCAAGTGTGCAGTACGGTAGATTACCATTACTTTCCGTACGTGGAGGAGCGGAAAAACACCGTGTCTACCAAACTGAACACGAGCATGATTCGAACTGGGTGAGTTTGGATTGAGATACGGATGCTCCACCTCTAGGCCACGCAGCCTCCGGTGGGAGAATTATGCTCAGAAAAAAGCAAATGTGTTCAACATCGGTAATCTTGCGCCAAAACTGTTGGTGGTAGAATATAGAATATAGAATATAGAATATAGAATATAGAGAGCAATATAGTTCATCAAATTCCGAAAAAGCAAGAAATTTGCATTGGTTTTCTCCAACACTCGATGATTCGATTGATGTGCGGGGCCCTTTATATTTTCTTGCATACATCCACGGCGTCGACAAGTCATTTACAGTAATGTCAAATAATGATTATAATCAACGCAACGTGTGCACACAACAATAACTTGAGATGGCATCTGGAAAGAAATGCAATAATCTGTGTTAGAATATGGTCTGAAGTGGAATAAACTGAAATACGTGACACATGATGGAGGAAAGAACATGTCTGAGGTGACAAACGGTTTCATTGGATAAATCACAAAAGCTTGCGAGGTTGGTGGGTTCCGAAAGCTCGTGCTCCGTCACAGCATTATCCATTAATAATCATTGTGGGGACGATACGTCTGACGTCATGGAACCTCTTGTTTCAGATGTGAATTTCGTTCAATCTCACAGGCTTAATCATCTTCAGTTTCGTGATTTTCTGAAAGAAATTGATTTTGAGATCACGTTAAAATAAAATGCAAATATATCAAGACTTCGGCTGTCTTGTCGGTTTATACAAAAGTGCACAAAACATGCATATGAATGTTTCATAAATGGCTCTAGGACGAAAAGTAGAACGAAATCAATGTTACTACCAAAATGCTTTCTTTAGGAGCAACACACAATACACATATAAGCTAGCACATTACAAAAAAGCAGATCAAAACATCAAAAGGAAATAGTAACACATACACAAATAATGAATGGTACTTATCGAATGGCAGCATACAGAATCAACACTTCTCTTTCTATTTCTACCATAATCCTTCTAACCAAGCTCGTCGCAACTCTTAACACACTTGGGTTCAATGGTCAGTTCTTCGACCAGATCAGCGGTGGGTTTTTGAGCACCTAAATGGCCAGTTCTTCGACTAGGTCAGTGGTGCGTCTATGATCACCTAAATGGTCAGTTCTTCGACTGGGTCAGTGGTGCGTCTATGATCACCTAAATGGTCAGTTCTTCGACTGGGTCAGTGGTGCATCTATGATCACCTAAATGGTCAGTTCTTCGACTGGGTCAGTGGTGCGTCTATGATCACCTAAATGGTCAGTTCTTCGACTGGGTCAGTGGTGCGTCTATGATCACCTAAATGGTCAGTTCTTCGACTGGGTCAGTGGTGCGTCTATGATCACCTAAATGGTCAGTTCTTCGACTGGGTCAGTGGTGCGTCTATGATCACCTAAATGGTCAGTTCTTCGACTGGGTCAGTGGTGCGTCTATGATCACCTAAATGGTCATTTCTTCGACTGGGTCAGTGGTGCGTCTATGATCACCTAAATGGTCAGTTCTTCGACTGGGTCAGTGGTGCGTCTATGATCACCTAAATGGTCAGTTCTTCGACTGGGTCAGTGGTGCGTCTATGATCACCTAAATGGTCAGTTCTTCGACTGGGTCAGTGGTGCGTCTATGATCACCTAAATGGTCAGTTCTTCGACTGGGTCAGTAGTGCGTCTATGATCACCTAAATGGTCAGTTCTTCGACTGGGTCAGTGGTGCGTCTATGATCACCTAACTGGTCAGTTCTTCGACTGGGTCAGTGGTGCGTCTATGATCACCTAAATGGTCAGTTCTTCGACTGGGTCAGTGGTGCGTCTATGATCACCTAATTGGTCAGTTCTTCGACTGGGTCAGTGGTGCGTCTATGATCACCTAAATGGTCTGTTCTTCGACTGGGTCAGTGGTGCATCTATGATCACCTAAATGGTCAGTTCTTCGACTGGGTCAATGGTGCGTTTATGATCACCTAAATGGTCAGTTCTTCGACTGGGTCAGTGGTGTGTATGATCACCTAAATGGTCAGTTCTTCAACCAGATCAGTGGTGTGTCTATGGACACCTAAATAGACCCTAGCTACTCATGCTTTTTCATGGTCCACCTTAATAACCAGGATAATAATTTGGCTCCAGTATCGTGATCATTTCCGCTGAGCTACTACCGATACATCTATTACGGTGTCGGTATCACTGACGCCTCTGAGGCTAACCTCTTCAACTTCATTGACTGTATCAACAATTTTCACCCCACAATCCATTTCAAATCCGATGCCCCTTTCACGTCTGTCAACATTTTTGACAGCACTGTCTCCATCTACTCATACTGCTTCTCCACTTCTATCTACTACAAACTCAGCAACGTCCAAAACTACCTTATCTACACTTCCTCTCCCCCCACAGCCTATCGGAACTCGCTCTCTTTTTCACTAGCTGCTACGCCTTCGACACCTTTGTCACGACGACGATGACGTCTGACTTAAAGCCCATAAAAAACTCGACGTTTTCCTCGTGTCTTCACCCTGAGACAACTCTTTCCTCTGCCCTCCATCGAATTCTTATTTATACTCCGTCGCGCCGACCTCCCTCTGACCGTGTAAAGCTTGTTCTCAATTACCGCCCCCATAGCTCGTCCGTGGGGATATCTTTGTCCACCATTTCCTTAATCTTCGTTCCGATACCTCAACACTTCAGGTATTCTCCCTTTTCTTCCTTTGTCCTATCGCTCTTGCCATGCGGCGTCGCAGAGAGGTGAGGTGCATATTCTTGTTTGGTCCAGGTGAGAATCGTGTGTGGTTGTCAGGGGGAATCTCCCGAGTGTTTACGATGCAGCTTCTATCCATCTGCGACGAGGGCGGCCACTTGCACTAGGACCCGATACTTGCATGTTATAGGCTCTTGCTGGTTGGTCATAATGTATCCGAACCAAGTGGCCAAACCACTTGATTTGTTGGACTTCAATGTAGACGTTACTGTGTTCGTCCCAACCACCTGCTTCAACGTGGTGTTTTGGATACGGTCACGGATAGACTTGCCAACCGGATACGGTGATGGATATACTTGCCAACCGGATACGGTCATGGATAGACTTGCCAATCGGATACGGTCATGGATAGACTTGCCAACCGTATACGGTCATGGATAGACTTGCCAACCGGATACGGTCATGGATAGACTTGCCAACCGGATACGGTCATGGATAGATTTGCCTACCAGATTCGGTCATGGATAGACTTGCCAACCGGATACGGTCATGGATAGACTTGCCAACCGGATACGGTTGCGGATAGACTTGCCAACCGGATACTGTCATGGATAGACTATCCAACCGGATACGGTCATGGATAGACTTTCCAACCGGATACGGTCCTGGATTGACTTGCCAACCGGATACGGTCATGGATAGACTTGCCAACCGAATACGGTCTCGGATAGACTTGCCAACCCTAAGTGGTCTCGGAAAGACTTGCCAACCAGATATGGTCTCGGAAAGACTTGCCAACTGCACTTCGCACACAGCGCATCTCACAGCTCTTAATCTCACTCTTGTGACGTCACAATAAGGACCACGATTGACACTGGTAACACAAAGTAAAAATGAAAAGCGTGTTGATCAACCTACTCCTTGTTGAAAGTTCCACTCCAGGATGTTTTATCAATTTCAGGTATTTGTTGCCTTCAAATGTGACAATAACTTGAGGGACCTGGTGGCTAACCGTAACCCGTACTTTGCAACCTGCTCGTAAGAATGCGCGTGACTGCGTTAGGTGTCTATTTGTCACAACAGACACGCTCAGTGGGCTATAGGAAAGAAGGATTTGACATCAAAGAAACATTCAAGTCCCGTTACCTCATATATTCCATAATTTACAACCAATGTGGCATGACATACTCTGATGAGACAGGGTTGCATTCATGCACACCTTCGGAAAGACGTTTTTGGAATCTCCAAGAACTCTGGTTTTATGATCTGCAATAACGTCAATAGGCTTAGACTTCCAGAGTTACAGAGTCACAGTCATCGACTCTTGCTCCATTGAGATCGCCATCGTTTCAAGCTTAAAAATATACTTATCTCTCGTATCGGCTGCCTCCACTGGCATGACATAAATAATTCCTCATTCCTTTTCCTAGGCTTTATCATCCCTACTTCCTTTTTCCTGCTTTCTTTTTCTCCCATTCCGAGAGTATATTTATTTTGCTATTTGCATACTAACACTGCTCATATCCCGCTTGGCTGTTTTCTGGCCTACTCTTCCCTTGAACTCTTTCTCATCCAGTTTTTTTCACTTCCGTTTAATCTATTCCGCTTAGTATGATCACCGAAACCTAATTTGCGGGCATTCGATAAGTGTCATCTGATATCTTTTTACGTATTCCCATCTCCTGTCCATGTGTTCATCTCTTCCATGATTTGTTAGCTTATATGTATATTGCCCGTTGTCTCTGAAGAAGCCTTTTGGTCGTAACATAGGTTTCGTTCTTGCTTTTGTCCTCACGCGGTATCTAAACTATACTTTCTTTGTTTTTTTAAAACAGTTTATTCTGAGTTCATTTACTTTTATAATTAAACAGTAGTTGTATGGCTTAGACGTGCAAAGGTTCTATCACTGTTGCTTCAGCTCAGATGAGAAATTGATTTATTCTTCCCAGTGAAGAATCGACATCAACCATTTTCAATAAACACAGACTGGCTTTGGAAATCGGTACCTTTAGCAAGCGTGACAAGCCATATGAATCAATTGAATCTGAAGTTGCATGGTGAAAAAATATATTATCTGTGATCGATTGGCGGCCAAATGAGTCCTACTTAAAAGCCAGAAGAAAGTTCCTTATGTTGCACATTTAACATTTTGCGACAATGTCATGAAACAAATCAGACTTTCCATCTTAATTTGCAAAAGAAATCTTTTCTGACAGGCAAAAACAATTTCAAGAACAATTTTCTGATCATGATGCAGAAACAGATTAAATTAGAGTTTTCCAAAATCCATTTTACTGCAATAATGAAAAACTTCTAAGTCAGTTTGAAATGGAAATGATTGATCTCCAATGAGATGACGTTCTGAGAGACAAGTGCAAAGACGGAAACATGATCCAATTGTATAAATGTATGCAGCCTGAGCAGTTTCCTATTTTGAAATGATTGTCTGGAGGATTTGTGTCAGTTTTGTTCTTTTAACCTCATACCTGTGTTAAAAAAGAGTAGAAAATTCTAGAGACCATTTACCTTATGAGCATTTGTAGTCCGTTCTAATAATTGGCTTTCAAGTTGAGAGGTTGTTTTTTTAAACAACGGTTTCATCCTTCCTTTATTGTACCACAATTTGTGATAGATTTGTTTCGATTGAAAGTTATAATTGCCATCCGAGAGTAAATACAAGTTCCTTCTTGAATATACATGTTGCTTGCTGTTTTGCAGTGAATGAAACTTTTGTTCGTCAGCAGTAGGGTAAAATGTTTTCTGCTCCCTGTTTGTTTTAGAATTCTTCAAGAAGGTAAATCCGTCCTTACTTCATATTGTTTTCAACACTATGACAGTAAATATTTCAAATGACCTCATTTGTATTGCTTCAGAGAGTGAAGAAGTTATGACAATCACTTATGAGCCGATGGAGCGAAGACCGAGGACTGCCGATGATGACAACGAAGACCACAGTGGTAGTGATGACACCGATGGTGGGGATTCGGACAGTTCATGCGGTAAGTTAGTCTTTGGTGTTTTATTTCAGCTGGTTCGAGTCATCAATGGCCCTCTTTCTCAAGCGGTTTGTTTGACGGCTCAAAACCCAAATTTGCTCGTGTTCGGATTTATGAAAAAGCAAAGGCGTGTATCCCAACACCCCTTTTTCCTCTCCTCTCCCCAACCGCCGTATGTGCTGCCATGAGAAATGCGTTGCAGTGGAAGTTAAAAGCAAAACACAGTACGGCTACATTGGTCAGAGGAACAAGGCAAATATGAACCAAAATGGTTTCATTATCATCACCACAATGTATGTACACACACACACACACATATATATATATATATATATATATATATATATATATATATATATATTTATATATATGTATATGTATATATATATATATATACTTATATTTATATATGTATGTATGTATGTATGCATGTATATATGCATGTATGTATGCGTATACAGATGCAGCAAAGAGGGTGCCGTAACTGACTGAGGGTCTACATTGCTCTGCTGTTTTTGTTCATTACGGCTGCCGCCATACCACAGATTTACCTGGAAATTCACACTAGTCGACCACTTACTCGTGTGTTTATTGAAACGTGTTGTTGTTCTCCATTTGGACTGGTTAATTCGTTCGTTTTTGTGATTTCTTCCATCCTATTATCATGGAATGGACATCAGCTATACTCTTAAACCTGTGTGGTACTTCACGGTCTAGTTCACACGGCTGAACTTCACGAGATTGGCACCGTTTGCCCTAGCTGCAAATAGTGTCGGTTTTGTTGTCTGGAATTTAGACACGACTTTAACGGATTCGAACAGAGCCAAGGAGAAATTCCCAACTCACTTACAACCTCTTGCGGTTATGGGAAACGTTAGATGTAATCCCACATTCGCTGCCTTGCGGGATATCTGTTATTAGGAAAGGCTTTGGGAGTAAGTCTTAAGGAAAAATCTGCATCCTGTGCTATCTCTAGTATTCTCGATAAAATCTTGCCACTGACCAAGGGTAGCTCATGCCAAGAGAATGCGATTGACAAAAGGCGCAGTATCTTCCTCACTGAAATCAAAATCACAGCGCAAGTAATCCATTGCAGCGGACACACCAAGGAAAAGGACTGTTCACACGGCTGAACTAAGGTAGGGGTCTTCATCAAATGTGATGGACGAACATCATGTGCATATGTATGTATGTATGTATGTATGTATGTATGTATGTATGTATGTATGTATGTATGTATGTATGTATGTATGTATGTATGTATGTATTATGTATGTACATATGTACGTACGTATGTATGTATATACGTGTGTATGGATGTATGTATGTATGTATGTATGTATGTATGTATGTATATATGTATATATGTATGTATGTATGTATGTATATATGTATACGCGCGTTTGTGTGTGTATGTATACGTGCGTGTGTGTATGAGCATCTGTGGACCAAGTTGTTTGGATCTGTCTGCTGACCGCAAGGACATCTGTTCAAAACTTTAGTAATGCTTGTGTTGCTTTATGTATCAGAGATGAAACATAAACCCACGAAGGATTGGGGGTGGCTCCTGCAGAGACAAGAGGCGTCTATTTCCATGTCAACCATAGCAATGGAAGTACATGCTGCAATAATATTTAATGATGTTAGAAATATCACATGAAAAATGCTTCCTATTACGATGGCAGGAAATCTAATCGGAATTCTTAATGTTACCGAATTTGGACGCAAAAGGCTCACTTAATATTTGCTAAAATTGGCTTAAATTTAATGCTATCATTTAAATTTTTTCCCCTTATTTTGCAAAGCTTTGCAGTCGACGACGAAATCAAATTATTTGAACCGTAATGGATATAAAATATTATTAGCCAATTAATTCTTTCGTAATCGATAACAATTTTTAAAATATGCATGTGTTAATCATATATATTAATATATATATATATATATATATATATATATATATATATATATATATATATATATATATATATATATATATATATATATATATATTAATAGCTGTTCATCGTTGTTGATGAGGACCGCCAACATCATCCTTGTCACAGATTTCCCTGTTGGGTGTGGTTGCTCATGTGGCTAAACTGGCCAATGCGGATACCAACACATCTGCTGCATAACGGGCACACGAGGTTTGTAGAAGGTGATGCTGTTCGTGGTTTCCCGCTCTAGCGTCTGCTCTGGGTTTTCACAACACGGAGGTCTTCGCTGGTAACCACACCCGCACGACTGCGCTTCTCCAGTCAAATCTGTTTTGCGCAAGGCATTCCCAGATGCTGACATCTATCTGTCAACTTTTCAGTAAGTCCCTCAGACTACCTATAAAACGTTTATTTGGGTGCTCTCCCTCACCCCATCCCTCTCTCAACTCGCCGTAGAGGAGCTTCTTTGAGAGCCTTTCGTCTACTAACATACGGACGAGGTGTCCGGCTCATCCTAGTCGTGCTTTTTCTAGCAGTGCATGGATGCTGGGCATGTTAGCCCTCGAGAGAACCTCGATGTCAGTCACACGATCTTGCCATCGGATGTAGAATATTCGCCAATTGAGACGGAAATGATTTTTTTTTTCTCAAGAATTGGTACCGGTTTAGTTCGGGAAGTAAAAGCGGAGAAGATATAGCTTCCACCCTCATATAGCCGAGCCTTTAAAATGTGAGATCGCTAAAATCTACGGCTATGGGTTACTTTACTTTACTTTTACTATTTAGTTTTTGCGTGTGCGGGTGTCGTATGCACATATATCATCAAAATCATTATTCATCTGTCACTCCAAATGTTGGAGCATGTATCCAACACTGTTTTCTTCTTTTCATCTTCGTCTTTGCCTACAGATCCCTTGGCCCTGCTATATTTGCAAACATGGCGCTAATTTGATGTCTAAGGTCTTCAACATTTCGGAGTGGCTGTTCTAAGGCTTTTGTCAGTTTCGCACACTCTGACCAGGCCTGACATCTCTTTTCGCTATAAAATAAAGTGTATTGTATAATGTGTTCAGAATTCTGAACCAACCCCCTTCCCCTTTCCTTCCCCTTTCGTTCCACATCCCAACACTGCGTTTAGTTTACACTTTGAACATACATTAGGGAATGCTGAATCAATTTGTTTGCAATACGGTTTCATTAGAAATTAGCAATGGTTTTTACATGGCGAGGTTGCCAGCTCCATGCACAACCATCTCCAGTCGCCTCTCTAGACCTTCATAGAATGAAACAGTTACCCTATGTTGTTCTACCTCGGAATGTTGAGAGACGACAAGCAGTAGTTGCCCATGACGGAGATGTTCATTGTCTATTGCGACCAAGTCTCACTTTCCAGACTGAGTCTCGCCAGCTCGCGCGACGATTGGATGATTGGGCGTTTTCTCATAATACCAAGTTCCGCATCCGAGTATTAACGATTTTAACACAGTATTTTGACATTTGTATTCAAGCGCGATACTAATTAGATGACGAGGAAATTTGACATGGTTAAGAGAGTTTACCCTCGTTTGATTGATATTCTTCACATTGATATTCACAGCACGGGACAGAAATCACATTGCGTCAACACGGGGGAACGGCTGCCTTAATGCTTTCGTCTAATTCGTCAGTTGGTTGTTTAATGTATTTTGTTTGCTTGTAAATATATGCACATCTTCTTTAAGATGATACTATTACACTCAGCCTAAAGCATATCCACAAATTGTATCTAAACTTCTATCCATATTTCCAACAGATGAGTTTGAAGCGCGCGATCAACAGCAGCGGCGGCGCAGACAGTCGGAGGAGTCTGGCCATGAGGAGGACACAAGCCTTCTTAATTAAACATAAGAGGATAGGGATGAAGAGATTGCAGAAAGAAAAGAGTTGGCGAAAAGAGTTACAAGTGGTAGTGATGTGGAGAATGCGAATATCATAAAGATGATTGATATTTCAGTTACAATTGAAGAAGCAGATGATTTGTTATGTATAAAGTTTGTAGTTTAAAGGGATATAATAATAATATATGAAAGCTTGTATAAAGGGACATAACCCGATATATGTTCCTTTTGTTTAGAAACACGCAGGACTGCAGACAAAGGGACAAACCAATGCAACATGTGAACGATGTTGTGTTATAACTTTGGTGACTTTTAGTTTAAAGCAACACAATAATAATATTTGTGAATACACTGTCTTATACATACGGAGAGGTCTTATTTTTACATAGAACATAACAGTATATCTGTTAACTGTGCTGTTTACACATATGGAATTATAGTTTAAAAAACTACACAATCGTGAAACTAATATTGTCTTAGTTCAATGCGAAAAAGTTCATTAAATAAAAGTAGATCATCACATGATCAACTCTACCTATACAAGAATTTATAACCTTTCATTCACACACACATTCTAACACGTACTCTCAGGGAGAAGCATTTCCATTGCACTTTGGTTGGGATTGACCACTGAGATCGCTCTAACTATCATAGGTACATACAGACGAACACCTTCACTGATCAACACGTCCTGATATAATCTATAAGACTACGCTCCGGAGTGGAAAGAGGCGGGCCTGCGCCAGCAAAATACAGAGATGCAAACTTTTCACCCTAAACATTAAAAAAAAATAGATCACTACATATTTGGTTTTAACTAAGATCACCGATATCGTACTCAATAATTACTACTGTTAGTTACCTGGATCTTAGGCCAGTTTAAAAAAAATGTTTGCTACCCTTTCGACTCAGTTATATAAATAATGTGTGTGTGTGTATATATATATATATATATATATATATATATATATATATATATATATCCGTAAGGGACAGATCGTACAACCATAACTGAGGAGACTGGCTTGCCTGGCTGTCCCTTGATCTCTTCAATCTTTCTATTTTCTCTGCAGCCAGAAGACCTCTACGAGCGTCAGCAGTCACTATGTCCCCTCCAACTGACTGTCTTCAAATAGCTCGATCCTGAGGAATTTCTTCCCAGCCCTCGGATGGGATGTCGCATGACTTCATGCTAATCTTGCATACGTCCTTGAATCGCAGCCGATTTTCTTGAGGAGTTCGAATAGATCCTTTATACTAACCAAGTCGATGGCCTTGGTGAGGTCTAGACACATCATAAAGAGCGGATGGTCTTATTCTCTGCACTTCTCCTGGATTTGACGAGGCGAGAAAATCATATCCGTTGTTGATCTACCTACTCTACAGCCACGCTAGGATTCTGGGTAACTTAACTTAACGTCTTTATACTGGTTTAGAAGACCCTGCAGAGTCTGTATACAACCAGTTACATTTACATCACCTAGCTCTAAAAGCTATGCGCATCCAGTTTATTATTAAATGAATTAACTGTCCCTGCCTCCACTACCTCCCCTGGCAATGCATTCCAAGCAGACACCACTCTCTGACTAAAAAAACATTTCCTAATATCTAATCTGGACCTCTCTTTAGTTAGCTTGTAGCTATGCCCTCTTGTTATTGAAGGTGGCTGTATTTAAAAAAAACTTGTTATAGTCTAATTTATCCATTCCTCTGATCATCTTATAAACCTGTATTAAATCACCACGAATTCTTCTCTTTTCTAGACACTGTAGGCCGGTTTTTCAGAGTCTTTCATCAAAACAGTAATTCTAGAATCCCACTATCATCTTCGTCGCTCTTTTTTTGTATTCTTTCCAGCATGTTTATATCCCGTCTATGATAAGGACTCCACCCTGTCCGCGAGCAGTATCAACCTGTTTAGTAGCATGCTGGGATAAACTTTGCATATTACATATATTATATATATATATATATATATATATATATATATATATATATATATATATATATATATATATATATAACTTCTGCCCTGGGAGGTATATAGAGGTCCCTTTGATATATACCGGCGATGGAGTGTGCAGACAAACATGTGATTTGTCTGTGTGTATGTTGTGTGTATATATATTAATATATATATATATATATATATATATATATATATATATATATATATATATATATATAAAACAACATATATATTCAGATTGCATGAGAAGGATAGGTGCGGCGGGTTTGGGGGGAGGGCGTGGAAGGAAGGGGAGGGATGATTCGAACTTACATAAGAGAAACGATGGATATGTAGTTGATCGACTACAATTCTGAAAAAGTGTGCTGACGGTTGATACCTCGTCAATTGACTGAACACGTAAAATGAACCCACTGGGCTTGTTCTTGCAGTATTTCTTTCGGTAAACAGACGATGGAGAATACATGCTGAACTGGATCGTTACTGATTCATAGAATTCCAATGACATGCGAGGAAATAAATAAATCAAATCCGTTCATTTCTCCGTAGAGCACGTGTCTTCAACAAATATGCACCAAGTTCTTCTGTGCTGGGACATCCGTTCCAGCTATGTCCATATCTTCCCTGTGTCCTTTATGTGGGTCTTTAGCCCGCGTCTCCGTTAGTGTTTTGGTCTGCTTCCAATTTTCTTGTCTTGGGAGTTCCAGAACAGAGACTGCCTTGTAATACTATGAGCTAGTTTCTTCAAGGTGTGCTCTATCCAATGCCAGCGTTCTCTCCTCCCGTTATGTCCAACTTATATGTCTGGTTCTTTCTTTCCAACAGTTCCACATTAGTGACCTTATCAAATTAGTTCAGTCTTTATGCACCGTCACTCACTTATGAAAGTATATACATTTGCCATAGTTGTTTATGTTGTTCTCAATATTTCAGAGCCACACAAAAGAGCAAACTATTACAGTAGACATTCTAAAAAATGTTTGTGTTCGACTTAATTTATGTCGATATCCATAAGTTCCCTTAATGCAAATAAAGCACCTCTGGTCTTTTGTATTATTATTTGGGTATCTTTATAGGTATATCTTGTTTTATATATACTGTTACCATGATATATAAATTATTCCAACACACGCAGATTGTAGTTGGTCGCATTTATTCTGATATTCTTTTTCTACTTCTTCTAGGGATTCTCAGTCTTTCTTTCACTTATTTTATTTTGCATCTGATAGTTATTGAACGTAAGTCGTCGACAGAAACCAGATCGCCATGCTGTTTTGTCAAATTTCATTGAATTCCATTTTTGTTAGTTGATACTGTTATTCCCATGATTCAGTCGATAGCTAGCATGTGAGAACATGCTTCAGCCAGTTCTAAGGTCGATCAACTATGATATTATGAATGGTTTACTGTTAATCAGGATATGCAAGTAATGTTTGCTACAATCAGCGCTGCTGTTATTGTTACAATTGAAAGCTACCTGCTTTGAATTCTTCCCTTTTTACGATATATTTTGATAGCAAGTTACAGTGACTCTTCTTATATCCAAAGGGGAGGGGACGGCGTGGCCTAGTGGTTAAGTGGCACGGCTCACAACCAGAAGGTGCTGGGTTCGATCCCCATCACAGCACCGGCCGTTACCCCGGGGAAGCAAACCCTTAGAAAATGCAGGAGGAAGCAGACCCTTACATAAAATGCATGCTGAAGTCGGATGCACTGGGCCGACAGGCGCAAAATAAAAACCACAGTGTAACGCACACACGCCTTGGGGAATAGATTAATAAGGCGAACGCAAAAAAAACAACAACAAAAAAAATATCCAAAGGGGTATTGAAGAAGATTGGCCTTGGTTCTCCTGGTTGCAGTTTAATACGACGTTTCCTAGTTTGACCACCACTATGTGGATCTTTGCCTTGTTTAGTCATATTGTGACAACATATTCTGTTTTCAGATACACAACGAGGATATGGCGCGTGATTTTTGTCAGTCTGTTTCATCTGAACCTGACTTAATCTTGACTCCCCATTCCAGCTGTAAAATAGTATCCTGACTATAATAATTTGAAATTGCGAGGCAGATAGAAAGTGAACTGGTCTCTTTCGCCTTCTATTATCCAAGGGTGCATATACCATCAACCAACCCTCGCCAAGCAGCTCTGTCCTGTGCAATCTTTTCCACTTCCTTCCAGCTTGTTCCTGTTTTTTTTACTTCCGCCTCCAGATCTCGTCTCCATGTATTTCTTGTTTTGCCCATTCCTCTCCTTCTCCAGGGGTTCCATGACACGGATTGTCTGGTGATACTGGCCTGAGATTTTCTTAATCTATGACCCATCCATCTCCACTTTCTTCCAAAGATTTTTTGTTCCAATGTACCTTGTCCTGGTCTCTTCCACAGTTTGTCGTTTGTAACTTTGTTAAACGATTTTGTACCAAGAATCTCTGTCGGACCCCTGATTTAATTTTGAATGGTCAGCCTTACCTTCTAGAAACGAAGAAGACATAAAATGCCTTCTTCGACACTTGAAAAGCAATGGCTATGCCTGTTATGTGACTACCAGTTATTATATTTAAAATCAAAATCTAATGAGCTCTAGGAAAATCTCATTACAAACTGCCCCAATCGTCTTCTTTACTTGAGTGTAGCTATGCACACGAGGATGATGCTAGTCCGCCTTCTTGTTCTAAGTGAAGCATTATAGGGAGCTTGTATCAGAGCATTATCACCGGTGGTTTTACAGTAATGATTATATTTGCTAGCGCTACTGACAACCCTGTTTAATTGTCATGCTTGATAGGCTTCAGCGATCCTAAAGTGTTTATTTAACCTGATACCACTCAGTTACGCAAGAGATTCTAATATTGTTGTTGTATGGCATTCAATTTTATCAAAACAATACATTTTGTTAGTCAACAGTTTGGTTTATACCATAAAGTACTTGAGAAGTGTATCACTCCAGGAAAACCACATGACCTATATATGCATAAAATATGATTAGCATGTGTGACATTGTAACAACCAATCAGAAATAAGTCGTTCAAATGTACACGATGTCATCGAAAGCTGTGGAGAAGGATCTCATAGTTATAACTCAAGCATGTCATGTTTTCTTCAGATGAATCGGTCAGGAATTGTGAATATATCAGATGATGTGAATATTTGAAAGTACATATAATGTTGTTCTTTTGTTTGTTGTTGAGGGTGGATGGGGAAGGTGGGTTGAGGGTTGGTGTTAAACTTATTTTCACAAACGTAAGTTCTTTTCAACCACATACCGTCGCTTTGGTTGTATTTGAATATACTGCATTGTTTGTCGTATACAAGCTAACATAGTATTATGATGTACGACTTCTTTCTGTTCTTTTTCACTTCAGCCGGGTTTTATGGCCATCACTTAAGTTGACTTCCTTCAGGAATCCTGCACCAAAACACGGTGTATGCTCTTCAGGTATGGTTTCTGTAGCAATCTGTTTAACACGATACAGTTGCAAGTCTCATAACTCTCTTTAGCCACCTTTTACAGTAAGCATGAAAGTGCAGTGGACATATTCTGACCTCACCAGAAAGGAACTCCAGGATCATTTCTCGGAAATTAGAGAAATGCTACGAGTATATAGCCAATAGAATGTGTGTTGTCGAGGTTTAAATCTCTGGGCCATTTGTTTGAATTCGTCAGTGTCATGTGCAACATCCCCCTACCTCAAGTCCTCCTAGTGATCTTGGACTCGGCTCTGTTACATCACTCTTATCAACCAGGTGAGGATCCATCTTTTTCAGTATTGTTTGAGCTCATCGACGCGTTACTTTCAACAACAAAAACCACCATTCGATTACCACATAGGCAGGTCATGACTATGGCTGCAAACATTCATAAACCATTACTGTGAGCATTTACACTAAAGTTCCTTGTGAAGCATATGGCCACAATAGATGCTCACCATCTGTTCGTGTTCTCTTGAGTTCCACCAGGTCTAACACTACTGTCTTCTTCCACCGTTCTACCTCGGATAATTCGTGGTCTGTCAGTAGTCTCTTTTCGTGTGATCTCTAAACAGCACATGTCTGGTTGTAATGTCCGGTTTCCTTTTTGTTTAACGGTGTGTCTTGTCAATTTCCATTTTCTCTACCCCAATTTCCTACTGCATTGGTTATTACGGTGTTCTTCCCCCCCCCCCCCTCCCCCCCCCCCCCAAAAAAAAAACCAAAAAAAAACCCGCTTCTCTAAACCCCAGATCATCACCACTGGACATCTAATGTGGAATATGCTAAGAAGACATTTGTTGATAAAGATCTGCAGTCTAAATGTGATATTCCCAGTCGCGTGCAAATTTTAAGGGCCATATGGGAGAACCAACTTTACTGAAATCCTGGTATTTAATCAGGTCCATGACTGCCGAATACCAGGTAGCCTAAACGAATTCTTTCATTCTACAAATGTCTTCTAGTCGGCCCTTAGAATGCGCCGTCTTTGGTCTTCCCTGGATTACCTTTCGGGACTCATATTTGATTATTAGTAGTAAGTTTGTATGTGGTATCTTTTTATGGCTTACTAGACCTGGGAAAGGTGCAGCTCTGAGGTATCCCGTCTCCAGGGTTTTCTTTGTTGATATTTAGCCCACTCAACAATAAAATAAATGCACTTTCTGCCATATGGCGAGGCTGCTGCTGCTGTTGCTAAGCTGCCGCTGTGTGAGGACTGTCTACATGAAGTTTCCCACTTTCGTTTCTAGGAGAGTTGTCAAATATCGAAAGGTCGACCTCATATTCGTTTTAATAGTATAATCTGTTTTCCTTATGTAAGAATACAAAATGGCTTTCCTATAGACTTCTGCAAGGTAGTCAACTTTAGCTGAGTCCTCATGCTCCTGTTCAAGTGAAAAGGTAATAAAAATGATGCATGGAAGTATTCACATGTATAACACTGGGGACCTGTTTATACACCATTTAACAGTATTATTGTATTTTATCGTTATGTCAAAATGGTACACAATTTAGTTCATGTGTCAATCATCCCTATGAGATCTTGGTTGGCAAAGAGGTGGAGCGCTTCTATCTTATGGCAAACGTACGAAGTTCGATTCCCGTGATCGACACGGTGCAACATACCCATCAGTAAATGGATACCTGACATCTTTTAGGGAAGAAAAGGGGGCGAGAGAACGTGAACTAGTAACTACCCCATCTTTCCGTCAACAAAAGGCGAGGCCTAGAACAGTGCGCTTTGTTTATCTCGGGTTTTCTTCAGGTGGAGTGTGTTTGCACGGTGCATTCGACTTCATCACATATGTGTTGTAATGGATTCACTTCGAATCGGGGTACGACCTTGTCGATTCACAAATCCAAGCACAGGGACGTCTAATGAGTGAGACGTGTCATTAATGTCTTAGCTACCCCGCTCTCCTCCCCCACACATCTAATGAGTGAGTCGTGTCATTAATGCCTTAGCTACCGCGCTCCCCTCCCCCACACGTCTCATGAGTGAGTCATGTAATTAATGTCTTAGCTATCCCGCTCCCCTTCCCATCTCATGAATGAGTCATGTCATTAATGTCTGAGCTACCCCGCTCCCCTTCCCATCTCATGAGTGAGTCATGTCATTAATGTCTTAGCTACCCCGCTCCCCTTCCCATCTCATGAGTGAGTCATGTCATTAATGTCTTAGCTACCCCACTCCCCTTCCCATCTCATGAGTGAGTCATGTCATTAATGCCCTAGCTACCCCGCTCCCTTCCCATCTCATGAGTGAGTCATGTCATTAATGTCTTAGCTACCACGCTCCCCTCCCCCACACATCTCATGAGTGAGTCATGTCATTAATGTCTTAGCTACCCCGCTCCCCTTCCCATCTCACGAGTGAGTCATGTCATTAATGCCCTAGCTACCCCGCTCCCCTTCCCATCTCATGAGAGAGTCGTGTCATTAATGTCTTAGCTACCCCGCTCCCTTCCCCCACACATCTCATGAGTGAGTCGTGTCATTAATGTCTTAGCTACCCCGCTCCCCTTCCCATCTCATGAGTGAGTCATGTCATGAATGTCTTAGGTACCCCGCTCCCCTTCCCATCTCATGAGTGAGTCATGTCATTAATGCCCTAGCTACCCCGCTCCCTTCCCATCTCATGAGTGAGTCATGTCATTAATGTCTTAGCTACCACGCTCCCCTCCCCCACAGATCTCATGAGTGAGTCATGTCATTAATGTCTTAGCTACCCCGCTCCCCTTCCCATCTCATGAGTGAGTCATGTCATTAATGCCCTAGCTACCCCGCTCCCCTTCCCATCTCATGAGTGAGTCGTGTCATTAATGTCTTAGCTACCCCGCTCCCCTCCCCCACACATCTCATGAGTGAGTCGTGTCATTAATGTCTTAGCTACCCCGCTCCCCTTCCCATCTCATGAGTGAGTCATGTCATGAATGTCTTAGGTACCCCGCTCCCCTTCCCATCTCATGAGTGAGTCATGTCATTAATGTCTTAGCTACCCCGCTCCCCTCCCCATCTCATGAGTGAGTCGTGTCATTAATGTCTTAGCTACCCTGCTCTCCTCCCCATCTCATGGGTGAGCCGTGTCCCTTACCACTTAGCTACCCCCCCCCCCCCCTCCCCATCTCATGAGTGAGTCGTGTTATTAATTTCTTAGCTACCCGGCTCCCCTCCCCCACACATCTCATGAGTGAGTCGTGCCATTAATGTCTTAGCTACCCCGCTCCACTTCCCATCTCATGAGTGAACCGTGTCCCTAATCACTTAGCTTCGCCGCCACCGTTTGATGTGTAAGGCAAGTAACTAATCACATAACTACGCGCCCACCCACCCGCCACCCGCCACCGTTTGATGTGTCAGGCAAGTAACTAATCACATAACTACGCGCCCACCCACCCGCCACCCGCCACCGTTTGATGTGCAAGTCGTGTCATTAATCACCTAACTCCGCCCCCCTCACCCTCCCACGTTTAATGTGTAAAGCGAGCCACTAATCACATAGCCACGGTTCCACCTCTCCCACCCCCACCCCCTCCCATTTTCCCTTATTGATGAGTGAGACATTTTACTAATCACTAAGTTATGTCGCCCCCCCCCCACCCCCACCCCCCCCCCCCCCCGCCACACCTCCACAATATTTCGGGTGTCGCTAATCACTTAGATACGCCCGCCTCCTCCACCACTACAATAAACTCCTTAACACTTCCTCCCCGACAACAGTGTATATCGTGTAACTACCATAAGCTTAGTCTCATTAAACAAACGAGCGATGACCGATACGTTGGGATGCTAGTCTCGTTATCAAGGACCCGGTTTCAAACTCGGTAATCTTTAATTTTCTTCAACCAGGATTAAAAATAAGATGTGAACTGTTCAGTGTACAGTGTCCAGTAAACTGTACAGCGATTGTATGTACAAAGAGCTTTGATCCAACATCGTTATAGATCCCTCTGGCAGGTCATTGGGTCAAATCAAATGTATATTACACAAATGTAATCTTAAGTACAAGGAACGAATTGATAAAACAAAGATTTAGAGAGAAAAGGAATCAATTCCATTTAAAACATAATAATCAAAACCTCACTTCATGTCTTCGGGTTATGGAAATAGGTTTTGTCACATCAATCTGGCCACCGAGGTGGAGATCGACTCTCTAATTCCTATAATAGTGAACTTACTAGACAACCTCACATTGAATTATACCCAGAAGGACCCCCAGTCCACTTTCTTAAGTACACCTGATGATGTAAGAAGAGCCACTGTAACCCACTGCCACAGAGTAAACTCAGCTCCGGATAAGTAGTTTCGAATAATAACAACAACGTAGAACAAATAGACTGAGTTATCGATCCAGTCTGGACGTGCTCCCGTCTCATCATCATCATCATCATTGATAGGTCACCCCGAATGGCTGACTATAGGTCCAACAATACATTTGGTTTACCCTAACCAGTTGTTTTTAAGGGAATCCTGATTCAATTTGAATTGTAATACGGTTTCAGTGGCAATGGTTATTATATGGTGAGGCTGCCCACCCCACGCACAAACTTCCATTGTCGCCTATCTCGACTTAATAAGAAAGAAACATGGGCCCTTTTGTGTTCAACCCTGAAAGCACTCGGGCATCGAGGTGCTTCTGTCAACCAAACTGTAATTTGGTACCTGATTTACGATTAAGGAAGCTCAAGCTGTGTAGAAAAGAACTGGTTTTGCTACCTAAAAAAATGTGAACCCTTATTTTTATTTTTTTTTGCGTTCGCCTTATTTCTCTAATCCCCAACGCGGTGTGCGTTGCACTGTGGTTTTTATTTTGCGCCTGTAGGCCCAGTGCATCCGACTTCAGCATGCATTTTATGTAAGGGTCTGCTTCCTCCTGCATTTTCTAAGGGTTTGCTTCCCCAAGGTAACGGCCGATGCTGTGATGGGGATCGAACCCAGCACCTTTTGGTTGTGAGCCGTGTCACTTAACCACTAGGCCACGCCGTCCCCTATGAACCCTTATACAAGTCTTTATTCTCGACGGCAGTATACGTCCCGTGTCTATCTCTGCCTATTTATCCTATTTATAAGGAAACAGCCTGCAGCTTTTATTAGCTTGTGTGGCGTCAAGCTGTCAATGCAAAAATAACGATTATTGTCTTGCTCGGCGTCATCAACAGTTGTGTAGATGGATCCAGTAGCTATTTTCACAGCAAATGAACGGGGTTCAACTCCGGTTACCTGAACGCTCCAGGGAACACAGCTTAAATGGCTACCTGAAGCACTATTAGAAAATGGAGAGCAGCGAGGAAGGTAACTGGCACCCCACCTCATAAACAAACTGTGACCATGAAGCCTGTTACACTTCATCCCAGACAGCAGTGTCCGATTTTCGACTACTTTTACCTTAACATGTAATACATTTGCTCGTCATGAATCTCCCAGAAATGCTGCATGCACACGAGCATGTGACTATTAGCAAGTGCTCCATTGTCTGTCCTTGAGCTAAATTATAAATGCTTTTCTAGCTTCCTTCTTCGTGTTCTCTGGTCTCACAGGGAACTCCTGCGCAGAAACTGTCTTTTAATACTATTCCTTAATGTGTGTCCGAAGGGCAGATTCTTCTTCTTACCTCATGTCCCACTGTTATTTATCTAGTCATTTACAACATTTCCTTTTTAGTATTATTTGTACCTTTCCCCAGGTGGTTTGTTAAGAGCAGCTATAGATGGCGCCTAACTGGCTGCGGATCTACTAGCTCTAGTGTTTGAGTCTATTAAAATGGACTCGCACATCGGTTAAACCACACTCCAAGAAAACTTAATGCATACAGACTCTGTAGAGTCTTCTAAACAAGTATAAATACGTTAAACTAAGTTAAGTTAGTGACCTTATCAAACTATTTCAATCCTATTCTTTGCAAGCAGCCAATTATGAAATGATGTACCTTTTTAGTCGTTATTTACAATGCTGACCTGATGGCTGATGTTGTTTATAGTTCGAGTTGCACAATCACTAATGCTCCCATCATCATCAAATTTTGTCTTCCTCTTCTTCTTCTTCTTCTTCTTCTTCTTCTTCTTCTTCTTCTTATCCTTCTTCTTCTTCTTCTTCTTCTTCTTCTTCTTCTTCTTCTACCTCTACTTCTTCATCTATGTCGTCGTCATCTTTCGCTCTAAAAAGAAATCACATCGATTTCCCTAATTAACTTGGAGGTCCGCATCATGCTTCTCTCGCCACCATACAGATGATTATCCGTCAACTGTGTTGGAGAGGATAATGTGACACTGCCGCTCTTATTGATTCGGTATTGTGAAAATTGTGTACTGTTTGTCTATTCACCCTACACGGGCACATGAATGCATATCTAATTGTTATTATCATATTAATTATGAGAGTTGTCATTATCATTGCGTATGTAATAAAGTCTTCCGTTAAACTTATATTGTTTTGTTATGTTGCTACTAAACTGTCGCAAAATAATTTTTGTTCTGAAATGGCAAAAGCCAAACGCAGTGTTGGACACATGCTTCAACAAATGGAGTGACGGGGGAAGTTATATTAATATTAATAAGATACTCCTAGCTGTTTTTTTTACTTACTGTCCCATTTGGCCTTTTTAACATTCTGTCTGTGATATTCTGTTTATGGTATTCTGTCTGTGATATTCTGTCTGTGATATTCTGCCTGTGTTATTCTGTCTGTGATATTCTGTCTATGATATTCTGCCTGTGATATTATGTCTGTGATATTCTGCCTGTGTTATTCTGTCTGTGATATTCTGTCTATGATATTCTGTCTGTGATATTCTGCCTGTGTTTTTCTGTCTGTGATATTCTGTCTATGATATTCTGTCTGTGATATTCTGCCTGTGTTATTCTGTCTGTGATATTCTGCCTGTGATATTATGTCTGTGATATTCTGCCTGTGTTATTCTGTCTGTGATATTCTGTCTATGATATTCTGCCTGTGATATTCTGTCTGTGATACTCTTGCTGTGATATTCTAACTAAGAATAGGGACATGGAACGCCAGGAGCCTATACCAGGGTAAGTTGTTCATTATTGGAAGAGAAATGTAGAGAACCAAGATAGAGATTCTTGGAGTCTCCGAACATAGATGGGCCGGTCAAGGTCACTGCACCAGCTCCTCATGAGAAACATACATATACTCTGGGACGGACAAGGGTGGAAAAAGTGAGGTCGGCTTTTTTCGGTCAAAGAAGACGGCACCTTCACTACTCGGTTACAATCCAGTCAACGACCGAATAATTGTAATCAGACTAAAGAAAAAGACAAGAAATTTATCAATAATTCAAGTGTATGCACCAACATCAGCAGCTGGCGATTGCGAAATGGATGATTTTTATAACAAACGATGGAAAAAGTAGAAAAAAGAGATATCTTGATCATCATTGGCGATTTCAATGCGAAAGTCGGAGAAGAAAGAGCCGAAAAAGAGAGAAGTGTTCAAGAACTTTTTGGTTTGGGACACAGAAATGAGCGAGGAGAAAAACTTGTTGAATTCTGCACGGAAAACAACTTCTCCATTGCCAACACCTTATTCAAACAACATCCACGTAGACTATACACGTGGACCTCTCCTGATGGCAACAGTAGAAACCAAATAGATTACATCCTAGTGCAACAAAGATGGAGATCAAATGTGCTGGCAACAAAAACGCTGCCAGGAGCAGACTGCGATACGGACCATGAATTACTGTTTGCAGTTTTCCAAACAAGACTACGTAGGATCAACAAAGGTTGCCAGCCAATACACTCGATGTAACAGCAATACCTACTGAATACAACATCAAAGTAGAGAACACATTTGAGGCGTTGCTTGCGGTACAGGAAGAGATTACATCTGAGGAGTTGACATCGTATGCAAGGGATATTTTGATCTCGACAGCGAAAGAAATGATTCCCAAGATGTGGCACAAGAAACATAGCTATATTACAGAGAAAACACAGAAACTAAAGGCAATAATTTAAAAAATTGGAAAGTAATGGGACCAACACAGCATATAAAAACTGCGCAAGAAAAGTTAGAAGAGAAATAAGGAAAGATAAAGGAAGATATATAGTGGAAATGTGTAAGGATAAAAAACTTACAGCAACAGGGCAGAGAGAGAGATGCATTTAAGACAATAATAACACTGATAAAGGAGTTCCGTCCGGTTCCACGTGTCATAAATGACAATGAGGATAACACATTAACAGAAACCAAAGACATGCTGAAAAGATGGAGAGTACTGCAGAACCATGTATGGAGATAGCACAAAGCGCTCAGTTACAATCCTACCAAAGGTTGAGAAAGAACCTGAACCAGCATTGGAAAAAGTACGCTCTGCAATTAAAAGCCTGAAAAAGGGAAAGTCCCCAGGATGCGATGATATCCAAGCAGAGCTAATACAAGCAGGAGGAGAGGCATGTGCTCGAGTCTATCACAAGCTGTGTAAACAGATATGGCACATTGCAGAGTGGCCAGAAGCATGGAAGAAATCAATTTGTATTCCCCTCCCCAAAAAAGAATCTGAAGCTGTGCAAGAACTACTGAACTATCGCGCTGATCAGCAACGCTAGCAAGATACTCTTGCGAATCCTATTAAGAAGGATAGAGAAACGGTTTGAATCTGAAATTCACGTAGTTCAGGCAGGTTTAAGAAAGGCAGAGGGACCAGGGACCACATTTTCAATTTAAGGAATATCTACGAAAAATGCAGAGAGTTTAATGTAGACCTGTACACGTGTTTCATTGATTACACCAAGGCTTTCGACACGGTAAAACATCAAAATCTATGGAGAATCATGAAGGAAATGGGTTTTCCCTTGCATATAGTCCATCTCATTGAAAGATTATACCAAGATCAACAAGCCGCTGTCCGAGCATCTGAGCAAACATCAGATTGGTTTGCAGTACAAAAGGGAGTCCGACAGGGATGTATCCTCTCACCTTATATGTACAACATATGCAGAATGTATAATGAGACATGTTCGATAAGACGAGAACATTGAAAGTTTCGACCCATTTACGATTGGGGGGCACGAAATTCCAGAGTTACGATACGCAGATGACACAGTGATACTATCAAGAAGTGCAGAAGGGCTAGAGCAGCTACTTTCAGTCGTTAAGGGACATAATAAAGATCAAAACCTGTTCATCAACATAAATAAAACAAATATAATGACCACCGACAAAACACAATGTCAGCATACATTTACAGTGGGTGGTGAGGAAATAGATCAGGTAACATATTTTGAATATCTGGGCTCCAGAATTGACAAAAACTGCGATTGCTCGAAAGAAATCAGAAGAAGACTAGCTATAGCAATGCAGAGACTGAACAGCCTGAAGAAATTATGGCAGAGCACCAACAAAATGATAAAAGTAAAAGTCTTGAGAGCCTGTGTTTTTCATGCGGCAGCTTATGGCTGTGAATCATGGACGATTACCAAAACTTCTAGACAAAGAGTTGAATCCTTCGAGTCAAAATGTTACAGAAAGATCCTCAAAATACCCTGGACAGAGAAAAAAACAAATGTAGACATTCGGCAAGAGTTGAGCATAGAGGAGAACTGGTTTATCAATTCCATTTTGGCTAGAAAATGCAAATACTTTGGTCACATCAAGAGACACAACGGTCTTGAGAGAACGGTGATGGAAGGTATGGTGCCAAGCAAAAGAGGAAGAGGTAGACCAAGAAGACGATGGCACCAAGATATCCAGGAATGCCTGGGTATGACTGTGGTGGAGGCTGGTGTTTTGGCAAAGGAACGAGTTTCTTTCAGACAGACTGTGATGGAAGCGACGTTCTATAAAGGACATGCTACATGATGAGGATGACATTCTGTCTGTGATATTCTGTCTGCGATAATCTGTCGGGGATATTCTGTTTGAAATATTCTGTCTCATCAAACTAGTTCCCGTTGAATGAAATAACATAAGTTAAATAGCCAATGTGATTATGGTGAAAACGGGAAGCAGGGGTGGGGGGGGGGGGGGGGGGAGTGGGGGAGGTGGGGGGGGGGGGGTAACATGCAAACAACATGTCTCGCCCATTTTAGTTGAGCTTTTTGTAGAAGTTAATGGATGCTCAGCATGTTTGTATAGCTAAGAATTTCATAATTAGGTACTTTATCATGACCCTGAGCGGCCTACGCAGACAACGAAATTGAAAACGATTGAGCTACCTGGCATGTCTGTAATATACTGTCCATGTCTCACTTGCATGCAGCAAAGTGGGCAACACTACAGCACGATACACCTTTATCTTTGGCGACACTGATGCCTTAGCAATACTGTTATTGCCCTCACAGTCGATATTCGTGTCTCTAGTGAGGGTACTGCTTAGATAGGTGAGGTTATCGACTGCCTGGAGACATTGGTACAGTAATGTTAGGTTTGACGTACGGCTCACCAAGAACATACTTGAAGAGTACCTCCGCTTTCCTAATGTTTATCGTGAGACCAAAGCCTACCGCCGAAGACTCCGTCATGGAGAACTGCAGATCTTTTTTTTTTAGCAAGTCTTGAGGGTGTAATCATCCGCAAACAAGAGATCCAAGATCATGGCCTCACTCACATTGGCGTAAGATTTCAAACGTCCCAGAATGGACAGCAGCTGACCCTGCGTCATGTACCTGATATGTATGCAAGTAGGATCACCATGTACAGCGTCAGTGAGCCAGCACACGACTCTGTTTGACTGGGACGGCTACAGACAATTCTGCCTCGTGCAGTTCACGAGCCATCATGATATTGGCAAACAACCACAATGAACCTGCAGGGGCAGCCACGCTTGGTGATGATTTACCAGTCCATCCCTAATGACGGTGTCAAAAACTTTGATCAAATCGACAAAAGCTGTATACAGGTTACAATTCTGTTCAGGGTGTTTCTCTTGCAGTTGACGTTCTGCATATATCATATCAAACAGTCACAGGACTCGCACGAAAACCACACTGACTCTCAGTGAGTAAACACTGCTCAAGGTGACCATTTAAGCACATATACAAAAAACATACGCAAATAAGTTTGAAACATTCAATAAGAAATAAAAGAAGCCAGAAAGTAAATAGGAGAACTGAGAAAAAAAAAGAGAGAGAGAGAGAGAGAGAGAGAGATTAAGAGGGGATAGGAGATTATTTGGTCTGGGAGTCTACACATATATATGGGATGTATTTAACCAGTAAGCTTTAAGAACGATTATCGAGTCTCGAGCTCCTACATACATCGGCTATCAGAGGAGCAGGATACACTGTCTGATGCCCTGATATATACCTTCCCCTGGTACCCAGCATGGTTGAACTGATTGTGACCGATTTTTCAAATGACGTCGGTACTTCGGTTGTCAACCATTTCAGCAGAGACATTAAATACGTGTTTCTCAAACTGTGTGTTAGAGCATCCATCTAAGTATGCTAGGTAAGTTTAATAAATTGACTATAAGATGTATGTCATTTTGATACAGAGTTCTGAAATTGGAGCAAAGAAAAGTAACACTAAAACCTGCCAGACATGATTTAACATACATATAAGATGTATTTGGTATGGCTGCTGTCAACTCTATCCTGTAGAAAATATAAACCACAAAATAAAAATGAAAAGATCTCTACAAACAAGGACAAAAGAGGAGCGAATGTGCCAAACTTTAAGAAGTATATATTTTATTATTAAGTAAAAGACAACTGATCTTACAATTTAAAATATTTAATGGAATGCAGATTTAATTAAATCAGCTCCAAATTAATACTGCAAGATTACAACAGATTATAAAAACAGTGTGAGGTCAATACAAGCAGTTTTAGAAACACTACGCTAGTGACATTATTTATTTGGTATTCCTTCAACGCTGTCGTTAAAAAGGGGCCAAAAATACTAGACTTGCTTGTATTTGCTCATCTCATTTGGTGGTTTCAATTGAAAAATGAAAAACGAAAAAAAAAACAATCTTTAACTCCGTTGTAAAGTCTCTTCTATTGTTAGAATATTTTTAAAAATGGAGTAACAAAAACCAATGAAAAAGCTGCAGACGTTCAAAAATTGGTACCTGTACTAAATTGAAATATATTGAAATGATATGAAAAGATCACTAATGTAAATCTTGTGGAAAGAACCAGACAGATATAAATGGAACATGACGTCAACTCTCCTTTGCTTCTTTTGTTTTTCTTGCTTCATAGTTCCCCGTCCCAGTGGAGGACAATTGCTTTACATGTCACAAGGCGTCCTGAAGAAGGTGGTCCTGGGTACTTCTGGCTGTAGAACAATTAACGAAATCTTAGTGGACTCACCGCTATGGTTATTATAATTTTGATTCCCACCTCGTTGGCCAGGCTGATGTAGCACATATCGTTTATAGAGCACGACTAAGACGTTAGATGAGGTCTTGGTCAATGTTTCACGTGATCCTGATGGTTATCTTTGACTCCATTTGCACCTCTTACGGTATGCCTGTTAGGTTACAGTGTTACTTTTCTCTGCTTCCCTTACAGACCGTGGTATCAGGACGAATGACAAAATTTTAAGTTCTGATCAGAAACATTAAAAAAAAAGCGCATATTGTTCTCAGTTCTATTTCAAATGATGAATGGTAACATCTCCTTCCGGCCAAGGTTTAATTATAGATTGGGGCCGTAACCATGTCACTGACCTCATTTATTCCACTTGAGGAGTAATTAACCTAACGGAAACATGATACACTCCATGTATCAATTATTGGTAAAAATATCAACGGTTTTGTAATTGCTTTCCAGTCTGGTTTTATGAAACTGTTATAAAACAAATGTGCACACATACATGAAAGCGGCAGTTTAACGAGGATACAACTACAAAACAGAAACCTACTTTAGAACACTTGTCAAGTGTAAGCACTTGAAATAATAATAGTTAAAGTTGTGCTGATATCCTAAGCACACGATCAGACTGGAAGATGATCGAACCGTTGCCGTAATACCGGATATATATGAATGGTATAGTGCTACTTTGGTCTGACAGTATTACAAAAAATAATAACACCTTAACCTGCCAGACATGTCCTAAGTGGCAACTACGGAGGGTTGGGCATGGCGTTGCCTACTTCACCCTTACAAACTTTATGAT
Source organism: Ariolimax columbianus (assembly GCA_036924085.1). NCBI lineage: Eukaryota > Metazoa > Mollusca > Gastropoda > Stylommatophora > Arionidae > Ariolimax > Ariolimax columbianus. Next base: position 17,043,645 of record JAVGWX010000002.1, read on the forward strand.
AAAGAACTGTTAACAGATATAGATAGGTCATAGTTTGATGGCTTGTAATGTATATGTTAGACATATATACTCCACTGTGAGCTGTAAAAGTGTTGATTGATAGTTGTAATTAGATGAATAGAGTGGAGTGCAAGATACAGAAGAAACAACAAACAAAGCAGACAGCCTTCGAAGACAAAGAAGAATAAATAATAAAAAAAACATCAATATAAAAAATCAATGATTATAATTTGTAAGACAAAGGAAGCAAGCAGGGGTCAAAAGAAAAGAAAAGAGGGAGAATGGAAGAAATTTGACAGAAAGTAGGAGGGGTGGGGGGACGTCATGTATGAGGACTGCCAGTCTCCTTCAAAATCACACACCCCTTCTTTTCTCCAACCGCCGCAATTAATACATCACCCCAAACGTCGTTTAAGGAGTCTTTAAGGAGTACTGGTAAACATTTTTAGTGATCATGTGTAGGTCCATCTGCGAATTGTCCGAAATCTCTTCAGTGTTTAGAAAACGTCGCCCTTTCAAACTGCATTTCAGTTTGGGAAATCGAAAAACGTATGCCCCGGGGGGAGGGGTGGGGGTGGGGATCAGATCAGTAGGGTGGTTGGGGAAGCACATTAGTCCTTGTTTTTACAAAACCTAAAATCAAGAAAGCACATTGTTGTGTGGCCTGGTACATTTTTGTCTCCAGACATTTCTCTGTTTAAATGTCACAGAACGAGCCACACCTGGAGATCAAGTATTATTATGCTATTCTCCAAACTGGACAACGTTTAGAACCTCAAGAACCTGGGCAACATGAGCTTCCTCGGATGATGTCGTGGGTCGCCCAGTACGCGACAAGTCATCTTTTGACTGTTGATCATTCTTAAATCGCTTTAACCGTATCTTCAACCTGTATGGTCCACCCAACAAAGACTTGTCGCTCTCGAGTATGGAAATCAAGGACTCCAGCTGCCTAGTGGTTGGAGACTTTAACAGTCACTCGGAGAGATGCGGATACCCAGACACAGACAGCAGAGGGGATGAAGTGTATGATATTTTCCCTTTCAAATAAACCACAGAACACCATAATAAGTTTTAATGGCAAATATCTGCGGCTAAACGACAACTCAAACTACTTGGACGTCACATTTGATAGGCGCATGTCATGGAAAAGTCAGATCGTGAGAAACCGAATGAGAGCAAGACAAAGAATGGCAATCATGAGGCAAATTGCTGGCACTAGCTGGGCAGCAGACGAAAGAATTCTAAAGAAACTGTACACTGGAATAGTGAGACCAGTTCTCGATTATGGCATTGCGGCATAGGCAACAGCAGCAAAGGCGAACTTTGATAAAATTAGCAAACTTCAAAACTAAGCCATGAGAGTTATAACAGGAGGCATGAAGTCAGCGCCAATTGTAGAACTTGAAAAGATTGCAAATCTGCAATCCATGGCCGACAGAAGAGACTGCAGAGGCCAGCAGCAAGCAGATAAACTCAGAAGACTGACAGACCATCCAATGCATCAGAGACTAAATAGATTTGGAAAAGGGAAACTAAAGCGGAGAAACTTTGCAGAAATAGCCAAAGCAAAGATGAGCTAAGACCCTATGAACACCATAACAACACCAAAGCCCATCCCTACTGTACGCAAACCAACCTGGAAGCAGCATAGCATTCCAGAGGTGGTAGAAAATATACCAGGTATTGGAAACAAGAATAGCCAGACTGAAAAAGAAAGAAGAAACATAACCCTGAGGCATATAGTGAAAAACTACCCAAGCATAGACTGGACCCATGCGTACACCGACGGTTCTGTAATAAACACAACACAGAATGGAGGGGGAGGGGTATTCCTGAGCCTAAAAAATGGTAGAAAAATAATACTGTCAGTGGCAACTGGAAGATTCTCAAGCAATTTCAGAGCGGAGGCAGAGGCACTGTAGGCTGCAGTAGAAGCAATGCTGACAGGCGAAAGCAATGAAAGACAGATAGTCCTGTTTACAGATGCCATGTCCATGGTTACAGCACTAAAAAGCCAGAAAAATACAGAACTTAATGATTTAAGAACAGTACTCTGTGAACTATGCCAGCAGTCCGAACCAAAAAGAGTAGTGGTACAGTTGGTTTCATCCAACTGTATCATTCAATGCAACGAGGAGGCAGACAGACTGGCAAAAGAAGGTGCTATACTACCACAACCAGATTCTAGTATGACATACGAAGAGTCCTAAAGGTTTATTAGGGACAGATACATGACCAAAAGGGAAATAGAGCATACTGGCTACACAAACAATGATGCCTATTACCAGTTGAACAGAAGAGAGCAGGTCGTAGTCTTCAGACTCCGCACAGGCCACAAGAGACTGAGGTACCATCTATTCAATAAACTGAAGATAGGTGGCACTGACGAATGCACATGTGGTACAGGGAAAATGACCGCTGAACATCTGCTGCAAAATTTCCCAACATACGAGGACCAGAGAAAGCACATATGGCCATCACTAGTGCCAACACTAGACAAGCTCTATTGCAGTGTCGACAGCCTCAGGATGACAGCTGCTTTCTTCGAACAAATTCAAGTTGACGTCTGACAGCGTGCGAAGAAGAAGAAGAAGAAGAAATTGCTTAAACTATTCGTAACAACGTGTATGATCTAATGCACTGATCCTAATTAACGTGTTTTAATATTTAATTAATTTGTATAAAAGTCTTCCGAAGCTTGAATCAATTTGATGTCACTTTACTGCTCATGAAATTCAGACATATCAAGAAAGGAAAAAAAATAAAAAATTTCACGCACATAAACAATTAACCAAAGGATGATACAAAGTCATCATTAAGGCAGACCTGGAAGACGCATACAACCGTGTCGATTTTTGGTCTTTAATGACATACCTGAAGCAGTGTGGATTAAACCCGTGGCTGGTTAGTTGGATATCAGCTGCCCTGATGGAAAGAATAGTTGCGCTACGTGTGGGATCTTGGACATCAGAACCGAGGCGAATATGTTCAGGACTGCCTCAATAGTCTCCGCTCTCACCGGTGTTGTTCAACATCTACGCTGTAAAAGTGGTCAACATTCAACCCACAGAAACAGGGCGAACGTTGACATTTGTAAATGACATCCTAACTTCCAGACTGGCTCAGACAGGTAAGAGTTTGACATCCAGGAAATCTTGCAAGCAATCTCACAGTGGTGTGGCGACTCAAGCTTCAAGATCAATCCGAACAAGGCCTGCATGATGTTGTGTTCTTTGATTAATTATATAGTAAAGGCTAGACTCCAGGGCATCACATTTAAGGGATGCAGTACTGATAGGTGTGACAGGTTGAAATACCTTGGACTGACATTTGATCGCAGTCTCTTCTATAATTGACATGTTGACCAGAAAGTACAAGTATGTGAGCAGGAGCTAGGAGCACTCAAAACCATGGCTGCTGCCAACTATGAATAGTGCCTCCTGTTCATCCTATTTCGTCAGGTACTGTTGTCGGTTATCGATTAAAGACAGGGCATCCTCACACTAACAAGAACACAGTGTGAAAGGTTGGACCGCATCCAGAATGAAGGTATGCGACTGGCTCTGGGCTGCACTAGAAATACTTCAATTGTAATGATGCGGTACATGTTGGGATTGTTATCGAAGACATCCAGACATAAACTGGCACACGTCAAAGCCTATATACGTGTTACTACAGACACGCGGCACTCTCTGTACAGTAATATGTTAGCATAAATGTCAACAACCTCCAGTATGAGAATGGAGATGGAAGCAGGGACCTCAGCGCTGAGATGGATATCTGAGACCTCTATAACAAGGGCAGTCATCGTGACAGAAACGCAAGCCGTACTTCAGAAGGTACAGAAGGAGTGGCTTAGGTACGAGTGGATAGCAGATGTTGAGGTTCAAATCTCTAGGGGTGGACATGGATCTACTATTCTGGTCATGCTGAGGTTCAGGGCAACGAAAGAACTGACATCTTGGCTTCACAAACTATCATGATGGACACATTAGTCATGGATAGGAGTGACATTTTGAAATCAACCAATGACCGTCTGTTAGGTGAGGACATTGCAACAGATGAAGCAGCAATCTACAGGCTGCAAAGTTTTGACATTAAACGATGTTTGAACAGAGTAGGGCGCATGACAGGACAGAGCAGGAGTGTGTACAACCAGCGAGCTACATGAACCATCAGCATCCAATGCCTGCGCCATTTGCTGAGAGAGAGAGACTGAGTACCTATGGGTTTGCCAGGAGTGCAGTGACGTCGATTCTTAGAAACAAAACAGAACGAGAACAGAACAGAACATCGCTAGGCAGCGACGTTGGCCCGAAGTCACTATTATATCGAATTAGCGTACAGTTTAGCAAGTTCTGTAACATTTTGAACATATATGACAAACGCTAAAGTAACGGAGTTGAACTGGTGATGGTATACGACTGGTTCTGGGCTGCACTAAAGATACCCCGATTGTGATGATGCTGTACATGTTGGGATTGTTATCGGTGACACCCAGGCACAAACTGTGCATCCAGACATAAAATATGGACTGATGATGTTAAAGAAACATTACAGACATGGATTGAAAATATGACGAGAGCATACTAATTTGCATAAGACGGACTTCCATTAATGCACGGGCAACAAATATGACCAGCTATTTTGTTTTGTATTTTTGAGTTACAGATCAATCATTGTCCAGCTGCTACACGATGGCAGGGAGGCACAATCGATTAATTAGCATTTACAGGCTGAGTAGTTGGACATTTTGCGTGAGTCAAGCCAAGAGTGACGATACTGGGGAAGTATCAGGAGTGTGTAAATCCAGTGAACTACATGAGCATTAGTATTCATATCCTGCTGAAAGAGAGTAACCTTTGGGTCTGCCCGGGGAACAGCGATGCTCTGTACAGTCATTTTGATTCTGCAGAACATAACAATATATTTTTATTATCTGCATCCCTGTCGACTGATGATGTTAATAGTGTCCATATTTACGTATATCAACTATTTGGATGAAAGTGAATGCCCATCTTTCTTAAAATCTAGTATTTGGATTTGTCTTGAGGAATACAGTGGCTAGTTAGAACGTTAAAGAGCTCCTCGCAACTTTGAGAAGCGAGAATAGCTTCCCCTCAATGGAATTCAAGATGACTTCCTAACTCCCAGGTAAAGTGTAAACAATGTCGGTCGTGCTTCGTGTGGGATTTCTATAGCCTACATACGATACAGGCGTATACTATGCATGTTAATTATATGTTTATGATATGGAAGGAATAGCAATTACTTTGCTACTTATACGATTTTTAAGGTTATCTTCACACCACGCTAAAATATTTGATTAAAGTTGGCAAGTGCCAAGTGGCGTAACTATAGTATACTAAATTATAATAATATATATATAGTAAATTAAATATAATATTAATATTATTTAATATTAATAGTTAATTGTATATAAGTATAGTTTTACATTTACAGACTAAGTCAGTAATATTAAATAATACTATTACTAATAGTAATACTATAATATTTAATAAGTAGTATACTTATACTATACTATTACTTACTATAGTTAAGTATTTTAGTTACTACTATAGTACTACTACTAGTACTACTGTACTTAGTGTACTAGCAACTACTATTACTACTAAGTAACTAATTAAGTTGTGAAGTACTTACTAAATAACTAAATATTAGTAGTAGTTAAGTACAACTCTGTACTCACTACTAGTAGTAGTACTAGTACTAGTAGTAGGTAAGTACTGTACTTAGTTATTAGTACTACTAGTATAGATAGTAGTTGGTCCTGCCTATCATCATATCATGTAATTCATACTAATCAAAGTACAAATTTATCGATACTCATATAATATAATATCAATATCATACTACTATGATAATGATAAAAGTCACAGCATAAAGACTAAGAGTGTTCTTCTATTTTAAAATGGTCGGCCTATGTAAGAATGAAGAAGAGAACCTGACACCAATTCAATGTGAAACGAAAAAAAAGCCAGACAGCTTGACGAGAAACCACGTCCCCAGAAACAAAAATTGTATTAATTAACCAGAGCTAGATTATTGTACAAAAGGACGACTGCAGACCAAGTGAAATAAAGTGAATTTTGTTGGTAAAGCCTAGACAATACATAACCGCTCAACAGGAATGAAGTGTTCGAGATTTCTGTACAGTAAGCTACAGCTTAATGTAAGGTGGGGTGTCTAGTTAGTTCCCTTCCTCACTGATGTTTCCCTCCTAACAGTAAGTCAGATGAGAAGCTGATTAGTAGCATAGAAAAGGAAAGTGAATGGAAATTATTATTAATGGGGGATTTCAACTTTCCAAAAACAAAATGGGATATGGCAGAAGCACTTGTAGAGTCAAAACTGACAAAATCTTTTGTTGTGCATGTAGAAGTAGCAACCAGAGGCAAAAACACACTCGACTTAGTTTTTAACTACACAGGAAAATATGATTGAAAACGTTACCGTTGGGAACTATTTGGCTCAAGTGACCATCAGATCATCTGTTGGGATCTTATAGCAGGCAAAGAAATAAACATAAATACACAAACATACGACTACGCTAAGTTGGATGTTAAGAAGATGAAAGAGGCAGCGAGCCACATAATCTGGAAAGATATTGTTAGAGGAACAGATGTTGAATAAGAGTGGGAGAGTTGTATAATCATTCTAGAAAAGCTAAAAGAGGAATGTGTTCCATGTAGGGAGGTAAACCCCAAGCATAACAAGTGAATAACTAAATTTGTAGTTAAATGTAGAAGAGCTATCAATAAAGTAGGGACAAAATATATAGAGACAGGTAAATCAAAAGAAACATATTTAAAATATTTGGACAAGCAGAACATAGCTCAGAAAGTGAATAAAACAGCAACAATAGACTTCGAAAAAAAACTTGCTCAGAGGATCAAGACTAATAGTAAAAGCTTCTTTTCTTATGTTAGAAATGAACAAAGAATGAAAGACAAAGTAGGCCCTCTAATAAACAGCACAGGAAAAATAATGAGAATAGAGAGGCAGCTAATCTACTCAATCAGTACTTTGGCACAGTCTGCATAAGAGGATTGCTCCAAGATCCCAGAGCCTACAGATATCTTTTAAAGAGACATGGATACAGCAGGATTAAGATCAATCTGTATTACAGAGGAAATGGTTTTAAAAATATTGGAGGGGTTGAAAGTGGATAAATGTCCAGATCAAAATGGTATTCATCCAAAATTGCTGTTTGAAATTTGAAACCAACTATAAAAACCATTGGCTATATTATGTTTTCAATCACTTGCAAAATGTATTGTTCCACGGGATTGGAAAGATGCTGGAGTGATCCCCTAATTCAAAAAGGGCAAACAATCAGATCCAGCAAATTATAAACCGGTGAGTTTAACGAGCATAGTCTGTAAATTGTTAGAATCAATAATCAACAAAAACATTGTAAAGCATTTAGACAAGTCTAATCTAATTGGAAATAGTCAGCATTGGTTTACTAGAGTGAGATTGTCTTAACAAATTTATTAGAATTCATGGAGGAGGTTACTAAAGTTAGCCAGTGGATGTTATTTATCTAGATTTTGCAAAGACCTTTGATAAATTCAAAGAATATTTAGAAAGTTAAAATCATATGGAATAGGTGGGAAAGTTGCCAAATGGAATGAAAATTGGTTAACGGGAAGAAGGCAGAGAGTTGGCATAAATAAGGAGTACTCTGAGTTGTGTGAAGTTAAAAGTGGAGTGCCACAGGGCTTGGTTTTGGGACCAATTTTGTTCTTGATATATATAAACGATTTGCACATTGATATGGGATCCATGATTGCAAAATTCGCTGATGACACAAAACTATGCAGTAGTGTAACGACTTTTTTGAGTGAAATGGGTTGCATTGCTTGTTGTAAGCCCATGTTGTTGTATGATTTCTCCTATTTCATCAATCTAATGGTAAATGATCAGGTTGCATTCTCACCACATTTCTAATGTCATAATTTTTCACTTTTGATTTCTCTGATGATACCAATAAGCTTTCTTAAATATTTTGTTTCACACATTGGAGTTTTCCTCTCCTCTGCCGTGAAAAAGGTCAAAGTTTAACATTGGTAGCACAAAATTTTGTATAAATGTGCTGTTTCTCAGTTGTCTTGTTGATAATTTTGTTTGGGTGTTCAAGTAGTGGTGGCAGTTGATAAGTTACCACTAGTTTCCAGTTTCTTTATCAAGCCTTCTTTTTATCACCACTTTATAGTATACCTCATGGTGAGTGTGTGGCCTGAGGGTTGAGAGCTTGATCTACTATTATCAATGTATCATGTTCAAATCACACCATGCTCATTTTAACGGACTGCGCATGTTGTTTTTTAACGTATGCCTGCTACCAGTCAACCCAGTTGTAAATTAGTACAAGACAAGTAGAGGGCAATTTAGGAGTTGCATTCGGAGCAATGGAGTTTGTGCTTATTCTTGTGATCGCATCATAGATGTTTACACCATCAGGCTAGTTTCTGTGATGAACCCGACCATTGATTGCAGTTGCTCTTTAGCTCCATACAGCTTTCATTGTAGTGTTGAATCATTTGGCCAGTTTATCCTCCTTAACTGATCATACAGAGGACAGTCCTGCAAAACATGCTTGGTAGTTTGCTCGCCTGTCCCACATATACACAGTGGCGAAGCAGACAGACAAAGCCTGTACATGTGTTTATTCAGTCTATTGTGCCCAGTCCTGAGGCGAAGAACGATAGTGTGCCCTTGCTAGTCAAGGGTGTGGTAGTCATCATTGGATTGGTTCTGTTCTCTTCTAACAGCCTGGACAACTCTCTTTTTCTCCAAGTATGTGATTTTTCTTTCTTGTTCACATTCTCCTCCCCTCCTTGCAAGCCCATTTGCCTCTCATTTCCAGGCACGCCACAGTGGAATGGCAGCCACTAGAGTATAGTTCGCTTTCCTGCAGCTACACTACCCAGTTCACTTCTCAGAAGCAAGAGTTTACCACCCTTAAGAGCTTGCAGCGTCAGTGAAGATGATTACTTGGTGGCAATCAGAATTGCTGTTCCGGATCATGTTGGCAGGTTATTTGAGAGCTTGAACCTCAGCTGTGTAATTGAAGCAGAATTTACCAGTGGGAACATTCCATGTCTCACAATGTTCGTCGGGGCATGTTATAAAAATACTAGCACCTCTATTCTTACTAGCATATGTTGCTGATCCATCTGTGTAGGTATGTGTCCACGATTGTTTTGGATAGTTTTCTTTGATCATACCCACTGTAGCAGTTCGCTTTAGCAGCTCGTTGTAGTCGTGTCCAGTCATGAGACCAGTGACTGATGTATTTATCTGTATGGTTTCATTGTCCTCTTTCCATGGTATTTGGTATAGAGTGGGTTTCAGTGGTGTTGTCATCATTGGTAGGTCTGCTTGGTGTTGTCTTCTAAGTCTCTTTCCCCAGTGTACAAAGCTGCCTCGTGTAAGATGACCCAAAGTCAAATCGTCTAGTCTTGCGTTCATTGGATGCTGTAGCAAACTGTTGTACTTTTCCATCTGGATCATACTCTTTGTGTCTCTTCTATGGGACAGTGTCTGTAATCCAGTAATTTTCTGCATCTCTAAAATTGGCGAAGTTTTCATGGCTCCTGTAATGAGCCTGAGGGTTTGGTTTTGCACCTTGTCCAATTACTGCAGATGTGTATTGGCAGCTGATGACCAAGCTGTAGATACAAACTCCAAGTGAGGTCTTATTACGCCATTGTATACTTTCATAAGGGTTATTTCGTTTACTCCCCAGCTGGTGCCTGCTAATTTTCTGAGTAGGCCTAGCCTCCTTCGGGCCTTCCCTTCTGCATTTCCAATATGTTTATTCCAAGTAAGCCTTTTATCAAATGTCACCCCAAGATAGGTAGGGGAGTTTTCTTCCTTGATTACAAACATTCCTCAGCGCAAGTTGATTGTTTGGTCTTTTGGGGAAAGGGAAAACAGTGTTGTGGAGGTTTTGTCTGTGTGACACACCATTTCTCTGTCCCCGCCAACAGCATGTCTGCTGCCACCTACATTCTATGGTTTTCTGTAGTGGCATGTTCATCAGCACATCAGAGTACTAGATCGTCAGCATGTAAGGCAGCTTTCACTCCAGCAGGGAGATCCTTGACCAAGTTGCTAATATAAACAAGAAACAATGTTGGTGAAACTACACTTTTTAAATTTTCTGCCTGTCGGTGGTGACTCTTGTTCTCCTATTGTACAGGTATGACTGGATCCAGCTTTGCATGTTGCCTTAAATCCCGCTTTTCCCTAGTTTTGCAATAAGGCTGTCTTTCCATACCTTATCGAAGGCCTGCTTGAAATCAGTCCATAGTGCTAGGACCTTTATCTTCTCCTGGAAGGCATCTTCTACCAATAGAGATAAGTATGTGACTTGATCTTCTATACTGTAGCATTCTCTAAATCCAGCTTGTTCCTGCACCAGAATCTGCTCAGACTCTAAATACCATTTAATTCTGGTGTTTAACTATTGGGTCCGTGGTCTTTACCACACAGCTTGTAAGACTGATTGGTTGGTAGCTTGGAGTTTTGCTCTTGCATTTCCCTTTCTTTAGTATAAGTGTTGTAATGGCTTCTCTCCATACTTGCGCTACCGTTCCTGTCGCCTAGCTGAGGTTGAATATCTCAAGCAGTTTTGTCTTCGCTGCTGGGCTCAAACTGATGAGCATTTTATTGCTAATTTCATCTGGGCTTTTTGCCTTTCTTGTCTTAAGCTTGGATGTAGCTCTTTGATGTTCTCCTAATGTGATGGATTCTCTGATAGGTGCATGGATATCCATCTCTCCCTTGCTTGTACGCATTTCTTCTCTTATTTCTCTCCGCTGGTCTATGTTAATAGTCAGTTTGCTTTCTGCACTGGACCTGCTGGCAAAGAGGTCTGCAGCTTGTTTCCCTGTACGTACTTTGCCATCCTGATCCAATGTTATGGTCTGTCTGGGCGAGATACCATCTTCATTAAGGGATTTGACTAATCTCCAGAGTTTCTTGCCATCCTTTTCAGGATTGAGCGCAGCCGTTTTACTCCTCCAGCTTTTCCGTTTTTCTTCTAGTTTGGTTCTCTGAAACTTAGCTACAGCCTTTTTCCATTTATTATAATTATCAACTGAGGGATTAGTCGCTGTATCCTTTTTGGTCATTTCCATTGCTTCTTGACATTCTTGGAGTGTGGTGGACCAATATGGTGTGTAGTTGCGTCTGCATCCTTTGGGGATGGCTTCTTTTGCTGCTTGTAGTACACATAAATTGAAGTCTTTTACCACTGCATTGATGTCTCTATTCTGCACTTTGAGGTCAGATAGCAGCGTGGTCACCCAATGTCTATACAGGCCCCAGTTTACATTTTTGCAATTCCATCTTGTGATTGCTGGGCCTGCACCAAGGGTTACATTCTGGAAGGAGAGAAAGATTGAATGATGATCACTTCCTCCAAGTTGATCTCCAACTTTCCTATTCATGAGTCCAGCTACATCTGGGGTGGTGAAAGCAAGATCTGGAGTTGAAGTTGAGTGCCATCTTCTAGAGTAGAAGGTAGGGGTATCAGTTGCAGAGTTGATCAAGCATAGGGAGTGGCCATCTTGCTAGGTTTCAACCTCTTCACCTCTGTGAATGAGGTGATTATAGCCCCAGCTCTGAGAGGGGCTATTAAAGTCTCCCACTGCTATAAAGTTGGTGGCTGGTGTCTGTATAGAGCTGAGACTCAGAGGCTTGCCATTTGAGCTGTAGTAGTTCAAGAACTCTATTTCCATCTTGCCTACTTTTATCTGAATAAAACTAATAGCTGCTGATACTCGGTACCATCCGAAGATATAGTCCTCTCGTGCGCTTGTGTATTGTTCCTTACCAAGGTAAGTATTCCTCCCTTCTGTCTGTCTTGTCTATCTGATCTGAAGCAATGATATCCTCTTATTTTGAAAATTTGATCTGCTTTCAGGTGAGTCTCTTGAATACAGCAAACACTGATTTGCTTCTCACTCAAGATGTGTTCCAACTGTCACCTTGCTGTACCCAGCCTGTCTACTGTTCACTGTTTCTGCATTTCAGTAGATCATAGCAAGTGTCCCCTTTGGACTCTCTCCATCTGTATGTATTGGGTCAGTAGTTTTCCTCCGCCATCTCCTGACTCTGCAAGATGGTCCTCCAGTAGCTGAAGGTGGGCTCTGTTGAAACTCAGAGCCTGGTACTACTCCTGCCCGGTGGGGCTGCACAGGACAAGCACCATCGCAGGATTCATCTATAGGTGCATTCATCCATATAAAACAAGGGTTGCGTGATACTGTGGTTTCCGGTGCGCCTTCTGGCCCAGTATCTATGTCTTTAGCCCCTTTTCAATGGGAGAGTGGGCTCATCCCTGTCCCAACTGGCTCGGGTGTCGATGGCACCTTTACCTTGTTTGTTGTCCCATCTTACCTCCCGCTGGGGTTAAAACCCAGCCTTTGGCAAGATTGCTGGTCATACAGTGTCCACCGCATGTAGGTGAGGTAGACTTTAGCAGGAAAGGCTATGAGACATATGAGGCCTGTATTGTGCTTCACTGCCCTATGGACCCTGAGTTTGTGCTGTCATCTGCACTTTCAGCAATGAATGAGACTGAGCAGATGTGGGTTTGCCCATAGAAGGCAATTCTATTACAATTTTTCAATATACCTCATGCCAGAAGTGGAGATAATTTCTTACTGCAGTTATCAGATCTGAATATTATTTTAGTTTAGTCAAGTAATTGTTCTCATTGGTTCTTCCAAATAAAAAAAAGATAGAGGTAGTTCCATTACAGACACTGCCATAGAGGATGTAGTGTTAAAGAATTAGTTGTTTGATGTTTCACCTTTTGTGAGATGGGCTTGCTAGCTCCCTTTTTTACTAATTTGCATACTCTAAGTGTAAGATGGGTACTTTTTTACAGCTGGGTAGATCAGAATGTGCTGCAGCTGAGGTCGGAACCTGGTCCCTTAATTCCAATAGAAAAACATCTTAAAGTTTTGTCAGTTGATAGCTCTTCATCCATATAGTACCATTAGAAAACTTTTTAAAAAAAAAAGAATGTTACATTGGTTTGGTAAAATGTTGCTAGTTCCTGGGACACAATTGAAAAAAGCTAAAATAAAGAATCAATGCTGGTAAATAGCTGTGTGCCATCTTCAGAATATAAAGAAACAATTATTTTCAATTTGTAATAATAAATTGTTACATTTATTTGTATTCAAATGTTAGGGTACTAGTACACTACATTTTCACCTGAGAAACATGTAAGCACACGTGAAAAATGAATGTAAAGTCCAAAAGTGCTGGAGAAACAGTTACACAGGCACTAGGAAGACCTGTGAGGGTTCACCCACTTGGTCCCAGACCTGTGCCTACAAGACAAAGAACTAACAGGTATGACTTTTACATCCATTTTCCTTGATCTAGTCTTCATTGTAACAACTTGTCTATATGTCTTGATGTGAAAGTACATGAAAGCAAGCGAATATGGCACGTTGTAAATGTACATTTAATCAGAGTGGCATCAAAGAAGAAACGACTAGGTCCGCTATAACATTAAAACATGTAAAAGATGACTAAAGATGGTTGTGTATGTGAAAGGTTAGGCTTAGCTGAGTAGTTATCTTAAGAGTTTACTGACTCACAACATAGACTGTAAGACGTTTCACTTCAATCACAGAAAACACTAAACAATGGTTAACCATTAAAGCAAAATAATATCATTTATTGCATGAATAATGGTTACACAATAACAACAAAAGAAAAGAACTACTAACTAAATAAATGTCATATACTAAACTAACACAGAGGATTCAGGCACTAGCCGTTGATGGCACCTCTGAACTATATTACCCAGGTTCTAAGTCTCCTATTTAAAATAACATAAATCCTAACAGTCTGATTCAATCGTATTAGAAATCAGAATAAACCCCTTTTTGCCACAAACCAAGAGACTTCGGGATGTTATCACAGGATTCAGAAATGACCCCTTTTTGGCATGAACCAGGAAACTTTGGGATGTCATCACAGAATTCTGAACAAACCCCTTTTTGCCATAAACCAAGAGACATTGGAATGTTATCCCAGGATTCAGAAAGAACCTCTTTTTGCCACGACCAGTTTCACAAACCAAGAGATTTTGGGATGTTATCCCAGGATCAAGAAAGAATCCCTTTTTGTCATGGCCAGTTTCATAAACCGTAGAAGGGCCACCATTCTTCCGTCAGACACCAATGCAATGATCCTAGAGAACAGTCAGACTGCCTTCTCGATCAGTCTCAATTCGTACCCAAACAAATCTGCACACTCGCATGTGATCAGATCTCTTATTGCTTACATGGTGTTCATCATTTGCACCTTTGAGCTAAAATGCAAGACTCTATATATAGGATAACCACCCAGTAAACTCTCTCTGAATTTCTGCTGTATTTCTCTCTACATTATCTTTTATAGACTCTTTTCTTAGCTCTAGAAACAAACATGACTGATGAGTGGTCCTTCCTAGTTTGCTGGTTAGCCATCCATCTAATTTGGTCCCACCCATCTAAAAATCTTATTGGCTGTAATATCCACAAGTCGCTGTCATTCTAAATGTGATAAACTGCCATGCGAGTTCTTGTTGTCAACTTAACCTCCCCCCCCCCCCCCCCCCCCCCCATTCACTTATGTCTGGTACTAGAATGGTTAATATAACACCCACCACCAATCTAGACAAGTTTTCCACCTATAGTGAATATTACCTCTCGCTTTCTTGCCAACCTAGTGTCGATACTGACGACAGACTTTGGAGTGACCTGGGCTCGTCAACCCATATTCAGATAACTTTTAATTCCCAGAGAATACAGTCGCCAACCCCTACTTCCACTGCTCCAAACACCTATGCTCTACAGGGAACTGTTACATGTATAATGTAAAACACATTTTTTACAGAATCCACCATTGCCGTGATTTAATTAGGGATGATGCACTGAATAGGATTTTTACTGTTCAGTTGAATACAAATAGCATTAGCTGCAGTGGTCAGCGACCCATAGCTGACTGCTAGCATCAGGGCCAGCAAACCATAGCTGCCAAGACCCTTCTACACCTCCACGCGGTGATCCTGGATAACAGGCTGCAGCAGGACAGACTGGCTAAGGAGAAGGGATCGAAAAGGGAATTCTAACCCGGTACTCAAAAAATGATTGCTGAAGTCGGATGTGTTGGACCGAAAGGTGCAAATATCGCAGCCAATCTGTAAACTACGACACAACGCATTCCGTTCTCTGGACTACATTCTGCTACTTAAGCCCTTTTAGGGTTTGGTAGTGGGAGATTGAGAACGAAGAAGAAGAAGAAGAATACAAATAGAGGCCTTTAACTATATTGACAGGAAATGAAGGCAATTAGTGAATGAAAGTTTGGTATAAATAGTTGTGATCAATACTTCTATGATACCAACATTTCTTATAATTATAAAATTAACAAACAAAAATAAATGATGTTTCAAAGTCTTACATTGTTACAATTACTGGACAAATATCTTAAAACTATCACATTTCTCCAACTTGAACAGTCACTATAGAGTGAAGTACAATGAAGTTTCTAACACTTCATCATTGACAGCAGTGCATGCTATGGGATTACCTTTATCTTTTTTAAAGTGTAGAAAAACAAGGCACAATGTAAACCTATGCGACAGTCACAATGCAAGAACCAACACAGATCCTGATATTTATATGGTTGGTTTTAACTAGCTTTCAGCCAATCCTCTGACTAGTCAGCTGATCCAACCCATGATATGACAGTACCCATTGCAAGGAGCTGTGTATCAATTTAGTACAGAATTGAGACTAAAAGTTATCAGCATTTTTGGTTCTAAAATTGCAGGGTACTGTTTGACAGAATATGAATAGTTGCCACTTCAAGTATTTTAATAATTGTAAACAGAAGGCATTTTTAATTCATGTATGGAAGGTATATAGCTGAATTATTGATTTGCGATTTATGTGTGTGAGTGTTAACAGAAACTATGTACATATTATCTCTTTCAGACATATCCAATATCACTGTTCCATTATATTCTGAAATCATGTGTGAACAGCTCGGTATATAATGCATGACATAGGATTAAAACAATCTTGAAGATAAATAAGTCTCAATTGTATGTGAATTTTACTTTCGAAATATCAATCTCCAGAGACCAAAAATATTCAAGTGTGAATGAGTTAAAGTCAGTGATTGATGTTCTCTCAAGATCTGACATAATTATTTCCATTGTATCTCCCATTTTTATCAGTGTTGAGAAAAAGGTATTCAAACGAACTTCATCTACTGGTTCTATTGGCTCCTTGGGCTCTCGCTGCACAAGACCTGAAACTGGTACCGGTAGTGCCAACATAAGGAAGCAGTCTGGAGGAAGACGATCACACGATGGAGGTGAGAAACCAGCACAGGATACCAGGTCTGTTGACAACAGTGCTCCATTGAGCAATGGAACTGAAAAGTGTAGCAGTTCAAAGCAAGGGAACAAAACACTAACTACGAGTGACATAGTGAGTTAATAGCAATATTGTTTTTGTTTAGTTACTTCTGTGGGCTAAACAATGATTCACCATCAAGTATCCTGTGGAGTCGTGTTAACGATCAGTTCTTTCCTCAACCGTCTGTCCTTTTTAGCATTGCTCTGTTTTTTCAATTCAGTAGGTCATCATCAAAACCTTTAAACTCCCTATACAGCACGGTCCTCCTATTCTGTGTCATCCGTTTCAGCTCTGGCCACATCTTCCCTATTTCATCAAGATCTCTGCTACATGTGTATTTTAGTCTGCCTCTACTTCTCTTGCCTTGGGGATTCAAGAACAGAGACTGTCTTGTAATTGATCTTGGATGCTAAGACACGACCAATATGTAAAACTATTTCAGATTGTATTCTTCTGTTTTCCTCTGGCTCCCTTGTTGTCGATCTTACCTGTTGTCACACGGTTTTCTAGGCCCTCTCTCCTTAGTATGTTTCCAATGAACCTTGCTTGTCTTTTTTCGTATTATAATCAGCATTGATTTTTAAAATATTGTTTTTGTTTATATATTTTCGTTGGATTAAATAATTGGATTTATTGAAGTGCTTCAAATACAATTCTTTTTGAAATGATTAGGGAAATTAAGTTATGTGATATCATGGTAATCAGAATCAACATTAATGATTTTTAGGAAGACCAATAGATGAAAAGTCTCTTAGATTTCTGATGGCTCTTGTAATTCCTTAATCTTGCATTCTTCTATCGTGTGTCAATCCTTGGTCTACCGAGATTTGATTTAAAGCCAATGCAGTCTCTAGATTGCAGATTCATCAATTTCGTTGGCATAATCTAACAGGTAGTCAGTGATTGATGTCTACACGTCCTCTTACACATATTTAATGTTCTAGCTATTGGTGCTTCAACATGTCCTCTTACTCATATTTAATGTCCTAGCTATTGGTGCTTCAACAGGATCCTGTAACCATATCTAATGTCCCCAATGTTGATGCTTTCACAAGCTGAGATGCAAACTTTTAAACTGTTCATGAACCCGCAGCATGACAATGACTAGTTATAGGTAATTCCATGCTACGAGGCATGTTAAAATGAAACCGGACCAAACTGCATCAAGTGAACATATGTATGATGCATATGACGATGTCAGTTCTGATGTAAACAGCACATACTCAACCATCAAGTTTGCAAAATTTCAATATTCTCCGACTCATAGTTTCCTCAGCAGACCGTTGAAAACATGATGGGTGTGATACGGAATCCGTTCAGAGTTGATCAGCGAGCGGTAATTCGGTTTCTAACTGCTAAAAGATGTCGACCAGTTGACATTCATCGCAGAATGCAGGCAGTGTATGATGACAAAAGTGTGTTGAAGACAACAGTAAAGAACTGGACAACGATGTTCAAAGAAGGACATGAGTTAACAAAAGATCTTTCAAGACAGGTCAGGCGCATATTGTTGTGTCAGAAGATGCCATTGCCAAAATTAATGCAGCAATTCGGATGGACTATCGTCGGAGCTTACGTTCGCTAGCAGAGGAGTTTGCTGTGTTGCTAAAGATAGTTCAAATGGTGGTTAACAGGAAACTGAAGTATAGGAAGAGGTGTTCACAATGGGTACCTTGGTTGCTGACCAACCACCATGATGAAGAACACATGGGATAGAGTTTAAACCACTTGCTGCGATACGAAGAGGAGGGTGATTCATTTATTTTGCACATAGTGGCAGGTGATGAATCATGGGTGCCACCACTTTGAGCCAAGCAGCAAAACTGCTAGCATGCAATGGAAACATCTGGGATCACCGAAACCAAAAAAAATTCAAGTCACACATTTCTGCTGGTAAGGTTATCTTGACAGCATTTTTTTTTACCATAAAAGACTTTTGTTGGTAGACTTTAAAGAGCCTGGTGTGTACATCAATGTCATTCACTAAAATGACACACTAGACGAGCTGCATACAGCAATCAAGAATAAACGACCTGGCATGCTTTCGCGTGTTGTAATTCTGTTGTACAACAATGTGCGTCCGCATGTCACGAACATTGTACATAAATCGTTAGCACAGAAAAGGTGGGAAGTACTGCCACACCCATCCTATAGCCCCGATTTGTCCCCTTGTGACTTCCATTTGTTAGGACCCTTAACAAAATTTCTGAAGGGACAAAGATTAGACATCGATGCAGACGTCATGGCTCGATCACCAAGTGGCTCAAAGAGCAAAAAAAAGTCATTTTTTTCTTCGGCATCCGCCATCTACCCAAGCAGTGGGATGCGTATCTGAATGCCTATGACGACTTTTTCTAACTAACCTTGTGGCATGTTTGCTTCATAACAATTGCTATATTTAATTCTGTCACACCACATGATGTAACTTTAATATGTTTATAATGCCACTGGGTCCAATTTCATTTGAACATGCCTCGTAGATACGTTCAAAGGAGACGATATATCAGTATTTTCATTATACAAGTTCAAGTAGTTTTGGGGAGAGCTTAACATGCAACGGAGATGAGAATAGGTTCACTACCACAGTGAGATCATGTTGTAAGATTTGAATAAAGGGTTATTTAACCTCTTGATGGTGGAAAAATCTTCAACTCATGAAATAACACACCGTGCTATTCACACTGGATTTGTGTGATACAAAAACAAAAGTGTGATTTACTTATTTTTCTAGATGATCAGAAAAGTATCCTATGTGTGATACAAAAACAAAAGAATGATTAATTACTTAATTTTCCTAGATGATCAGAACAGTATTCTACATGTGGTATTTAAAAAAAAAAGTTTGATTACCACATTTATAAGGGGAATGAGAAAGATTAATTACCATATTTATATGAGGAATGAGAAAGATTAATTACCATATTTATAAGAGGAATGAGAAAGATTAATTACCATATTTATAAGGGGAATGAGAAAGATTAATTACAAATTTATAAGAGGAATGAGAAAGATTAATTACCATATTTATAAGGGGAATGAGAAAGATTAATTACCATATTTATAAGAGGAATGAGAAAGATTAATTACCATATTTATAAGAGGAATGAGAAAGATTAATTACCATATTTATAAGAGGAATTAGAAAAATAAGAACAAGTAAAAGATATACCAGCCCATTGAACATGGTGTGAATAATTACTTCCCTAGCTGCCTTCTATAGCTCAGAGCAAAGTCTGGTACCAACTTTTGGAGCTGAGTATATTAGAACATGCTGTGGCAGAGTAAGTTGATTATACCGAATATAGGTAATGATTGCACCAAGACAAAAACAAAAACAATTCCTACGTTACAACCACAAAGCCTTCATCAGGGACAAAAAGCAAACAAAAATAACTAACAAATCACAACAAAAAGCAAGACAGGATGTAAAGTGAGGGGTTTAAGTTTGCTGACGTAACAGGATGTGCCAAGAAAGTCTAAGACATGGTATGCCAGTTACGAAACATTTTGTTATGTTGTCATGCTTAAGCTGCTCATTTTACTTTATGTCTTATTTTGTGTGTAGTTTGTTAGTTCTTTCATTTGTTCTTTGTCTCTAATGACGGTCTTGTGACTGTAATGTAGGAATAGTTTTGTTTTTATTCGTGGTGCGATCACTGAGCCATTACTTTGACAGACTTTTAACCTTCAGTACTGCTACAGCTTTGACCTTATTATTGCAACAGTGTAATGATTGTGAAAGAGTCATGCTCTTGTAAGCTTATAATATTTATATATTTGGCATTAATTGCTTACGGTTGTATCAGCTTCAGAGACAAAAGTGTATGATCTTTACAAAATATCTTTTCATCGGTGCTTTCATTAAATTATTCTCTTAATTGTTTAAAATTATTCAGTTGAAGTTATGTGCGGAGACAGAACCTTGCAAGGTTTTTGAAATTGACCTTCATGGCAAAGACCTTACCTGTACACCAGACCTTGAAATATTTAATAAGCTTCGGATTTTGGATTTATCTGGGAACTACTTTAAAAGAATCTCTGGTCTGAGCTCAAATAAGGTTTGTTTGTTTTTGTCCTGTTTTTTAAAGTTTTTTAATGAATCTTTTTTATATTGATCAGAAAGATAGCAAGTGCCTCTTAAAGTTCAGACAAACATCCGTGTTGTAGGAGGTGGAAACAGGATTAAGTAATGGTTTACCCATACTAGTTGCTGACACTGCAAGCTGACAAGCAGAATACTATTGCTAGAAAGACATTAAATGGACTGATCTTAACAGAACACAGACTGGAAACACTAAAGGAGTGCGGAATAGACATGCAACTAAAATAACAACATTGAATGTTAGTGGATTTGGTGAAAATAGCTGGAGCTAACATATTTTGTGGAAAAAAAAACTCAGATATAAATTTTGGGTCTAGCAAATGCGGTGTATGATTTCTTGTGCATCCAGAGATAGCAAAGTTCAATGTAGAAACAATACATCATTATAAGATAAATATATGCCTATAAACAACATGGGGATTCCGTGGCGAAGTGGTTAAGCTGTCGGCCTCGTGATCAGGTGGTGTGGGTTCGAATCCGGACTCCGCCGTCTTTTTCATGGGTGCTTGATGCGGAGTCCCCTGTATCTTGTAGTTGTTCCCTAGTCGTCTTGTCCTTGACTTGCCACTGGGGTTGGGGGCTCGAGACGAGAGAGTGAGGATTTAAAGTAGCGCAGTTAATCCTTGCTAAAAATAGCGCTAGCAAAATTAATTATGCCATCATCGTCTACGATGGACGGTGGCCTTTGCCTTTCTTTTTAATAAACAACATCCAGAGATAGCAAAGTTCAATGTGGAAACAATACATCAGTATAAGATAAATATATGCCTATAAACAGTCAAAAGTGGAAAGCAATCAACAATAATTCAAGTCTGCGGGACATGCAGTGATACTCACAAAGAAAGAATTTGTTTAGTGTCTTTCATATGTTATCAGTGAGGCCAAAGATGCAGCACTGAATGAGCTGACAGCAGACAGCGGCTCATAGTTGGTTGCTCGTGTCAGGGTAAGTGAACCATTGCTGACCAAAACTCTATTCCGCCTCCAAGTGGTGACCTTGAAAAAGGTTCATGAGAAGTGGAGGTCTAATCTAGATGCTAAGTGCTCCAGTGGTTTTATCAGTGCCTCAGGTTGGGAGTCTGGTATGACTACGTCATCTGTGAAGTTGAGGCTGGTCACAAGCAGCAGTCCAATGCTAACTTCTAGGTTGTTTATCTCCAGCTGACCAAGGATCCAGTCCATGATGTGCCAGAGCAATGCTGGAGGTGAGGGACCACCTTCATACAGGCTGCTATTGGGTAGGAGTTTGATTACCTTTAGAATTTTTGCTCGGACAGTGCTAACAGTCTGCTCTTACTGATTTTCAACTGCCAAGGGTTCTTTGACACGCACAGCATATTAACAGGATCTCTGCATTTACAGCCATAAGATTAGATGCTGGCTCCATCTCCAGTGAGATCAGGGAACTTCTGAGACATGGGATTTTAAACCCTGTCGTTTCATACTTTTGTTTCTTGAGAGGCAAGCACCTACCTCTCAGTTAAATTAACATCATCATTATCATCATCATGTAGCTTGTCCTTTGCAGAACGTCACCCCCATCACAGCCCGTCTGAAAGAAACTCGATCTCTTGCTAAATCTCCCGCCTGCTCAAGAGTCATACCAAAGCATTTCTTGACACCCACCGTAATGCAATCAGGCTTTTGGCCATCATCTCCTACTTGTACTGGGTCTGAAATCGTCCTTTTCCCCAGTTTGGGTCAAGGATCTGCCTGGTCTAAGAACACCTTGTCATCAGATCCTTGAATTTTGGTATTATCAACTGTCATGGGTTTCTTGGTAATTTTTCATATAGAAGTTTGACATTGCTTTCCGGATGTTGTTCTGGCCACTCACAAGCCTTGGTCTCTAGTGCACTCTTAGCCAGATACAGGCCTTGGAAGGCTGCTGTCTTCAGAATCATTGTCAACTAGATCAGTTGTCCACCTTTTCCACCAGCAGTTGTGTGTACCAAATATGCCCTTGGCCATCATTGATATGACTGCCACTCACCATGAGGTACTATCCTTTACATTTCTGCCTTACCCCTCATTATATTAGCAGCTATTCAAATATAAGTGATGGAAAGTATTTATTTGAAGGTGATAATTCCTTCCCAAGAGTGTGTCTATCTCCTACTTTCCTCCTTATCATACCACCACATTACATTATCACATTATCCTGTGAATTCAGCAGGTATGTATTCGAGAAAACCAACAATATTTTGTATGCATCCTGATCCTTTGCTGTGCTGTACCATAGCTGACCTAGATGTTTTGTTAAACCATTCAATCGTGGACATGTATAACAAAAAGGTCATCAAAGCGTTGTTTGTCTGTTTTTATGACTCTAAATAGAGTTTGATGTTGAATTTTTTCATTTCGGATCTGATTCCTTTTTGATATATTAATTACACACCTTTTCCATACTTATTTGAGTAATTGAGCTTTTCAGCTTTTCTTTATGCTATTTTCAGTTTTCAGTCATACATTAAAGCTGGAATGACTGCAGAATTAAAGGTGTATGTACGTGCTGTGATGTCTCTCAGTTGTTAGAGTATCGGCTTAATGCAATTGTCAGTCATACCTTAAAGCTGGAGTGACTGCAGAATTAAAGGTGTATGCACTTGCTGTGGTGTCTTTCAGTTGTTGGTGTATAAGCTTTTTGCAATTGAAGTTATACCAAACTGCTGTTCTCTGCTTAGAAATATCACAATCAATAGTGTGAGTGGGATTTATTTCCTGGACTAGGTAGACATAGAAGCTACCATTCTGGATGAATTCATGCCCCAGCTTTATTTCCTGGACTAGGTAGACATAGAAGCTACCATTCTGGATGAATTCATGCCCCAGCTTTATTTCCTGGACTAGGTAGACATAGAAGCTACCATTCTGGATGAATTCATCCCCCAGTTTTATTTTCTAGAATAGACAGTTTAGATTTCTCAGGCATTGTGTTTTATTTTCATTGATTGTATGATTAGGATTGCTGGACCTCGTCAAGGGTATGATGAGCACACTGTTGCCTACAAATCGTTATAGTACGAGTCTCTCACCATCTTTATTTTCACCTGTTATTGACTCAATGTAGCTGTTGGAAGATCTCTTTGAGAGCTGCTGTAAATAACTTTTGTGAAATGCGCTGCCTTGTTGAACTCCTCTTGCTATCGGAATATAAACTGAATGATGGTAGACCGTAATTGTCGCAATGCAGCATTCACATATTTCCTTAGTAATTTTTGTGTAGTTTTCGGAAATATCTTGATTTCTGAAAGCATTTACCACTGCATTTGTTTCGATACTGTGAAGACTTTTTCGTAACCAATAAATACAAGTTATAAGAATAAGCACAGTTTGCATGCTCTCTCTATCAGTTGATTGACAGTACGGAGGTGGTAAGTGGTGGAGAACCATTTATTGAATCTAGATTGTTCATGAGGTTGATGTATGTTGAGTTGCCTGTCAATTTTGTTGGCAGTAACGATAGTAAATATTTTGTGTATTACCGATAGTAGACAAATTGAGCGATAGTTTCCAAGAAGTTTGGTGTTCCCTCCTTTGAGTGGATTAGAATAGTCTTTGGAGATTTCCACTGGTTAGGAATTCATTCTGTTTAGAAGCACTTATTAAAGCTTATCTCCATTTAAATTGGTTATTGTCATGCACTTTTCCATAATTTTGCAAGTTTTATTACAAAAGGTCATTTTATATGAAACTTGCGGGGACGGCGTGATCTAGTGGTTAAGTGACACGGCTCACAACCAGAAGGTGCTGGGTTCGATCCACATCACAGCACCGGCCGTTACCCCGGGGAAGCAAACCCTTAGAAAATGCAGGAGGAAGCAGACCCTTACATAAAATGCATGCTGAAGTCGGATGCACTGGGCCGACAGGCGCAAAATAAAAATGCAGTACAACGCACACCGCCTTGGGGATTAGAGAAATAAGGCAAAGGCAAAAAAAAAATAAAGTAAAAAAGAAAATATGAAACTTGCACATATATTCATGTAAACATGTAGAAAGAGAGAGAAAACATACAAATTATAACAGTAATAGTAGAATAATTATAAAAGTGATAAGGGTTGTCCAATTTCTTCAAGCTCATGGACCAAATTAACCAATAATGTATAGTTTGTGGGTCATTAATAAAACCAAAATGTACATAAAAATGTCTTTTTATCTGGTCAATTCCAAGAATAACTGATATCTCACAAGAGAATTTGCTGCTGAGAATCCTGCCTCAAACCAAATAGTTGGGGTAATGACTAGTCATTAGAACATTGACTATTGTCTGCCATTTTTGTAACCAAACTCAGACACATTATTTTCACATTTAAGTAAATATATTTTTTGTGTAGCGAGATCATAAAAAATATTAATGTGGCTCACATTTGACATGCAGGCCTAGAGTTGGACAACCCTATCTAAAAAACAATATTAACATTATGAAACAATTTTCATTGCACTCATCATCTTATCATTTCAGGACCTCAGGGAGCTGAAGATGTATGATAATTATATTTCAGCCATTGAAGAACTGGAGCAGTAAGTTCATATATCAATCAATCAAAAATTGTACAGCTCCCTGCAGAGTACAGGTCTTCTTCTTCACATAAAGTATTCTTGTCGAAATGCAGCAGTGAATGAACTGACAGCAGCCATAGTTGACTGCTTGCATCAAGGCAGCGAACTAGAGCTGACCAAGACCTTATTCCACTTCCAAGCAGCGACCCTGGAAACAGGATGCAAAAGTGTATCTTGGTTAAGAGAATTGTGAAGGCAAACCTGATACCCAAAAAAGTCTGCTGAAATTGGACGTGTCAGGCTGAAAGATGCGGATATCGCACTCTCACTGTAAACTATGACATAATGTCACAGCGACTTATTCAGGGCAAATGCCTAAGAAGAAAAAAGTAATCTTCCTGTCCTAGGTTTTCATTGTTTTCTTATTGTTGTCTCCATGTCTGTTTTGGTCTGCTTCTACATATCATGTCTTGGGAGCTCCAGAACAGAGACTGTCTTGCAATTATGACAGCTGATTTCCTTAATGTATGTCCTATCCAACCCCAGCACATTGTGATATGTTCCACTGATGTCTGTCTGGTTCTTTCCAACAGCTCCACATTAGTTATCTTATCATATCATTACGATCTTTCAATTCTGCGCAGGTACCCCTTTATGATAATCTGTACCTTTTTCGTTGTTGTTTTTGTCGTTATCCATGTTATAGACACATACAATTGTATAGACGTTATATTGGAGTTGAATTTTTGTTTTGAACTTAATTTCTTCTGATTTCCATAAGTTCACCCCCAATGCAATGAAAGATCCTCTCACCTTTTGTATTGTCTTTTTGTTATTTTTATCTGCGTCTCCTACTTAGTTTAGTTCAGTCAAAGAATCAATGTTATTGTACACGTTGTACACGGTTTAACTCATAAGTGCTGTTCTTCTCTATATTTTTGGAGACTCTCAGCCCAGTGTACGAACTCCGTAGCACCGGCGAGGATCCCGAAATAGATTGGATACATTTTTAAGATAATTTTTGAATTTTGCCCGTCAGTGACCATTAAGCGTACTCTTTTCAATTTCCAACTGCAGAGGGATTTTTAACATGAGCAATACTGCACACGGGCATCCGATCTCTACTACCCAGAGATACGGGGAAATACCAGAAAGTCCACGTGAAAAAAATCTCAGTCTTCAACCGTGATTTGAACCCGCGCCCTCCAGCAACCAATGCCGACGTCTTACCTCAAGACCACTCAGAGACTCGAGACTACCAACAAATATGAATGATTCCACATTGTGTAGGAGTCTGTGGGGGTTGCTGTAGTCAAGAAGTTAAGGCATTCGCTTCTTACAGTGATAAACGGAAATGGTGGGCGATCGAACCCCGCAAGTTTCAATCAAGTCCTTGTCTCACCGGAGGTAAAACCAGAGTGCCTGCATCCCGAGTTACCTCCAGCCGTCTCGACCAATAGTCTTGCCACTGATCCAAGGTAACTCGGGATAAAAGTGAGATTGATAAACCAGTGCATTTTCTTTCTCACTATAATCCAAATACAGCGCACATCACATTATTAAGACAAAACTGTCTGATGTTGTGGCAGGAGTATGTACAAGTCATTAGTATGCACATTATTGCTATTTACTGAGGGAGACTGAGAACCTATGGGTCTTCCTTGAGTGCAATGATGTCGATTTTTTACAGAACATAACAAAACAGGGACAAAAAGAAGAAGATGAATATAAATGTGTAAATTTTCAACATAAAACGATATATTCCAGTTGAAATCACTTTGACCTTTGCCTGTGTCCACAGTTTAAAGGAGTTATGCTGCCTGCAGCTTCAACACAACAAAATTACTGCAATTGGTAAGTCAGTCAATTACACTCTTGTCTTCTTTTCTCAAAATTTTGTTTTACCTTCAACGAATAGAGAAACAAGAAACGTGCATGGTGTGGTGTCCTTTGTGCAAACCAGTTTGGTTTAAAGTCATTCTCAAAACTATTTATTTGCTCTGTACAGCACTTGCCTATTTTTTTCTAGATTTCACATTTTTATTTATAGTAGTATCCAAGCCTGACTATGGCAGATTTGTTTCTGTTTCTAAGATTCGACGTCACTGCACTCCGGGCATGCCCATAGGTGCCCAGTCTCTCTCAGCAAATGGTGTAGAGTATATATGCTGATGGTCCCGGTAGCTCACTGGTTGTACACTCTCCTGCTCCATCCTCTCATGCGCCATACTCCGCTTGAACCTCGTTTATTGTTGAAATTTTGCAGCTTGTGGATTGCTGCTTCACCTATTGCAGTGTCCTCATCCAACAGGCGGTCACATTGATTGATTTCAAAATGTCACTTCTATCCATCAATTATAGGAGCTTGTGAAGCCATGATGTCAGCTCTTTCATTGCCCTGGGCTTCAGCATGAGCAGGACAGGAAATCCATGTGAACCCCTGGAGGTTTGAGACCTCAACAGCTGCTATCCACTCGTACCTAAGCCATCCTTTCTGTACCTTCTGAAGTACGGCTTGAGCGTCTGTCACTATGACTGCCCTTATTATAGAAATCTCAGATATCCATTTCAGTGCTGAGGTCACTGCTTCCATCTCCATTCTCAAACTGGAGGCTGTTGACAGGTTTTGCCCTACTGCGCTCAGCAACGACCTGTCATCTCACTCTAACCGAAAAGCCCCAGCCTGATGTTCCACTGCGCAGCACTGATCCGTTGGTGTTTATGATGGCATCACTCTCCTGTATATGTTTTCAGTTATCAGCTGATTTACCTTGTGCTCTGCTTTCTCATTGCTTCTTCTCTGCATTTCTTGCCTAAGGTCATTATGACTTTCTGATACTCTATCACCAGTGTGGACCCATTCTTCCCTCTTGACTCTAATCTCAGCTGGAGTGACGTGTCCTATTGTTGACTCTGCCTGTGCCATCCATGAGACCCCTCTCTTGATTCTTGATGTCTGAGATACTTCTGCACAGAGGGTGCCGCATGTCTGTGGTGACAGTTTATGTCTGAATGTCTGTCACTGATAACAATCCCAACATGTACCGCATCATCACAATCGGGGTATCTCTAGTGCAGCCCAGAATCAGTCACATACCTTCATTCTGGATACGCTCCAGCCTTTCATACTGTGTTCTTGATAGTAAGAGGATACCAAGCTTTTAATCGATAACAGACAACACCACCTGCAGAAATAGGATGAACAGGAGGCGTTGTTCCAATTTGGCAGCAGCCATGTTCTTGAGTGCTCCGAACCCTTGCTTACATCTTTGTACGATCTGGTCAACATGGTAATTATAGAAGAGACTGCGATCAAATGTCACTCCGAGGTATTTCAACCTATCACACCTGTCAATGGTGCAACCATCAAATGTGATGCCGGGTAGTTCAGCCTTTACTATGGAATTATTCAAAGAGCAGCACATCATTCAGGCCTTGTTTGGATTAATATTCAAGCTTGAGTGGCAGTACCGTTGTGAGATTGCCTGCAAGGTTTACTTGTTCCCTTTGACCAACTCTTGCCTGTCTGAGCCAGTCCTGTACATTAAGATGTCATCTGCAAATGTCAACGTTCGCCCTGTCCCTGTGGGTTGAATCTTTGCCACTCTTATTGTGTAGATTTTGAACAGCATCGGTGAGAGTGGAGACCCGTCAGGCACTCCTGGACATATCCGCCTCGGTTCTGATGTCCACGATCCCACGTGTAGTGCAACTGTTCTTTCCATCAGGACATCTGATATCCAACTAACCAGCCACGGGTTTAAACCACACTGCTTCAGATATGTAATTAAAGTTCCAAAATGGACACAGTTGTATGCATCTTCCAGGTTGAATGCTACAGCGACTGTTTCTTGCTTTGACTGAAAACCCTCATACACATCATACGCGAAAGTTTCAGCGTTAGCCCAGGTCTCCTTCGCTGTTCTATAGGTGCCCAGCGTATCGATAGGATGTGCTTCCATTCAAGGAAGGCCATTATTTTCCTAGCCACTATCATCTCACCTACGCCCCACAGACGAGTTCCAACCGCTGGCAAAGGATGACTTCTACCAGGATCTGGCCAATACCTCATTCACAGTTCCTCCACATGATGAATTCATCCTACTGGGTGATTTCAACGCAGTTTCGGAGTCCCAGCGTAGTGGTTATGAATCGGTCCTGGGCTCGTTTGGCAGTGGAAATGCAAATCCTAACACAGTTTTCTGTCATTTTGCGCCACGTTCAGTCTGAAGATTACCCATTCATGGTACCGCCGCCTAGACATCCACTGCCACACATGGATCTCTAACGACCGAAGGACTAGGAAGGAACTCGACCTCATTCTTGTGAGAAGTCTAGTTCGGGTGACACTTCCTGTTGTGTCTTTCATGGGGCTGATGCCAACACTGACTATCGCTTGCTGATGATCAGGTACTCCATCAGCCTTTATACCCCTCTAGAATCTGTGCCGACCCCTAGGTACAATATCCAGCTTCTCAAGGCTAACCCAAGTGTCATCGAGAAATACAATGATTTCTGGGGAAACTTGGCTGCATCGACACCCCTTCTAGATGACCCAGAGGTAGCATGAGCAGTCATAAAGAATGTCACATGCAAGGCGGCCATGCTAATCACCAGCAGCGGCTCTCCGAAACCTCGTATGACATCATACTCCAGAAGAACACATCCAGGCTTCGCAATAACCACACCGAACTACGATAGCTGAAAGGCCAATTCCGTGGTGGCCAGGGCAGATAACGAACACTTTCTCAACGAAATTGCTGATGAAGTGGAAGCTGGTCTAAGATCTCATGACCTCAGACCCGAGATGGAATCATCATCTCCCTGTACACAGGCAAGGAGAGTCGCAAAGACTGCGGTAATTACAGACCTATAACACTATTCTCCATTCCGGGATAGGTGTTTACCCACTTGCTACTGGCTAGACTCAAGCCTCTCTTGAGCACAAAACGTCGCCCAGAACAGTCTCCCTTCACTCAGGGTCGTTCTACAACCGACGCTATCCTTGCTCTGCACCTCCTTGCTGAACTGCACAGGACCTTCAATCGTCTCTTGTACGTGGACTTGAAGTCTGTCTTTGACTCAGTTGAACGGCCAGCTTTATGGAAAAGCCCTCCAGGGAATAGGCCCCCCCTGCCCCTCTGTTGAATCTGGAGCTATACAAGGACACTAGCACCAGAATTCGATTAGGTGGTGCTCTTTCTGACAGATTCCCCACAACTTCGGGTGTCAGACAGGGTTGTGTTCTTGCCCCCGACCTATTCTGCCGGGCAGTTGACTGGCTTCTTGACCACCTCAGCGCGCATCAGGAGTGTATAGCTATTGATCAGTCAATCTTCACTGATCTCGTTTACGTGGACGACAGTCCTGTTTGGCACAGACAGATCTACGCTGCTGCGCTCTCTGGAAATGTTAGACAGTGAAATATACTCCCTAGGGCTTTCTATATCCTGGGCCAAGACCAAAGTTCAGAACCTCATTTCCGACACAGCACGCCAGGATATTGCAACTCAAGGTCACACTGCGGGGGCACCAACGAATTCATCTATCTTGGGGGCATGATATCATCCGATGGGCACAGCGGTCCCGATATGTCAAGGCGGATTGGACTAGCTGCGTCCGCTATTCACGACGGCCTCTGACATGTGTGGTGTAATGACAGGGTCTCCCTGGGGAGAAAAATCTGCATCTACCAGTCCTGCGGGGTCCAAGTCCTGTTTTACGGTTCCGAAACCTGGACATTGCTGAAACATGACATGTTGAGACTGGATGCCTTTCACATGTACAATCAGCTGCATATCCTGGGCATCCAATGGCATGACTACATCTGCAACATCTAGATCTCTGCTAAAACAGGCCTCTACCCAATCTCAGAAGAAATTGATCAGCGCCAAGTTTCTTTGTTCGGCTATGTACGTCTGGACCAGGACACCCCTGCCACAAGGTACTACACAAGTCTTTCCTATGTGCCAAACGTCTTCCCCCGGACCATTGGAGGTGCAAAAGAGGCATCCCTGAACAGTATGGCTCCAGCAAGTAGCAACCTCCTCCTCCACCCTGGACAAGGCCTGGAACCATGCCACGACTGTGGGTCATGGATGTGGCTGACCGATGAAACGGGCTTCAGACACCTAAGTGAACATTATTATTATTACTATCATCTTGAGCAATTTGCCACATACATTCTGTATGGTGATTATGCGATAGCTGCTGAGAAATGTGGAGTCCTTACCTGGTTTAGGCAGTGTGCACAGATAGCTATAAAGCTAGTCTTCAGGCACAGATGACTTCTCTATAGTGCGATTGAACTCCTTCACCATATTTCTTATCTCTGTCTCATCCAACTGCTTGACGTGGCAATACTGTACTCCATCAGAACCTGGGGCAGTGTTTTTGCTGGTATGTAGGCTATTTGCGACCTCTGGAGGTCAGGTCTACATAAGCCTCTTTCCTGATGGCTGCATCTAAAATGCCTTTCTGAATTTCCTGACAGGCATCTCTGTTACCCTTGTCAGTCTGGGCAACATTTCACCTAAAAATACTCAGACCCTTCTCTTCATCTGTCTTCAGGGGTTTCCTGTGGTGTCTTGAATGTTGAGGATAAGCTGACTTGTACTCTTTCCATTCATCTTCCCATTCATGTGCCAGAACTTCTGGAGGGTATTATCATTATCCACACCCATGATGAACTCCTCCCATTGCTTGCTTTTGGACTCCTAGTTAATGCTTTAAGGAATTGGTAGCTTTGCGTTTGACCTCTTCTCATTGAACACTTCAACATTTGTACCAGATCTCTTTCTGGCTTTACGCCAATCCTTTGTTGCCACCTCCTTTTCTCTCCAGGCCAAATCAACCACTTGATTCCACCAGGATGGTTGGACAAATGGGGATCTAGTAGTCCTGCGTCCGACGCAGCTTGTTCACTACATATCCTGTTCATATGTGTATCTGAACACATGTTTGGCTTTCCGGTGTCTGGTTTGTTTTCCTCTGGGTATAAGTATGGCAGGTGGTCGCTCTCTTGTGCCTCTAATATGACCCAGAGTGTGGATGGAGCAACATCACTGGATATAAGTGACAGGTTGATAACCCTGTTCGTATCCTCCGGTCGAGATGCTAGTCCAGTTGGACGTCCATTATTCACGACAGTGAGGTTTGTGTGGACTAATGCCTGGCTCAAAGTGACCTCCTTGCCTATTTTCAGTGGCATTTCCCACCTCCTTTGACCTAACATTAGTCACCTACAATGAGGCACTTTTTACTCTACGACTCTGACAAGTCTGACAGAAATTCCCACTTTATGTCCTTGAAGAGGTGATCTACGTGAACGTATACGTTGTAAATTCTCCATTCTTGGTGGTTAATTGTCACTACAATCCCTTGTAGCTCGACATCCTCAATGTTACAGATGCTAGTATCTATCCATGTATGGAGAAGTTCTTGCTTCACATACATTGCCAGTCCCCGCTTGCTGCGCCCGCGGTTTAAGCATGAAATCATGGATCTGAAGAAGGAAGCTGTACTATATATGTTTATTCTGTTTTCTTTTAATCAGGTCGTGGGTTGAGCAGTCTAAAGAAACTTCAGTCTCTTCGTCTTGATAACAACCAGATTTCCAGACTTGAGATTCCAGAACTGGTTAGCTGTTCTAACATCACAACTCTTGACCTGAGCCACAATAGACTTGAGTCCTTAGCAGTGAGTAGAGTGAGACACAAAGTTAAGGGATTTAGACATATCACAAGGAAGTCTCTAATGTTGTCATTGGTTGATGCTGGCAAACCACATGGGCAGCAGTAGTATCGCTAACTTTATACGTAATAGTAGTACTACCAACATTATTATCACCAGCACTAGTACCACCAACATCATAAACACCAGTAGTAGTACTACCAACATCATTATTACCAGTAGTAGTATCACCAACATCATTATCACCAGTAGTAGTATCACCAACATCATTATCACCAGCACTAGTACCACCAACATCATAAACACCAGTAGTAGTACTACCAACATCATTATTACCAGTAGTAGTATCACCAACATCATTATCACCAGTAGTAGTATCACCAACATCATTATCACCAGTAGTAGTACTACCAACATCATTATTACCAGTAGTAGTATCACCAACATCATTATCACCAGTAGTAGTATCACCAACATCATTATCACCAGTAGTAGTATCACCAACATCATTATCACCAGCACTAGTACCACCAACATCATAAACACCAGTAGTAGTACTACCAACATCATTATTACCAGTAGTAGTACTAGCAACATCATTATCACCAGTAGTAGTATCACCAACATCATTATCACCAGTAGTAGTAATACTATGAACATCATTATTACCAGTAGCAGTTTTATGAAAATCATTATCACCAATGGGGACGGCGTGGGCTAGTGGTTAAGTGGCACGGCTCACAACCCCAATGTGCTGAGTTCGATCCCCATCACAGCCCTGGCTGTTACCCTGGGGAAGTAAACCCTTAGAAAATGCAGGAGGAAGCAGACCCTTACTTAAAATGCATGCTGCAGTCAGATGCACTGGGCTGACAGGCGCAAAATAAAAACCACAGTGCAACGCACACGGCCTTGGGGATTAGAGAAATAAGGCAAACGCCAAAAAAAATTAAAAATTATCACCAGTAGTAGTACTACCAACATCATTATCACCAGTAGCAGTATCACCAACACTTGCGACAACTATATGATTTTTACCTGTTCTGCAGCCGCTGAGTTACCTGCCTAACCTTGAAGAGCTCTTCGCAACAGGAAACAGGATTAAGAAAATCTGCGAACTAACAAAGTGCAAGAAACTACAGGAAGTTGACCTGTCCCACAACCAAATATCTGATCTCTCTGGTGTTGCAAACCTTCCTAACCTGCAAGTAAGATTTTGCTTTTTATTTCTTTCCTAAAAGTCTCTCTTTTAGTATGTGATCTTTTAAAGGTGTGCCTTTTATCTCCTGTATGTAGTGCAATGCAAGGCATCACATAGGCTCTCCACTATTAGGATCACAGTATTAGTCCCGACAGCTTGTTTCCAGGGGCACAATGTGGATGTGATATGGTCTTAGTCAGTATGTTGCACCTGATCCTGATGCTAGCAACTTAACACCCAGGGTTCTGGGTTCATGCAACTTTCAAAAACAATCAGAAACCTCCATACATTGCTGCCAGTGTTGTTTATTCTGTTTGTTGACTATCTTCACCGTTGAGATGCTAAAATGTCCAACATCTTTTCTGTCATCCACTGTCAATTATTTACAGTGATTTTACCGGCTGTTGCTATGGGCTTGTATATTATTTGCCCCAAAATAAAAATATGATTGCCTCCTTCTGTTGTCTTCCACCCCCCTCCCCTCCCACTGGGGCTCAAAAGGGGAGCAATGAGTAGTAACACTGTAATGTAACCTGCCAGACATCACATACGAGATACCAGATTCAAGTGTGACCTACGAAGAGGCCAAAAGATTTAATTAGGGCCAGATACATGGACAAATGGGAAACAGAGCATACTGGCTACACAAAAAATTATGCTTATGTCCAGTTGAACAGAAGAGAACAGGTGGTGGTTTCCAGACTCTGCACAGGCCACAACAGACTGAGCTACCATCTATTCAATAAACTGAAGATATGTGCTGCTAATGAGTGCACCGGTGGTACAGGGAAAATGACATCTGAACATCTGCTTAAAAATTGCCCGACATTCGAGGACGAGAAAAAGCACTTGTGGTCTTCCCCTGTGCTAACACTAGACGAGCTCTATGACAGTGTTAACAGCCTCAGGATGACCGCTGCTGTCTTTGAAAAAATTCAAGCCAACGTCTGACAGCATATGAAGAAGAAGAAGACTTAATAAATGACTAAGGAGGGGTGTGCATGGGACTAGCTACTCCACCCTGTAAAAACTTTAAGCTGAAAAATTTGAACAGATATTGTCAAATCAACTTTTAATGGCCATGGCATGCATTTGTTGATGACCTATGCTCCGCAGGGTGCTGTGAAGGTTTTGATTGATTGATCAATTAATTTATCTGCTGTGTGATATAAAGGGTGAAGATGGTCCCATAACAGAGATTGTCATCAGGGATGAAGTGGTAGAGATTTCATTGTATTAGGTTTGTGCATTTTATTTTTAGATTTGGTAACCAGTGCCATTCTTTGTCCACTTTCATTTCTTAACTATAAGCCAGGTACCCATTTAAGGCTGGGTGGACTGACACAATCACTAACACCTTCTATGATGGCACACATGAACTATGAAAAACTAGCAAGAAACACCTACAAATTCTAACTTAACGTTGACTATGAAAGAACAAATAGTGCCACCTGGTTAATGAACAACAGCAATGTTTCCAACATTTCACATCCCACAACACTGTCTGTTATGAGGCCACCTTTACTTTTGTAATTATTTCTTTATTTTATTTATATTTGTTGTTGTTTGCCTTGTTTCATAAGGTGAAGTGTGCTGTACTGTGTTGTTTTAAGTGATTTATAATCCAATGCATCCCTCTCCTTCTTCTTCTTTGTTCCCTGTCAGATGTCAACTTGAATTTGTTTGAAGAAAGCAGCAGTTCTCCTGAGGCTGTCGACACTGCCATAGAGCTTGTCTAGTGTTGGCTACATGTGCTTTCTCTGGTCCTCGTATGTCGGGCAATTTTGCAGCAGATGTTCAGCGGTCATTTTCCTTGTACCACAGGTGCATTCGTCAGTACCACCTATCTTCAGTTTATTGAATAGATGGTATCTCAGTCTGTTGTGGCCTGTGAGGAGTCTGAAGACCACGACCTGCTCTCTTCTGTTCAACTGGTAATAGGCATCATTTTTTGTGTAGCCAGTATGCTCTGTTTTTCATTTGGCCATGTATCTGGCCCTAATAAACCTTTTTGACTCTTCGTAGGTCACACTAGGATCTGGTTGTGGTAGTCTTGCACCTTCTTTTGCCAGTCTGTCTGCCTCCTCGTTGCCTTGAATGTTACAGTGGGATGGAACCCACTGTACCACTACTCATTTTGGTGTGGACTGCTGGCATAGTTGACAGAGTACTGCTCTTAAATCATTAAGTTTTGTATTTTTCTGGATTTTTAGTACTGTGACCATGGACATGGCATCTGTAAACAGGACTATCTGGCTTTCATTGCTTTTGCCTGTCAGCATTGCTTCTACTGCAGCCTTCAATGCCTCTGCCTCCGTTCTGAAATTGCTTGAGAATTTTCCAGTTGCCGCTGACAGTGTTATTTTTCTTCCATTTTTTAGGGTCAGGAATACCTCTCCCCCTCCATTCTGTGTTGTGTTTGTTACAGAACCGTCGGTGTATGCATGGGTCCAGTCCATGCTTTGGTAGTTTTTCGCTATGTACCTCAGGGTTATGTCTCTTTTTTCTTTTTCAGTCTGGCTGTTATTGTTTCCAATGCCTGGATATATGTTCTACGACCTCTGGAATGATATGCTGCTTCTAGGTGGGTTTGCATACAGTAGGGATGGGCTTTGGTGTTGTTATGGTGTTCATAGGGTCTTCGCTCATCTTTGCTTTGGCTATTTCTGCAAAGTTTCCAACTTCAGCATGCATTTTTTTTTAATGGGCTTACTTCCCATAAGGGCACTCACTACCTTGCTGACTTCGAACATATGCATGTTTGAGTTGTAAGCTGTGTTACTACCCATGCAACATCCTCTTATATCTGGAACCCCTGATGGCAGAATGGTTGAGATATCTGTCTCCTCACCGAGAGGATACAGATTCAAAATACTGGTATGGTAGAGTGTTTTTTCTGTCAGGAATTAAATTAAAATCTAATAGGCACACTGAATTGTAACTGCATGGGCATTCAACCTTTATTCCTCAGCACTATAAATCTCCCTTTAGCAGACTGCAGTAAGGTGGAAAAATGGCACAATGATAAGTAGATACTTTTGTAAACTATTATCATTTTATTCCACTTTAGATCCTGGATGTGTCTCACAACCAACTAAAGACATTGACCACTGTTGGAAAGCTAAGGTATGCTGGTAGAAAGAATAAAAAGTGATATTTTTTCTTTCAATAAAGAAAATATGATTTTAAATGATCTAGTCCAATGTGTTCTATCTTCTTCAGCCTGATGGACCACATGAATAATATGATGTGAAATTTGTGGGCCATTCATGACAACAAATGTGTCACTGTAGTAGATACATGTCTCATTGCCATACTTGCAAGGTAGTCTCCTAGTACATCCACGTCTCATTATCATACTTACAAGGTTGTCTCGTAGTACATCCATGTCTCATTACAATACTTACAAGGTAGTCTTGTAGTACATCCATGTCTCATTGTCATACATACAAGGTAGTCTCGTAGTACATCCATGCCTCATTGTCATACATTCAAGTTAGTCTCATAGTACATCCATGTGTCATTGTCACATTTACAAGATAGTCTCCTAGTACATACATGTCTCATTGTCATACTGGCAAGGTAGTCTTGTATCACATGCATGCCTCATTGTCATACTTACAAAGTAGTCTCGTAGTACATACATGTCTCATTATTATACTTAAAAATAGTCTTGTAGTATATCCATGTCTCATTGTTATACCAACAAGAGAGTCTCATAGTACATGCACATCTCATTCTCATACTTGCAAGGTAGTCCCGTAGTACATACTCATAAAGAAGTACCATATTAGATTTACGCTGTGCATGTAAAAGAACTTTTGGCAGTTGAAAATTAATAAAAATAGGCTGTTACTTGATGTCCAAGCAATGTTGTTAAAGTAATGAAATTCCAACCCAATATGCAACCTATCTTCCCCCAGGACTATTAACATACAGGAATTAGAAATTGCAGAATAAGATAGCTTCTGGCTACATGGCAGCCGGCATACACCTTCTTTGAATGTCAGAATTTCAAGCATATATCAACTTTTTTTACTTCGTCTTATTTCTCTATTCCACAAGGCAATGTGTGTTACACTGTGTTTTTATTTTGTGCCTGTCAGCTCAGTGCATATGACTTTGGCATACATTTTATGTACATATCTGCTTCCTCCTGCATTTTCTAAGGGTTTGCTTCCCCGGGGTAATGGCCGGTGCTGAGTTTGCTGAGCGAACCCAGCACCTTCAGATTGTGAGCCGTGTCACTTAACCACTAAGCCACGCCGTCCCCCAATAACATCTGATATCTTATGCAATGTTTTTAATAGTATATTGGTAAAGGTACTGCCTTTCAACCATATAGTATTTTTGATTATATCAGAGCACTTGAACCATAAACATACAGTTGTCATCCAGACCTATACTCTTGTTACCTTTGCCATGAACAAGCCAAGTATTTGTCTAAACCTAACAAACAACGGATGCTGGCTTAGCGTAACAGCTTAAGAATGATGACTTCAGGCAGAATAATATGATATTTTTTGGCTAACTTTTGGGGTAAAATGTAAGTGTTGAAAAACAAATAATTCAGATCAATTTGCTCACAGGACTGCAGTCGGACCACCTTGGTCTAATCATTAAATGAAACATGCTATTAAATGGACACATTACAAGTAATAAGTTATTGAATTGTCTAACCTAGGGGTGTTCAGTCATTTTTGTCCTATGTTCCCTTTGAACCACATGTCAGAATGTCATTTTCCCACCTTTCCAAGCTTTTCTAACTCAAAAGGTGCATTCCAAATAATATGCATATAGTATTAAATATGTCTGACAGCATACGAAGAAGAAGAAGAAGAAGAAGAAGAAGAAGAAGAAGAAGTATTAAATATCTTGTATATTTTTCTATATTATTACATTTTGATTATTTGTGAAGTGTTTTTCTGGATTTAAACAAAATTGAATAAAAGTAGTTTATATAAGTATTTGTAAGTAATTACTTACAAGCCTGAACAAGATCTGAGGAATTCTGGTCTAATCATACAGAAAATAAAATAATTAAGTTAATCTAGTTGCCAAAGAAAATAAATAATCATTAGTTCATCACTTTATTTGCAAGTAATGATAATCATCATCCATGGTTTGCTTCTCTAATAGGGGCATAGGGGCACAACTGCAGATAACATAATTGCAGAAAGCGTGTGTCAGAACGTTTATGTGCTCTTACAGTGATCATTTTTAGCAATTTATTTGATAAAAATTAGGTTATAAGCCACGGCAAAACCCTGATCGAAAGATATACAAAAGGAAGAAGACATACTTACATATTGTACATGCCCAAAAACAAAAACCAATTGCTTCTTGGACTTCTTGACCAAACGGCCAAGATGTAAGAGCAGTTAGACTATACTCACGGGGAAAATGACACTCTACTTCACTGCACTTTAAAAAAAAAAATTTACGCCACAAAGTAAATTTAACATCAATGGGAGATAACACAAAATATATCATGCAAATTTAATTTAGCTCAGTTATCTATCTTGTCCAAAATTATTTGACGTACAAATGTATTAATTAATACTCTTCCTCTCAGGTCATTGGAAGAACTGAACATTAACGTCAATCAAGTAGAGGAACTTTCCAGTCTTCCCAGTCTGTTTCCGAACCTTCAAATCTTATTTGTCTGTGAAAACAAGATCTCGAGATGGAATGAAATTGTATGTGATCATTGATAGGGATTCAGAAATTAATCAGGACTGAAGATTATATCAATTGCTTTTGGGGAAGGAAATCCAGTGAGGAAGGAACCTGGTGATACCACTTTATTAAAAGCGGAGGCCTAGTGCAATGAAAACTCTAACACTTCATTCCTGGGACTACATTTACCTTACCTTACTGTAATTAATTTGTATTATCATTTTGGTAATAGGCACATGACGTGTGACACAAAGGTATAAATTGTCAACTCCGATGTAAAGTCCACTCTATTATAATGGGTCTGAAACATGGAGGACTTCACCAAAATATAACGTGGGTGCCTGAGCAGAATAGAGAGATTGAAATGGTTTAATAAGATTATAAATGTGGAACTTTTGGAAAGAACCAAAAGATATCAGTAGAACATGACGTGAGAAGCAAGTGCTGCCATTTGATAGTTAGGACAGACATTAAAGAAATCAGCTGATAACATTACAAGACAATCTCTGTTCTAGAATCAAGAGAAGTAGGGCAGACCAAAACACACAGGGAGAAGAGAACTGAAACAAACATAAAGGAAAGAGACAAGACATGGATAGATATTGGCATGTTCTTGTTGAAAATATGTGCTACACAGGGAGCTAAATGAATTTGTTGATTATATACACGTCCAATTGTCATACTTAAGGTAGTTCTGTACCAGATACTCATCTTATTGTCATACTTATAAGGTGTTCTGTACCAGATACTCATCTTGTTGTTATGCTTATAAGGTGTACTGTACCAGATACTCATCTTATTGTCATACTTATAAGGTGTGCTGTACCAGATTTTCATCTTATTGTCATACTTATAAGGTGTTCTGTACTGGTCATCCTATTGTCATACTTATAAGGTGTTCTGTACCAGATACTCATCTTATTGTCATACTTATAAGGTGTTCTGTACCAGATACTCATCTTATTGTCATACTTGTAAGGTAGTTCTGTACTGGTCATCTTATTGTTATACTTGTAAGGTAGTTCTGTACTGGTCATCTTATTGTTATACTTATAAGGTAGTTCTGTACCAGATACTCATCTTATTGTTTTACCTATAAGGTAGTTTTGTAGGAGATGCTGCATCTGTAGATGAAGTGTTTGAAAATGGATGGTAAGGAGTAGGAACTTTTGGGGTTGTCAAATTCTAATGGTAGCTCCATAGTAAACAGTGTTTAATCAAATAATGAATTAGATTTGTAGTGACTTGTTGACACCAACAGAGCCAGTGAAGATAAAGGGATATGTCTACATATCTCCAGAATGGAAACAATGGTAAATGTTGGGTTAAGTTTGATGGACATTACAGAAAACTTCAGAAATCACAGACCTTGGTACCATTATAATAGAAGTTGATGAAAAGTGTATAACAGAAATACATAGCAGAATCGCACTAGCTAAAGCTGACATTCTGAAGATAAGAAACATCCTGGCGAACTGATCTCTGACTCTGAAATTGAGCAATTGGATCGTGGAAGGTTATGTGGAACATGTATTGTTTTATGGGATGTGAATCCTGGACAATGATTAAACAAATAGAGAAACCACTTGCAGCAACTGAAATATGTTTCCTGAGAAGAATGCTACTTCTACCTTGGACAGTAAAGACCTCCAATGAAGATATATTACAGGAGAAAAATATTCATCTATCTTTGCTGGCTAAAATAAACAATAGAAACCCCTGGTTCATTGGACATATCAAAATGGAGAGCCTAGATAACCTTGGGGCAACAGGAATGATTGAGTTCAGGAGGGGAAGTGGCAAACAGAAACAAAGTATATGGGGGTGGCATAACACAACGGTTGGGAGAACATAGAATCTCTGAGGTGTTGCTTTTGCTCAAAGGACAGATGGTTCTATAAGGAACTGTTTGTCAATGCCATGGCACACAACAGTTTATGATGATGATAGCAACATTGCTGTTGGGGATAAAGTGTTAGAAACATTATTTTATGGAGTCTTAGCTATTGGTAGCTGGTATGATCAAAAGTAAAGATAATCTCATAGTGAATACTGTAAATCAATCAATCAAAACCTCACCAGCTTCCTGTGGAGCATAGGTCTACAACAAATACATACCATATCATCAAATATTGACCTGCCTATTTTATCTATTGAAGTTTTTGTGGCTTAAAGTTTCTGCAGGAGGAGACGGCCAGCCTCATGCCCAACCCTCCTTAGATGTCTCCTATGACATTGCCTGGGAGGTTACATCATTACTGTTCTTCACTCTGGTGACATTCAGACGAGTAGATACTGTATTTAGGGATAGTGTCTGACACTCTATCACTTCATCAAACAAGGTCTTAGCTTTTGGTAGGTGAGATAATCAAAGGTTGAGGTCATTTCACAGCACGCACTATTGCTGGAAATGAAGAATTAGAGACTTCCTTGTAAAATGTCTCAGTTTTTATGAGGAGGGCTGACCAGTTTCTTCTTAATGGCCTCGTTTTCACTAACTGTACATAAAGTACCAATTTATGACTATGGATTGCAGATTATCGCAGCCAGAGTTTTGGTATTATCCTAATACAGTTAACAACAACTGCTCTACCACACTCAAATGAATGAAAGGAGCGGTAATAAAACTCAAGGTTGGAATTAAAAATAAAAAACAAATAATTTTCTGAAAAGTCACTTGTCAAAATTGTATTTTGGCCTTTGACTTTTTCTATCCCCTGGGATAAGGAGTTTTTAACTCTTTTCTTCCTTCAGAGTTGGAAAATGAGGAATATGATACAAAAAGAGAGGCATACCTTCATCTTCATACAATAAGAGATGCATACCTCCCCATTCATACAATAAAAGATGCATACCTCCACCTTCATACAATAAGAGATGTATGTATACCTTCTCCTTCATACAGTAAGAGATGCGTACCATCTCCTTCATACAATAAGAAATGCATATCTCCCCCTTCATAAAATAAGAGATATATATATCTCTCCCTTCATACAATAAGAGATATATACTCCCCCTTCATACATTAAAAAATGAATACCTCCTCATTCATACAATAATAAATTCATATATTCATACAGTAAGAGATTCATATCTCCCCCTTCATACAATAAGAGATGCATACCTCCCCCTTCATACAATAAGAGATGCATACCTCCCCCTTCATACAATAAAAGATGCATACCTCCCCCTTCATACAATAAGAGATGCATACCTCCCCCTTCATACAATAAGAGATGCATACCTCCCCCTTCATACAATAAGAGATGCATACCTCCCCCTTCATACAATAAGAGATGCATACCTCCCCCTTCATACAATAAGAGATGCATACCTCCCCCTTCATACGATAAGAGAAGAAGATAAGAACAATAACAAAAAAATTCAAATTAATTAAAGTTGATTCTGTGGCAAAACTGACATCTGGTTGTATCGCATACATCATGTATGTCAATGGTCTTACATTTGCTGTTGCAGTTGTGGTTTCTACTGCAGTTAATTTTACATGATGATAGTGCCATGTCAGTGGTGCACATCTGACTTCATTAGGGCTTTCTTCTTCAAAATGTGTTATCACTTTTTCCTAATCAAATTCCTTTGCACTGTTTTAAATATTACCTGTATTTGTGACAGTGTTCTTTGTCTGGCTGCTTGGACATGGTAGAGCTTTATATCACAGACAATCCATTCATGGAGGATCATGGGGAGATGCCAGATTATCATCACACTATATCCAAGGCACTGCCAAAACTTGAAGTTGTAGATGGGGTAAGTAAAGAAAAGAAATCTTACTTTCTGCACTGGAAGACCTTGAGTATACAGCTGACATTGCAGTGTTTGCACACTCACACATTCAAGAGGTAATTGAAAGACTAAGTGTATATATCCAACAAGTGGGATTTAACGTTAATGTTAAGTAGACTAGAGTTAGGACACTAAATCCCACAGCAATTAAAATAGGGAATGAAGAACTAGCAAAGACGGGAAGCATAGTTACACCCAGACCTGGCATAACCATTAGGCAGCCACATAGAGCACAGATCTCACAGGGATGCAGATTGTAGAGTGCCAATATCTTAAGAGCCTGTTTCAACACTGAAAATGACAACAAACTATTGCAAGTAAAGTGTTGTGGAATACCTTGAGAAGGGTTTCACCTGTCTGTAGTGCATTGTAAGTCTCCTTAATAAGCTCACCTCCTTGGTCTGACTACTGGGACACATCCATTTTTTAGGAGCTGTCAGGAAATCAGGTGAGTCTCGATCAGTATGTTTTGCCTGACTCTGGTGTCACTCTTTG
The DNA here is from genome assembly GCA_036924085.1 of Ariolimax columbianus. Taxonomy (NCBI): domain Eukaryota; kingdom Metazoa; phylum Mollusca; class Gastropoda; order Stylommatophora; family Arionidae; genus Ariolimax; species Ariolimax columbianus. The sequence continues at coordinate 17,087,593 of JAVGWX010000002.1, forward strand.
ATCCCAATATATTTAGTTAAACCATGATACAACAGATTAGTGGGAGACATTGTATTTCCTTGTATTAGATAACTAAATCCAAACCATTGTCAGTCATCAATCTTAACGGATTAGACCTCACTATTGGTTATCTGTCATAGCATGCACTCAGTGAGGCAGTGGTTCTATTCTTAACTTAATTTAACATCTTTATACTGGTTTAGAAGACTCTGCAGAGGGTCCTATTTTGAAGCTTGTCACATGCAGCGTCATCCTAAAAACCACTTTTGGTCACCCTAGTGAAGTTGGACCACACTTTCACGACTTAAGACATGCTGTCAATGTAGCCTGTTCTTGTCCCTGTGTGTGAGCGTTTGCTGTATGTATGCATTTGTATTTATATACATTTTTAAAAATTATGAACAAAAATATGTATGTGTATTGGTGTGTGTTAGCTAGTTGATATTATAGGAAGCGTGTAGCCTAGTTGACAGTGAATTGGCTTGCTAGACTAGGATTACAGCGCGCCAGGATATAAAAATCACAGACAGACATAACAAATATGGGATGTTGTTCAAGCCTGCAATGATAAGTACTCCAGTCGACCCAGCTGGTGTATGATTTGGTGAAGGTAAAAACAGAAAGGAAGGGAACTGGTCACCCCACCTCATATAGGCTGCGACTTATTACATGAAGAGTTATTTTCATCCCTAATAAATCTTGCCATAGGACTGACCGTTACCTTTTCATGACATATTGTGACTAACAGTATTTTAGGTATTGGTTGCCAACTCAAGCCATATTGTATCATTATCATGTTCATTGTTTTTGTTGCTGTTTGTTAATTGTGTTTGTTTGTTCTTTGTCCTTAACAAAGTTTTGTGTCCATGACATGTGTTTCATTTTGTTTTTGTCTGAGTGTGGTCACTGAGGTTTGTCTGAGTGTGCTCACTGAGGTTTGTCTGAGTGTGGTCACTGAGGTTTGCCTTAGTGTGGTCACTGAGGTTTGCTTGAGTGTGATCACTTAGGTTTGTCTGAGCATGGTCACTGAGGTTTGTCTGAGTGTGGTCACTGAGGTTTGTCTGAGTGTATACACTTAGGTTTGCCTATTTATGTGTTTATGAACTGTTCTTTTTCACACACAAATGAAGTGTTTCCAGAATTGACACGAGTTTGCCTTCTACCCTAGGAGACTAGACTGTACTGTTAGTTGTCTCTTATGACAAGTTTTCAGCATGGCAATGGACCTATTCTTGTCTCTGTCACACACATCATGAACACCTTGTTATGCATTTGTTCAAGACCTTTGCTCCACTGGGAGCTGAGAGGATTTAAGCTGATTGATTGAAAATACAAAAAGTATCTGGATGATGAGAGTGTAACAAAACCGAATATATTCAACAGGTCACGCTGAAAAAGCCGGACGTCAAACAAGAAAACACCCCTTTGATGAGACCAATGTCTGCTACCAGCAGTAAGTAGCATGGTTAGCATCCAATATTACATATTGAACTTTTATATGGTAAAATATTACTCCATTATTGTTGCTATTGCCACTTGTACTTGAACAAGGAACTTTTTATGACTTTTTTTGGTGGTTGATTACAGTGGCTCTCCTCACATCCCAATGCATACTTCAGAAGGTGGACCAGGGTTCTCCTTTCTATAGTGCAATGCAAGGCTCTTCAGTAAGCTCTCCACTAGATCGAAGTGATAGATACATAAATATATACAAGTTCCATGCTTTACTGATGGAGAGAGCACCTTATATCTTGCATTTATCGATTACGAGAAATCCTTTGACAGTATCGAGACAAATGTTGTGGTAAATGCTCTAAGAAACCAGGGTATCTCTGAAACCTATATCAGGCTGAGGAAATTAAAAGAGACTGCAATACTGCCATCACGCTATACCACCGTCTAGTCTATGTTCCGTAAGCAAGAGGAGTCTGACAGGTTTAATGTAGAAAAATATAGTCATCTACATGGAAAGATCCAATAAGGATTATAATTACATGATGGGAGTAAACAATATTAGAAAGATAAAAGGGACATAGGTGTCATAATAGATCATATGGGTAAGATGCGAGAGGATCCATTTTTCTCTTCTTTTTTTTCACAACCTTTCTTTGCCATGTGTGCTTTGGTCTCTTAACCTGGTAATTCCAAAAAAGAGACTCTCTGGTCTTACCTGGGCTGCCTGAACACAGATGCCCTCCCTGATTGCAATTACTTATTAGACCACACCTTTCCAGGTGGAACAGTTTCTGTCCAGGTGATAGTGTCTATTTGATAGGACTTAAGAAACTCCTTCAGGCAGTTTTTAAATTGATTGTTTGGACTTCTCTGTTATTGCCTTCTCTCAGCTTACCATAGAGATAATATATCAAATAATGCATAACAAAATATTGAATCAGAACCTTTTGGCTTCCTGTGGAGCACATATGTTTAGTATATACTTATCAAGTCTTCCGTCTTGAGCCATACAGTTCTCTTAAAATCTTCCTTAATTATTTGTTTGTTTGTCGCTAAGACTTTTCTCCATATGTGTTCTGGTCTTGCTTTGTTTCTTTCACCCTGGGGATTTCAGAACGAAGACTACATTGTAATGCTATGAGCTGGTTTTCTTATTCTGTGTCCTGTCCAATGCCATCATCTTTTGTTCACATCCAGTCTACAGCTATTTGTCTGGTTATTTCCAGCAGTTCCACATCAGAGATCTGGTCTTACCATTTCAGTAATTTTATTCCGTGCAAGCACATATTTATGAGAGACGGTAACTTTGGCATAATTTAAACAAAATATTTCTTCATCTTTCAGAACAAAGCAGTAGAACTGACTTTACATCAGAGTTTAAGATTTTATTTTTTGTGTATATTGCTGGAGAGGAAAGAACAAGCCCACTGCACCTGTATGCATGTTGCAAAAGACAACTAATGAGAGTTGTACATGGGACTAGCAACCTCATCATGGAGAACAAATTGGTGGAGAAACTACCTTTGCAAAATCATGCAAAATACTTTGACGCAGGCTTCCCAAAGAATGCTAACTATTGTGGTGGCTCTATACTCCAACTGTATGGAAAAAGGAATAAGATAGAAACTAGTTTAAATGTTTGTTCCCAAGTATTAATTAATAGTAGTAATACAATCAATGAATAGCAATCAACAGATTGTAAGTGTTTGAAATCAGACATCAGTCAAGCAACGAGTGACATCAGATATGACAGATAAGGAATATGTTGAACCAGCAAATTATAGGAAATATCAATATTCATATCTTCTACCATTTTCTGAAAAAGATTGAGCACCTGTAGATCTGCCCTGCATACAATAATGTTGACTATAACATAACATAATAATAATATGACATAATATTAGATTGTTTTCTGCTTCCAGTTATCAGTCTTCGGCACATTGACTCCCAACTGAAATCTGCCTCAGAAGAACAAGGCTCCATGCTGAAAGAAATTACTGAAAGGTATTGTTTATGAAACAATGGATGTCTCTAGGGAACAGAATTCTTTCAAATTCAACATAGAAAATCTATGAAATAATAATAAAACAATCCCATAGTTTTAAAAAGCTGGATATTCTTAAGAACATGAGATAGAAGATATACCTATGAAGTAAAGAATAGAACATCATCATCTTGTATTGTGTCCTTTTCAGAATGTTGCTATCGTCACAGTCACTGTGTAAGAACTCTTGATCTTTGGCCAGTTCTCCCGTCTCCCTCACTGTTATCTGCAGAACATCTTTAATCTTGTGTGTCCGTCTTCCCTTTGGCCTGACTCTGCCTCATTTTTCAGGTAGCACACCCTCCAGTGTCATTTGTTTTCTAAACCTTTGTGGTGTTTGATGTGGCTGAAGTATTTTAGTTTCCTGAAAGTAATGCTGTTTATGGGTGTGTTTTGGTCTATAACCAATTCCTATAGGACGTATATTTTTCATTTTTGTTGTTCATAATATTCTTAGAAACTTCCTGCAGCATTTTAGCTCAAAGGATTCAATTTAATATATTACAGAAAGGCTTTTTACTATGTGCAACACCAAATGCTGTGGAACATAATGAGTTACAATGGGTTCCCAACACAACTGACTCATCTAGTATCAGGAACAACAAGCATAGACAGAATAGCTGGCAAAACAATTAGACTGGTTTAAAGTGCAGAAGGAAATACAAGGATGTATACTTTCCCATTATCATGTTTAAATATCTATGCAGAAACATAGATGGGGAATTTATTACTCATCTGAGGTTTGCTGATGACATAATCATCCTCAGCCACAGTGTCAAAGAAGTGGAGAAAAGCCTGAATGAGCTCAGCAGAACAAGTGTTGCAGTTGGCATCAAAAACGTAAATTTGTATATCTACTTAGGCCAAGAGATCACGAGCTCCCATTCAATAAAGTAGGAGATCTCACGAAGGAAATCAGTGGGCTGGTTTAGCTTCAACTGTATTAAACCCATACTGGAACAGATGCAAAACCACAACTGTAAGGCTCACAACAGTGGAGTTATTCCAACCATGGTATATGGCTGCGAGGTGTGGAACCTACGGAAAGCTGATGCAGATAGACTCCACATTGCACCATGAGCGATGGAGCGAAGAAAATTGAAGCGCTCGATTTGAGATCAAATCGGCAATGAGGAGATCAGACATCAAACTTTCTTCACTGACATTATAGATGTCGCGCTGTTACAAAAATACAGATGGGCCGGCTATGTGGTGTGCATACCGGATAATACATGGACAAGTAGAGTGATGTCGTGGTGGCCATACAACTTTAGCTGCCCTCTCGGGCTACTGAGGCTAGAGATGAGATGATCTGAAGGGGTCCCATGTCCAAACATGGTACACCAAGGCAAAAGTGTGAAATGAGTTTACTCAACATTTGACTATCTGGCATCAGATACATGTGCCTGATTGAATACCAGGATTTAGAGATCTATCCAGTTCCACTGTACTGCTCTCTCACAGTTGGTGTTTAATGTGTGTTAACAGGCAAGTTCCAGAAGTACTCAGAGGCAGAGTTCTTGGCTTTCATACTTGAAAAAAGCCTTCAATGGAAATAGCAAGCCTAACATCAATAGCAATTGAAACACCATCCTTTAAATTCACAGAAGAGTATGGTGATAAAAATATGTCATCTCCCTCATGCAATAAATATATTTATTTTGAAATTTATAATCGTCTGTCACTGTAAGCAAAGGACACCATTTGTTTACGGCAAGCAATGTAGTTATATTGTTTCACTTACAGTTTTTGTAGTTGATTCATTGATTTATACATATATATATATATATATATATATATATATATATATATATATATATATATATGTACAAACATACATATATCATACTTACATATGTAAGTATGTACGAATGCACATGCATACACACAGATATATATATACTCAATGAAAAAAGTAACTTTCCAGTTTTTGTGTATGTTTTTATGTTTGAAAGTTGTAAAGTAATTTCATACCAACGACGTCTTGCATATCAGTGTGAAATGACCCTTCACTGACCTTCAAAATCTGATTTCATGAAATGAACAACTATCTGGACAGTTTCTCACAATTCACATGTCGATCACAAAATTGACCTGAGAAGTGTTCACTGGCAATCTTAGATTATTTTGCCATTCATTTTATTCAGAAGCAGGCTACTGGGAGGATGTCACGAACAATGGTAAGTGGGAGGTTACGAGCTTTTGGCATGTTGAAAAGGGGCATGTCTGTTTCTGCAACAGCAAGATAATTGTATATGTCAAGACATACTGTTAGGCTGTGGTCACATTGCTACCAGCAGACTAGGACTGTTTCTGACCTGTCCTGCAGGGGACGTCCTCGATTAACGACCAGCTTTGTCTACCCAGAATGTCAGCGGCTGCTACATTTGCTTGCCTCATAGTACATGTTTGGAAAAACCAAAAACTGAAAAATAAAACCAAGGCCATGGTGTACAATGCATGTGTCGTCAGCATACTTCTATACGGCAGCGTGACTTGGACAACCTTTGCCAAACAAGAGCAGTCTTAACACCTTCCATCTATGCTGCCTGCGATCAGTTCTTGGAATTACATGAAGGGACAGAGTGACAAATACACCCTCCTTAGGCGGCCAAGACTATGATATATATATATATATTTATATATAAAACTAGGAACAAGTATGCAAGCTATGGTGTTTTGAACCTCCTTAAAGATATATTAGTAATGTGACATTGTAGTCTTAGTCCTACCGTCTTAGTCTTACCGTGTAGTAAAAATAGCTCGTTTCAATTACTATTTCAAGGTTTAATGCACTTCGGACATTGGTTGATAGCTTACCATCTGAGTCACTAAGGTCTCGAAGCACGGACTCTTGTGCTACCTCGGCTAATAGATGCAGTAGGTGAGTGAGAAACATGTGGCTTGACAATATTGTATTTCTCATTGAAGATCATTACCATCATCATGTGTTTTTTTTTTTCCACTCCAGTAAGAGTATAAAATCACAACCACAGTTGACCTTGCAAGTAGCATTTTGGTGTTATTGTAGAGGTGAGAATAAATGCAACTAATGACAATCAGATTGTGTTGGGAAACACACAACTAAAAGATGTGAAAAATAACAAAATTATTGTTTTATTTTTCTTAATGTTTCTTTTTGTGGGTAAATGGAATCATTCACATTTCATGGTAGCAATAGAGGCGAAGTAGGAGGTATAGATAAAGATATCAAAATAAGAATACAAAAGGATAGAGAACAACTATCAGTGCATTGGGAAACTTAAAGAAATCAAAAGAGATTAGAGGGGGACGGCGTGGCCTAGGGGATAAGTGGCACGGCTCACAATCCGAAGGTGCTGGGTTCGATCCCCATCACAGCACCGGCCGTTACCCCGGGGAAGCAAACCCTTAGAAAATGCAGGAGGAAGCAGACCCTTACATAAAATGCATGCTGAAGTCGGATGCATTGGGCCGACAGGCGCAAAATAAAAACCACAGTGCAACGCACACCGCCTTGGGGATTAGAGAAATAAGGCGAACGCAAAAAAAAAAAAAAAAAAAAAAAAGAGATTAGGTCCAACACAAAAATAAAAATCTTCAACTCCAATGTAGTCTATTCTATTCTATGGCTCTGAAACATGGAGAACAAAAACAACAATAAATAATCTAGACTTTCAGAAATGATTCTTGAGAGCAGAAATGACATGGATCATTCTGGATCTTCACTACGTTGTTACTGGTCTGCCATTTCTCATTTCTACTGTTGAATGTCATCCGTGCCTTTACTTAGTCGCTCGTCTTCTTCCATAGGGTGTAGAGTCTTCTACTATCGGGGTCAAAATAGTATTCTTGACTTTTTTCTTAGAGCATATAGTTTCTATAGGGTGGGGTAGTCAGACCTACACTCAACCCTCCTTAGTGACATGCCTCGCAGTTTACAGTGTTACTATTCTATATCCCTTTGAGGGGATGACGTGGGCTAGTCGTTAAGTGACACGGCTCACAATGCAAAGATGCTGGATTCGTTCCCCAACCACAGCACCAGCCATTACCCCAGTGAAGCAAGCCATTGGAAAATGCAGGAGGAAGCAGACCCTTACATAAAATGCATAAACATGCCAAAGTCAGATCCACTGGGCCGATAGGAGTCCAGTGCACGCCGCCTTGTGGAATAGAGAAATAAGGCGAACAGAACCAAAAAAATAATTTAAAAAATATCCCTTTGTAAGCCTAGGTAACAAATACGTTGTCCATGCTATATCAAACTTCACTCCCTATCAAGCTTCACTTTCTGTCAATCTTCACTCCCTATCAAACTTCACTCCCTGTCAAACTTCACTCCCTATCAAACTTCACTCCCTATCAAGTTTCACTCCCTATAAAACTTCACTCCCTGTCAAACTTCAGTCCCCATCAAACTTCACTCCCCATCAAACTTCACTCCCCATCAAACTTCACTCCCTATCAAACTTCACTCCCTACCAAACTTCACTCCCTATCAAGCTTCACTCCCCATCAAACTTCACTCCCCATCAAACTTCACTGCCTATCAAACTTCACCGGCTGTCAAACTTCTCTCCCTATCAAACTTCACTCCTTATCAAACTTCACTCTCTATCAAACTTCACTCCCTATCAAACTTCTCCCCCTATCAAACTTCAGTCCCTATCAAACTTCACTCCCTATCAAACTTCAGTCCCTATCAAACTTCACTCCCTATCAAACTTCACTCCCTATCAAACTTCACTCCCTATCAAACTTCACTCCCTATCAAACTTCACTGCCTATCAAACTTCAGTCCCTATCAAACTTCACTCCCTATCAAACTTCACTCCCTATCAAACTTCACTCCCTATCAAACTTCACTCCCTATCAAACTTCACTCCCTATCAAACTTCAGTCCCTATCAAACTTCACTCCCTATCAAACTTCACTCCCTATCAAACTTCACTCCCTATCAAACTTCACTCCCTATCAAACTTCAGTCCCTATCAAACTTCACTCCCTATCAAACTTCACTCCCTATCAAACTTCACTCCCTATCAAACTTCACTCCCCATCAAACTTCACTCCCCATCAAACTTCACTGCCTATCAAACTTCACCGGCTGTCAAACTTCTCTCCCTATCAAACTTCACTCCTTATCAAACTTCACTCTCTATCAAACTTCACTCCCTATCAAACTTCTCCCCCTATCAAACTTCAGTCCCTATCAAACTTCACTCCCTATCAAACTTCAGTCCCTATCAAACTTCACTCCCTATCAAACTTCACTCCCTATCAAACTTCACTCCCTATCAAACTTCACTCCCTATCAAACTTCACTGCCTATCAAACTTCACTCCCTATCAAACTTCTCCCCCTATCAAACTTCAGTCCCTATCAAACTTCACTCCCTATCAAACTTCAGTCCCTATCAAACTTCACTCCCTATCAAACTTCACTCCCTATCAAACTTCACTGCCTATCAAACTTCACCCCTCTTCACTCCCTATCAAACTTCACTCCCTATCAAACTTCAGTCCCTATCAAACTTCACTCCCTATCAAACTTCACTCCCTATCAAACTTCACTGCCTATCAAACTTCACCCCTCTTCACTCCCTATCAAACTTCACTCCCTATCAAACTTCAGTCCCTATCAAACTTCACTCCCTATCAAACTTCACTCCCTATCAAACTTCACTGCCTATCAAACTTCACCCCTCTTCACTCCCTATCAAACTTCACTCCCTATCAAACTTCAGTCCCTATCAAACTTCACTCCCTATCAAACTTCACTCCCTATCAAACTTCACTGCCTATCAAACTTCACCCCTCTTCACTCCCTTTAGTGTTTGTCAACTTGTCACAGTGTGCTCCTCCTTCTTCTCATCAACCACCATTGCTTGATTGTGTCTACATGCAGTCCATTTACTGTGAAAGGTTTGCGCTGTGATCCAGTGCTCAGTTGTCTAAGCATACAGCAGTCTTGTAGGATTTGTATGCCTGTCTGGGCTGCCTGTCCACATGTATACATAGCTGATGGGCCCAATTTAATCTGTGTAAGTGGCTATTAAATCTGTTATGTTCCATTCCCATGTGGGACAGGGTCACCTGTTCAGCTCAAGCAAAGTAGTGATAGTTGCCTCTTGTTTGGTCTACTTTCCTTATGGGTTGGATAAGGGTCTTCTCTTTTACGGGAAAGTGATTATTTGTTCTTTTTGTTCTCATGTATCACCCTCTTTGCTAATGTATATAATCTCCCATTTCTTGGTATGACACAGTGTGATGGTATCCATTGTAGCACTACCCTTCTTTTGGCTTTTAGTTCACCTAAGGCTGTTTTGATGTCTGACAGTTTTGTTGCTCAACACCTCATCATAACATGTGTCTCCACCCCCCTTCCCACGATATTTCTATTTTATTTTTGTACAGCTACTTTTTATCATTGGTCTGTCTCTCTCAATACTTTTCCCCATCAGTTCTCTTATCTTGTTATGGAAATCTTAACATTTATCAGAAAAGATCATATCTCCATTCTTTGTTCCATTTGTTTTTTTTTCCAAAGCATGGGGTCAGTATTGCATGTTACCTCATACACTAAAACCTCAGACAAAGTAGATTGTACACACCTGTAGTGGTTATTTGTGTAAAATTTATTTTACATGATGAAGGTGCTAGTTGTTGCTGTTTGAAACTATTCATGCTTAGTCAGCTTTTGGTGTTTTGTGTGCATACGAAGATGAACCTGGCACCTACTAGCTGTAATGCAATAAGAGGCTCCTCAGTATGCTCGCCACCACAGGGATTACAGGGTTCATCCCCCATATCATCATGATCAGGTTAATCAGCCTGGAGATTGGTGTTGAAATGGTTCGTGGTTAGCACCAGATCTCAAAATCTCTAGGATGTTACATTTTTATTTTTGGAGTCCACGTTTTCAGGATGTAGTACTATGGGTCAGAATTATGTAGTAATTATTCTTTGCGCAGTTCAATATTGATGTTGTTTATGTGCTCAGCTAAACTTATGCTGTGTGGCACTGCCTAAAGCATGCTTTAGCACACAGATGTGGCTTATGTAAACAGTCTGTGCAGTAATAGCTACTCCGTTTTCTAATCTTCCGAGCAGCACAATGAATGCACAGCAAGTCTTTCCCATCAAAATCAATGAGATGGGTATCTCTCTAGTTCCATGTTCACTGACTTTCTCACTGGCTTGGACAATAAAACAGTCTGAAGGCTGTTAGGTGTCTCAGCTCCTACTATCTGACAGAGTTAATCTATCTTGAAGTCTGCAAGTGCACAGGCTTCTTCGTGTCAGGACGGTTCAGTGTGTATAATATGTGAGCATTGAGTTGTGTGACTTATATCACCCACATAAACACTTCCTTCCACAACTGGACTGTTTTTCTTTTACGATTCCCATAATAGGACATCATCTGATCCACTCTGTCACAGCCATTCATTAGAAGGTTGTAGTTATGGATGGGTGATGGTTTCATTACTTGACTCCTACCCGCAACTCTGACCTCATATGTGGCACTTCCACATATTGTCACTAGCTGGCAAAGCTTTTTGGATGTTTTATCTCTCCAGCTGGCACACATAACCTGCTCCTCAACATTAATGAACCACTTTGCCTTATTCACAGATATCTTCTTGTTCTTCATTTCTGGGGCTCTGGTGTAGTGGTGGTTTCTCTGTCGCAGATACCGGGCAAGGTAGAGAAGAATAATACATGTCAGCAAACAAATGGTGATTCCCTGTGATGCCTTCCAGCAGTTTGTTAAAAACTCTAACAGCATGAGATGAATTTTTAAATAATTTTTTATTATTTCCGAGAAATAAACAAAATTTAGACTTGAAAATAAATCGCTTTTCAAAACAACCTCGCTTGTTAAACTGAAGTTTACAACTGCAACATATTCTTAGCAGTAAAGTATTGGTTAAAATAAAAAAAACAAATTCGCTGCTCCACGAAACAAAAATTTAACAGGATCCACCAAAACCAATACATCGGTTAAAGGTCCTGTAGGGTTTCGTTCGCGTACCAATACATCGGTTAATGACTCGGGAAGAGTTAAATAGACTTGGTGATAATAAACATCCTTTTCGACTTCTTTTTTTATTTGGACTGGGTTTGTTATTCTCTCCTCGAGTGCTATATTCATCATTTTATTTCCATGTTAAGGTTTGTATTAGTTTAGTTATTACTCTTCCCAACCTAAGCCGCTTCAAAATAAGGTAAAGTTTGTTCCACGACACCATGTGAAAGGTCTATTCATAGTCAGTATAAAAGAAAGCGAGAGCTCTAACCTGTTCTACTATTCTTTTTGGAAGAAACTTCAGTGTTCCAGCTGTGTCTCCAGTACCTCTATCCATTCAGAACATCTGTATCGCTGAAACGCTCAAATACTGTATCATTTGTATGGATGGTTGGGGTGGAAACTGATCGGCAATGCTATGAGGCATGATACATGGTGATGAGCAATTACTATGCATGAATCATTTCACTAACCTTGATTAATTTGTCTTCTATGAAGGTTTATAATTTACAATTTTTTGTTTTATTTTTATAGCCGATCAAGACTTAAAGAGGCCCAGACCTTTGCTGCAGTCAACTTTAATGGTGGTGAAGATGTAAACAACTTGTAATGGCTTTTTTGTGACAGATTTCAGCCTTGATCATGAACTACTAGATCGTCATATAAATGCATTTAAACTTTGGCTTAATATTTTATACTCCATAGCTGTAAAACCGTTCTTGTTTTTGTATTCTTATAGCTAGATAGCCATGAAACTGAATCCTCTCAATAAGATATTTCATTGTGAAACTAGCCCTTTGCTGGAGATGTATAGCTGTGATACAGATGCTGTGTTGAAGATGTTTACCTCTGAAACAAATTAAGTTTAAGATTTATTATTGTGAAACTCAGGTTCTATGAGAGGGGAGTACAGGGTACAAAAGTGTAGTCAAAGTATTAAAAGTAAGCTATATTTCATGCTATTCCAATACTGCTACTACTACTGCTGCTGCTGCTGCTACTACTATTACTACAACTACTGCTCTTATTAAAAATAATTTAATACCAATTGATACTATTACTCCTGTAACAGAGGCACGTTTGATATGTAAAACTATGAGGGAGGGGGGGAGTTAAATGCTCTTGTACAAAGACTTCTCCCAAGTGTGAATATTAATCAACAGAATAAGTAAGAACAAGTTTAGACCATGGATGAACAAATTGTCAGTTGGTGAAATATTTTTGTTTAGGAAAAAGAGGAACTCGTGTCAACTGTTAATTTTGTTAGTCCAGATCAATGGAATATGGAAGTATAAGGCTTTAAATGTAGAAAAGGAACAGAGCGCTCCATTCCACCCCTCTCTCATTTTCCATACCCATAATGGTCTTACTGGCGACAGATCATGTCATAAAATGATAGCTAATAAAAGCAGATCGAGTAATTGAGAAGGAATGGGGGTCTTGAAAAAAACTTTGCACACCCTGATAAAATTTATATTGGAGGCCCTGGTGATATGGAATCCTTTAAATTATGTATATGGCTGTGACATTAAATCATTTGCTGAAGATGTATAGTCACGAAGCTAGCTCCTAGATTCTTTATAGAAGACTCAAAGCTATGAAAGTGAATCCTTGAAATGAGATATACAGTTTTTAATTGTCTTGTTTTGTCTTCGTTCGTTCTCAATCTCCCGCAACCAATCCCTGAAAGGGCTTAAGTAGTAGAATGTAGTTGTCCAGTGAACGCAATGCGTTGTGTCGTAGTTAACAGCTTGACTGCGATATTTGCACCTTTCGGTCCAACACATCCGACTTCAGCAAGCATTTTTTTAGTACCGGGTTAGCATTCCCTCTTTGATCCCTTCTCCTTAACCAGTCTGCTCTGCTGTAGCCTGTTATCCAGGATCACCCCGTGGAGGTGTAGAAGGGTCTTGGCAGCTCTGGTTCGCTGGCCTTGACGCTAGCAGTCAGCTATGGGTCGCTGACCACTGCAGCTCATGCATTGCTCAGCGTCTTGATCCCCAGTTTTTAATTGAACCTCTTTCTTTAGATTTGAAGCATACACTTTTGCTAAAAATAAATAGGTGTCATCTTGCGTTTCTTTTTTGACATGTTTTCATTATGTCTACATATGAAGTTCAGTTCTCTTAAAAAAGAAGTCCAGATATGGCATTTAAAAACAATACCAAGCCTCTCCTATTCAAGTCTACCTTGCCTACATTTTGGTGGGCCTTGTTATATCAAGTAATCTATTAAAGGTTTGGTTTTGACCCCGGCAGAAGGTAAGATGGGGCAGCAAATAAGATTAAGGCAAGTTCAAAGCCCTTAGTCAGAGGGGGGGGGGGGGGGGGTGTGAGAGATGGAGCACACTTGACTATAGAATCGGTGCTGAAGACACAGACAGCAGACCAGGAGGTGCACCAGCAAACAGGTACCATGTTACCTGCCTAGCTTATTTTCTTGTGCGTCTACACCATAAAAGCAGTTCATAGTGATGAAACTTGCATTCTGTTGTGACACAGAATCCTCTGCTAACCCATAGCTGCTGAGACTGTATATCATCTTCAGAAATTGATAGCATTTAAAGCAGAAATTCGTAAATGTGTTTGAAAATTGTATAGTGCATAAAAAATGTGAATGTTTTCAAGGCAACAGAACTCGTGCCCAAATGTATTTGGTCTATCTATTCATGATGCATACAAATATGATATCTGTGTGTGCAAAGTGATAAACAATGTGATATCTGTGTGTGTAAAGTGATAAACAATGTGATATCTGTATGTGTAAAGTGATAAAGTGTGTGGTTTCTGTATGTGCGTGTGCATGTGTGAAGGGATAAAGTGTGTGGTATATGTGTGTATGTGTGGAGTGATAAAGTATGTGGATTTTGTGTGTGTAAAGTGATAAACAATAGGGTATATGTATGTTTCATTTGATTTACATATGTGCTCCAAGTGAAGCATAGAGCTACCACTACAGCTGGTTGCCACAACAGCTGTTCCATTCAAAAGAAGCATGTCCTAAAAAAGTGGAGGTTTTGATAGCAATGGTCTCATACAATATAGTTGCTAGCCCCATGTACACAACTCTTTAGACGTCTTTGAAACGGTTGCAATGGTCAAATTCTTTTAAATGCGGGTACCACTCAAATAGTGATGTGTGATGGAGTGATAAAATATGTGAAACATATATGTATGGAGTGATCAAATAATGTGTGTTTGAAATGATAAATAATATGGAATAACTTAACTTAACTTAACGTCTTTATACTGGTTTAGAAGACGCTGCAGAGTCTGTATACAACCAGTTTCTTTTACATTCACTTGGCCTAAAAATAACTGTGCGCATACAATCTATTCTTGAATGTATTAATTGACCCTGCCTTCACTATTTCTTGTGACAATGTATTCAAGCATTCACCATTCTCTGACTAAAAATATATTTTCTAATCTGGACCTTTCTTTAATTAATTTATGACTTTGCCTTCTTGTTCTTGCAGGTGGCTATATTTTGAAAAACTTGTTATAGTCTAATTTATCCTATCTATTGCTTATCTTATAAACCTGTATTAAATCACCTCAAATTCATCTTTTCTAAATAGTTTGGTTTATTGTAGTCTTTCCTCATAATAGGATAAGGAATCTCTATCTGAACACAGTACTCCAATCTAGATCTAAGTATTGCTTGACTATCACTTCCATGCTCCTATGTCTAATATTTCACTTTATCATACCTTACATAGCATTTGCCTTTATCACTGCTACCTGGGCATACTCACTCACCTTACCTGTACATCTATTTTAACCCATAGGTCCTTTTCCTTTTCTATCTTTCTAATATTATTATGTTCCATATTGGATCTATCCATGTAATTTATCTACATTAAACTACATTTGTCAGCTCGCAGACTACTCCTGAATTTTATATAAATCTGATCTCAATATATTCACTTCTGTTTTAGAGAAACACTTCTGCATAGTTTTCTGTCATCTGCAAATTTGCAATCATGGATCCTATATTATTGTCCAAACCGTAACCGTTTATATATAACAGGAACAAAATTGGTCCTAAAACAGCCCTGTGGCACTCCACTTTTTTTACCTCATACCACTTTGAGTGCATCTTATTTATGCCCACTCTCTGTCTTCTTCACATTAGAGTACTCCTTATTTATGCCAACTTTCTGCCTTCACGTTAACGAATTGTTTTTCTATTTGGCAACTGTGCCAACTATTATTTGTGATTTTAACTTCCTAAACAATCTTTGATAAGGAACTCTATCAAATGCCTTTGCAAAATCTAGATAAATAACGTCTACTGGCTCCCCATCATCTATCATTTTAGTAACCTCTCCATGAATTATAATAAATTTGTTAAGCACGATCTCCCTCTAGTAAACCCATGCTGACTATTTCTGATTAGATTGAACTCATCTAAATGTATTACAATGTTTTCTTTGATTATTGACTCTAAAATTTTACAGTCTATAATTTGCTGGATCTGATGTTTTTAACAAGGGGATCACTCCTTCATCTTTCCAATCCCCTGGAACAATTCCTTTTGCAAATGATTGAGAATATAATATAACAAATGAATTACTTCAAACAGGAATTTTGGATGGATACCATCTTGACCCGGACATTTATCTACTTTCAACCCCTCCAATGGTTTAAAAACCATTTCCTTCATAATGTAGATTTATCTTAATTTTTCCGTATTTGTGTCCTTTTGGAAAAATACAAACGTATGCTTGAAGTGATAAATAATGTGAAATACACATGTGTTTGGAGAAATAAAATGTGGGAAATAAATATGTGTGTTTTGAATGAAAAAATAAATCTGTTTAGAGGGATACGAAATATGTGTTTGGAGTAATAGAAAATTGTGAATATATTATATATCATTTTGACGTTATTATATATGTTTTGGAGTGATTACAATAACAGAATATATATGTTTCTAGAGTGATTAAAAATGTTGTATTAATATGTGCGGATTTATAAAAGATGTGATATGTATGTACAAGGGTAGCTCTAATAGAGCAATGTTATGCCTTAAAAAAACTATTTTTCAACATAGTCACCACCATTTAGCTTGACATATTCTCTATTAATGAAGCAGAGCATGCATGCTACGCTTGTAACAATCTGCACCGCTGCTATGACGGCGTCGTTGCTAGGAACATGTTGCCAATGCAGTCTCTCTTTCATTGGCTCGAACAAATGGAAGTCAAAAGACGCCAAAATCCGAACTATACAATTGGTGTGATAGAACAATCCAGCCAAGACTGATAATGTGCTCAATGGTCTTCAAACTGATATGGGACCTGGTATTATCATTTTGCAAAAAACAGGTTGTGTTCTTCTTTGGCCTGACCCTGATAATTTGAGCCTTCAGCTTAGTCTGCGTCACAGTGTAATGGTCAGAGTTGATGGTTTGTCCAAGTTTCAGGAAATCAAGAAGGATGACCATTCCTATCCCAAAAGACAGTGTACATCACTTTACCCACTGAGGGCTGTATCTTGAACTTTTTCCTCGATGGGGAATTCACATGTTGCCACGCCATAGATTGCTGTTTTGACTCAGCATCGCTGATACTTGACACACAAATTAAAACTAGGTCTCAGAAAGCCTTATTTGTGACTTTTCAACTGTCATCACTACTTAACCTCCATCATTTTGACAACAAACTAACAACTGATAAATAATATATTTATACCATCTCTGTGATTAACTTAACTTCATTATTCTGGTTTAGAAGGATCTACAGAGTTTGAATGCAATCAGTTTATTCCACACCATCGATACTAAAAATAACTGTGAGCATCCAATCTATTTTTGAATGCAATCTATGTCAAACTATTTCCTTATTCCAGGCACATGATAAAGCGATTAATATGTGTGAAATGAAATATCTGACAGAAGTAGTTTGATGTTACCAGGAGAGATGGTACGAGAATTAATGACAATAGAAATATGTTGAGAGCTAACCTAGTGCATACACCATGTCAAGGAAGAAAATAGATATTGACATGGTCAGCTAAAACTGACTGCACGTTTCCAACATAAGAAGATTTGGATTTGATGGAAGACTATTAGAAGACCGCGCAACAGATGGATAGATGACATGACACAAACCCTGCTCCACAGACTTATTACAACTCATCAACACAATTTGGCTAAAGAAATAGGACTTAAAGCTCCCCATGACTCTTTAACAAAAGGCGCGTAAGGGCATAGAAATAAAACCTCAACATAGCGTCAGAGTGGCAGAGATCTGGCTTCTCACGCCAAAAATAACATGTTTGATCCTTGACATCCTTCAGCTCTAGTCGACACAGCTGTAAATGGAAACCTGCCTTACTGTTAGAGAATGTAAGAGAGCTGCCTAACATACTTCATAAAAAATCTGAAGGTTAGTACAATAAAGTCAATAGTTCAATTATCATCTGATATCAATCAATACATTTATCGCTCCCTGGAAGCATGTCTTCAGCAAATGCACGCCAAGCCTTCCTGTCATAGGTCATCTGCGTCAGTTCAATCCACGTCTTCCATCTATGATATTTCCCTCAAGTTCCACCTATCATGAATTAGCATGTATGCCTCTGCTTCTCTTGTCTCTGGGGTTCCAGAACAGAGATTGCTTTGTATTGCTATCAATTGGCTTTTGCAATCCAACTCCAACGCCTCCTCTTCGTGTCCTGTATTACGGGTATATGTCTGATTCTCTCCAAAAAATCCACATTAGTGATCTTATCATTTCATTTCAGTTCATCTATTTTGAGCAGGCACCCATTTATTAAAATCTGTACATTTATACGAGGGACGTTCAAGTCAAACCGGGACTTTTTGTTTTAGTTATACTTGAATGGGTTATAGCGTGCTGAAACTACTACCATTAGTTAGAAGTACTTGTGTCCTATTACTGCTAGGTGTCATATTTGTCATGGGTCAGGCATGTCACAGATAAATACAAAAAAATAGCAGATAACACTGTTAGTACTTGCATGGAAGGGCGTGTTGTGATGAAGTTTTTTATGAAAGAAGGCGTGAAACCTGCAAAAATTTACAGAAGACTGCAGTCACAATACAGTGATGAGACTCTCAGCCACAGTAAGACATGTAAAAGGTGCGCCGTACATCCGTGAGTGATGATGCCGGCCGTGCTGGCTCTCAATCCACCAAAGTCATTCATGTGAATGTCCAGATTGTAGTACATCTTATATTGGATGTTGATTTTCTAACCCATGTTGCAAGTATCAATAGTAAACAGTACATACGTATTTTGAGTGATGTGCATAACCGTCTGCAGAAAAAAAGGCTTCATTTAATCCCAAAAGGCGTCTTACACCTCAAATTTTACGCTCGACCTAATAAGGCTCACCGCACTATGTGCCGTCTGCAGCAACTCGGCTGGGAGGTATTGCCACATCAACCTTACAGCCCAGACCTCACTCCAAGCAATTTTCATTTGTTTTAACAGAAATCAATAAACTGATAACATTTGTAAAGGTTTGATTAGATGATACACGGTCTCTAAAAACGATCACCCACTATTAGCTAATATGTACTTTGGTTAGAACAGTCAAAGAAAGAGAAAATATGATGAGAAATTTGAGCAGCTGGAAAACAAGGTTAGCAGAGAAAATCAAGGCACACAGAGACCACGCTATAAACTAAATGACAAACAGCAGTTGGAGGTCAGTGTTTGCTCGATAGAAAGGGATGGGTGCCAACAAATAGAGCAGTCTAATAAAGCAGAAACATTTTGCCCGTTGCTTAGAGATCTCGTGATAATATTCAGATGGAATAATCTGATGACACCGTTCTGCTGGCTGAAAGAGAATGAGAACTACAGGAAATGGTGATTCAAGTAAAGAACAAAAGTCAGGTGTATGGGTTGGACATCCTACTAGCTGAAAATTGATACCTGCCATATAATTATTTCCGAGTGGTTTGCCGGGGTCTATGTGTATGACAAGGGCAGGAATAGCACCACTGCCCCTCAGAAGCATGTCGTAAGAGGTGACTAACTTTGTGACATAGCATCACCGGCCATAGTTAGGGGGTTTGTTAAGAACAGCATAAATGGCGCTTAACAGGATGTGGGAATACTTTGCTCTAGTGTGTGTGTCTATTAAGATGGACTCTTATATCAGTTAATCACTCTCCATAGTGGAGTAGTAAGCTGCTCCAGTCTAGCTCGCTAAGCAGGAAATCCTGACCCTGTCTTCATCCAGCTCGCTTCAGAGACGTGACCTGCACAGGGGTTTATGCTCTTGTAGAAGCACATGTCGACTAAGACTGCGACTAAGACTAAGACTAAGATTACAACTAAGACTAAGATTACGAATACTACTAAGACTAGACTACGACTAAGACTAAGACTACGACTAAGACTGCGACTAAGACTAGGACTAAGACTACGACTAAGCATACGACTAAGAATAAGACTAAGACATATAATTAGGAAAAGCACAATAATGAGGAAGAGAAAACTGCCATCCAACTTCTGGGAAAACGAGACCTCTGATAAACAGCTAATGTTTCTGTTTTCGTATCTTCAGTGCTTGATAAACGTTTTTTAGGTTGTAACACTGAGTTACGTTTTTCAATGGTCATCGCGTATAAATGCTTGTTAACCTTATTATTATTTGAGCCACTCGAAACATTTCAACTCACCTGCTTCAAAATAATAATTATCTAGTAACCATCGCAACATTTTATGCTTGAAGCAACGATCATCTAAGTACCATCTGAGCATGTTATGTTCCAAGTAAAGAATGTGTAATTATCATACGAACAATAATTTCCATATGTAGGCCCACCTTGACGAGGTTGGAGAGCTTGCGCGTCACAATGATCCAAGGAGCTATGTCGGCGGGAGTTTTACTCCTCTTAGGGTCACCCAAGTCGGACAGTTCCTTAGAGAGCGGCCAGACTAAGAGACCGAGGAGCAGGTGGAGCCCTTTAGATGGAGCTGCAGAACCCACCGACGAGTGGTTGGGCTAATCCAATCCACCCCCACTTCATTGGTTAAATGCATTCTTGTCTCGTTATTTACTTTTGTCTTATATCAGTCATCCAAATGAACGTCGAAGATATGCAGACCAGCGGACATTTCACCCTCTGCCCGTTTGTGACGACATCCCAGGTGGCGGGGAATGCTAGGCGTACCACCGCTGCAGATGAGCCGAAAATACTAAAGGAGAGGAAGGAGTACCCCACTCACGTGTATAAGCTACGCTTCTGGCTGGACCTGACGATCCTGGGACACAGACACACTGGGCTGCTTCCCTTCGTGGATACTCTTAAAAATACTGGCCAGGAGAAACAACACTGGAAGGGAAGCTATATGGACTTTTTATGTGAGCTGCAGAAGACAGTGAGGTTCATACAAGAGACAACTTTGCAGATGTAGATATACTCCAAGTGAACGAAGAAAGAATAATAATAATTTGAACAATAAATAATTGAGGCAGCAATCATTTAATTAGAAAGTGAACATGTTATGCTTCAAACAATAATAATTTAACTATCATTTTAACATTTTATATTTGAATATTTACCATTTTACAATCTGAATATTTTCTGTACCACGTAAAAATCGTCTAGCGAACCACCATCTGAACACATTATTCTATTCAGGATAACCTTACCAAGATGAGAACATTCTGGGTAGTGTTGCTTAGCTGTCTATACAGCTGTCCTACTGTCTACCGCCAACCGGATGATACAGATAAATGTAATACAATAGAGTCTCGCTTAACAATGACTCCGCTTAAGGATTTAAATTAACGACCATTTCTTTGAAATAATTACCATCGTTAAGCGCAGAACTTTGGCTATCGCTTCTGTTATACATTTCTTTTTATTATTAATGACATTTGTATTGAACAAATTGCCATTATAAACAAAAGAATGTACCGATTTACTTGCTTGACTATATTATCTCGATTAACCATTTGATATATGAAACCAATTATCGTCGTAAAACGAGGGAATGATGCTTAGACTTTCAGATAGTGGTTACTTTGGAAGAAGTATTAAAATAGTTAAATATGCTGCACTAGAACGTACATTTTGCGCAATGAAAATGAAATGCTTGCGAAGAATTCTTGGCATTTCATATCTGGATCGCGTTACAAACGAGACTGTTCTTGAAATTGTTAGGAAGGAGTTAGGCCAGTATAAAAACCTACTGACTATAGTAAAAACACGAAAATTGACATGGTATGGACATATATCACGATTGGGGGGTGGAGGGGGGGGGGGGGGGGACTGACCAAACCGTCCTGCAAGACACTGTGCCTGGGAAGCGTAGAAGAGGAAGACCAAAACAGAGATGGGAAGATAATTTAAAAGAGTGGATGGGAAACTAGTAATAATAGCTGTCCATCGTTGTCGATGAGGACCACCGACATCATCCTTTTCACAGATTTCCCTGTTGGGTGTGGGTGCGCATGTGGCTGAACAGGCCAATGCGAGCACGAAAATATCTGCTACATATCGGGCACACGAGGTTTGTAGAAGGGGATGGTGTTCCCGCTGTTCGGGATTTCCGCGTCTCTCGTCTGTTCTGGGCTTTCACAACACGGTCATCTTCACCGGCAGCTACACCCGATTTGACTGCGCTTCTCCAGTCAGATCTGTTTTGCGCAAGACATTCCCAGGTGTCGATGTCTATCTGGCAACTTTTCAGTGAGTCCTTCAGACCGTCATTAAAACGTTTCTTTGGGCGCCCTCTCTCGCGCCATCCTTCTCTCAGCTCGCCGTAGAGAAGCTTCTTTGGGAGCCGCTCGTCTGACATACGGACGAGGTGTCCGGCCCATCCTAGTCGTGCTTTTTCTAGCAGTGCATGGATGCTGGGCATGTTAGCCCTCTAGAGAACCTCGATGTCAGTGACACGATCTTGCCATCGGATGTGGAATATTCGCCTCAGGCAACCTGTGTGGAAGTGGTTTAACCTCCTTGCATGTCCAGAGTATACAGTCCAGCTTTCGCAAGCGTATAGTAGGGTTGGAATGATGGTTGCACGGTAGACTTTGAGTTTGGTCTTGACGCTGATGCCACGACGTGCCCAGACCATCGAGCGCATTCTACCAAAGGCTGTACTGGCCTTTGCTATTCTGCTTGCCACCTCATCGTCTAGGCTGACAGATCTCGACAGCGTGCTGCCCAGATATGTGAATTTGTCTACGGTATTCAACGTCTGCCCGCTGACTGTAGTCTCTGGTTTTGTGTACGGCATGCCTGGTGCTGGTTGGTACATGACCTCTGTTTTTTTGGCATTTATAGTCAGGCCAAAATTTTTGCATGCGGCAGAAAACTGGTCCATTCCAACCTGCATGTTCAGTTCTGAGTTGCTCATTAGAGCGCAGTCGTCAGCAAATACAAGTTCCCTGATTATGTCGCCAGCCACTTTGGTTTTGGCCTTCATTCTTCTGGAATTGAGTAACTTGCCATCTGTGCGGTACTTTATGGGTATTCCAAGCTCCAATGATCTGAAGGCGTCTGTCATCGTGGCCGCGAACATCATGCTGAACAAAGTCGGGGCGAGTACACATCCTTGTTTTACTCCGTTTGATACTAGAAACGTTTTAGAGATTGCACCGCTGTCTAGTACACGAGCACACATGCCTTCGTGTAGCTGTTTCACCATTGTTATGAACTTGTTGGGGCAGCCAAACTTAGACATTATCATCCACAGCCTTCCTCTGTTTACTGTATCAAATGCCTTTGTCAAATCAATAAATGTGGTGTACAAGGCCTGATTTTGTTCTCGACACTTCTCTTGTACTTGGCGAGCGGCAAAAATCATGTCCACTGTTCCTCTTCCGGCTCTGAATCCACATTGGCTTTCTGGGAGGTGGTGGCTTTGTTCAAGGTGTTTGTTGAGCCTGTTTAGCAGTAAGCGCGCTAGGATCTTGCCTGCTACGGAGAGTAGAGATATTCCACGATGATTGTCGCATTCCTGACGGTTGCCTTTTCTTTTGTACAGGTGAACGATTGAGGCGTCCTTTAGTTCCTGCGGAATTTTACCTTCAGCCCACATGTGACAGAAGAGTTCAGTGATCCTTCTGGTGAGGGATGGGCCAGCTGTCTTATATACCTCTGCTGGTATTGCATCAGCTCCTGGAGCTTTTCCTATAAATAGTGAACTGATTGCCCTGTCGACTTCCTCCTCAGTAATGACTTCATCCAACGCCAGGTTCAGTTCCACCTGCGGCATTCGCCGGATGGCCTCTTCATTTATGGACGATGGGTGGTTTAGTATTTTGCAGAAGTGGTCTGCCCATCTGTCTAGAATCTGAACCTTATCTGTTAGCAGTACCCCATCCGCACTGCGAACTGGAGTATTACTAGAGGGCTGCGGGCCGTAGAGAGCTTTCAGTGCCTCGTAAAATCGTTTGGTGTCATGACGCTCGGCGAACATCTCAATTTCGTCAGCTCTTTTGCTGAGCCAGGATGGGAAACTAGTACCCTGGCGAAAAATCTAAACGTATGGCGTTAACTGGTAGGACAAACTGCAGTAACGGTGCATCAACGACTTTCTAGGTTACGGGACTGATGATGATGAAATATGCAATAGACTTTGTCGATTCTATTCTACCATGTGTAGTCGACGTTTTCTTCTCTTTTTCTTGTGGCTTATAGCATCTACAGGCTTGGGTAGCGGAACGCACCCAACCCGACAAATTTATCACCTGGATCCTTGGCTGAAATTCGGATTGCCTGCTACTTTATTTTCGTTTCTGTTGACGTGTATCCATTTTCTATTGTATGGTGTATCTGTTTTCTGTTGTCTGGTGACTGGCTTTATCTGTCTTCTGTGTATGGTGACTGGAGTATCTGCTTTCTGTTGTCTGGTGACTGGTGTATCTGTTTTCCGTTGTCTGGTATATCTGTTTTCTGGTGTATGGTGTATCTGCTTAGCCTTTTTAACCTTCATGCAGGCCGCATTTGGTAACAAATCCGATACTTTAAAAATGTTTCTCCGTATATCGAATACCAGTATGCTCTTATTTAGTTTTCAAAGGTTTTTTAAGTACTAAAAGTTTACATATGACCTCTCGAGTTTATCGTCCGTATCCGTAAGGACATGGCGCTGATTTCACTGCAATAAGACGAGTGTACGATTGAAACGCTTGAAAGTATTTGAATACTCACTGTTTCACGCTTTCGTCTGTTTGTTTCTTGAAAAGCGAAATAATTTCCACTGTGCATAACGACCCCGTTTGTTGCAATGACTAATTCAATTTTTTCATAATTTTTCATTTTCATATTCTTGTATAAAATTCAACGAGACCTCTATAAAGATTGATGGTCATGTAATTGAAGAAGTACACAGTTGTACATAACTATGAAGTCAGATTAACAAATACAAATGCAATACAGAATGTAAAGATCGCAATCAACGGCAGATGTGTTTTCAAATCTTTTGATCGAATATGGATTTGTGCTGCATTGTTCGTTTTACCGGTACTCGAAAAGGGAACAAAAAGCGTCATACCTGAACTTGTCAGTCACGTCTCAAAATACAACTAAGACGGGTTGGGCATGAGGCTGGCTATTCCATCATTCAGAAACTTTAAGCTA
This sequence comes from Ariolimax columbianus, assembly GCA_036924085.1. NCBI lineage: Eukaryota > Metazoa > Mollusca > Gastropoda > Stylommatophora > Arionidae > Ariolimax > Ariolimax columbianus. The sequence goes on from JAVGWX010000002.1 coordinate 17,112,683, forward strand.
CAATAATATTAATCGATACAGATAGGTCAACTTTTGCTGACATGGCGTGTGTTTGTTGTACACGTATACTCCACCGGAAGCAGGAAATGTTTCAAGTGATTGATGATTCATGTTAAATACGATTAGACTATTAAGTTCCGTTATTAACGGGATCGTGTTCCATTGCTCGGAAATATGGCAGGGAATGGACGTATCACATCCAGACTGCAGACCTTCTCAAATATGCTCTGACGGAAACGTCGCGTTAGATGATCAGCGGTAATAGCAAACACGCAACTGTGGCAAAGATCACGACAACAACCAATAGAACTATGGATTTTGGAGAAAATGTAAGGGTAGATAGGACACACCTTCAGAATGAAATACAGCAATATTTATTCTTCACTTCTTCTGCGATCATTGCTAATTTAGACTTGGAGTCCAGATTCTTCAAAAAAGCTTACTGTTTTTGTCAGGGTGTCATTACCGCCTTACAGTTTTTCCTCTTGGGAAGTAGGCGTCGGTCACATCTCCTCTAAGATATGTTGCCAGGGGCAATCCCACATTACAAGTGCTGAATTCTTGACTGCCAGGTCACAGTAACAGTACTATTTTGATGTGACCAGTATATTCCGGCAATATCATCAGACATACCCTGGAGTTGGCATCCATAGGGAGGAGACGAGTGTGAAGGTCAATCAATATGTGGCGAAGATCAATGCAAGAAAATACCAGTACAGTTGAAGTCTCGAAGGATGAAGTCATGAAGACAGCACAGGAAAAATAATAAGTGGGAATAGGGAGGCAGTTAATCTACTCAATCAGTACTTTGGCACAGTATATACAAACGAAGACTGCTCCACGATTCCAGAGTGTATAGACATTTTTCAAAAAGACATTAATGTAACGGGATTAAGATCAATCTGTATTACGGAGGAAATATTTTTCTGTTTAAACTTTAAAGTGGACAAATGTCCAGGTCAAGATGGTTCTAAGTCTTTCGCCTTCTATCACCCAGAGGTGCATATGCCATCAACCAACCCTCACCAAGCAGCTCTGTCCTGTGCAATTTATTCTACTTCCTTCCACCTTTTTCCTGTTTTCTTTACTTCCGCCTCCAGATCTCGTCTCCATGTATTCATTGGTTTGCTTATGCCTCTCCTTACCTGGGGGTTCCATGACAGGGATTGCCTGGTGATACTGGCCTGGGGCTTTCTTAAAGTATGACCCATTTATCTCCACTTTCTTCCTAAGATTTCCTGTTCCAATTTACCTTGTCCCGCTCTCTCCCACAGTCTGTCGTTTGTAACTTTGTCAAACCATTTTATACCAAGAATCTTTCTCAGGCATTTGTTGACAAAACCCTGCAGTCTCCTGTCTTTGCCTTTGGCCATTCTGCAAGTTTCAGATCCATACAGCAGGACTGGCTTCACATTTGAATTGAAAATCTCAGTGTACGAAGAAGAAGAAAGAAGAAGAATTGAACATCCTTATTTTTGTCTTTCCTCTTATTTCCTTGGAGCTCCATATGGGTTTCAACATTCCGAATACAACTCTTGCGGTTTGCATTCTTGTTTTTATATCCTCGTCTGCCGCTCATCCCTTGTTGATGATACTTTCTAGGTATGTAAATACTTATACTTCTTCCAGTGGCGTTCCTTTCTGCCTGATTGGTTCTGTGTTTGCTGCATTGATACTAATTATTTTTGTCCTTACCTCACGGATCTTCAAACTGACTTGTTTAGAGGTATTAACCATTCTATCCAGTTTCGTTTGCATTTGACTTTGGCTGTGGAACAGAAGGGCTATATCATCCGCAAAATCCAGGTTCCCCCAGCTGTTTATTCAAGGTCCAATGGATTACATTTCTCTCATTTGTTGTTACTTTCATAATCCAGTCCACTGCCAGTAGGAACAGGAAAGGCGACAGTAGGCAACGCTGATGTACCATTGATTTAATTTTGAATGGCTCTGTGAGTTGTCTTTCCTGTATAACTCTACATTGCATACTTTCATACGTCTGTCTAATTATGTTTGTGAGCGTTTGAAGCATTCCATAGTGCCTCAGTAGTTTCCAGAGCATATCTCTGTCCAAACTGTAGAAAGCCGTTTCATAATCAACTAAATTGATATACAAACTCTAATTTCACTCTAATGATTACTCCACAATTATCTACAATGTGGCTATCTAGTCAATGCGTAAACTATTCTGTCTGAAGTCCGCCTGCTCATCCCTTATCTTGTTATCAACTGCCTTTTTCAACCTTTCTAGGATTTCTCTATTTAACACCTTTCTAGTATTACTCTATTTAACACCTTTCCTGGCACTGATAAAAACATTATTCATCTATGGTTTTTGCATTCCTGTAAATCTCCCTCCTTAGGCATTTCACCATGTAGCCCTTTCTCCAATCTTTTGGTAAGCTTTCTTGGTCCCAGATGGCGCCTATCAAGTTAAGGAGCATGTTAGTAGATGTTTCAACGTCTGCTTTTATGGCTTCCGATGGTATCCCATCTGGTCCTGCTGCTTTTCCGTTCCTTAGAAACTGTTTTGTAAAATGTTTTGTAAAGTAAAATGCATTTTTTTGCAGCCACAGACATACAATTAGAGGTCTTATATATAAATATAAATTCATTTACCCATTATCTGACCATATAAACGAATCAACGCACTCTCGATTTCTCACACACCTGGGCTAGCTACGAATTTTGGTTTTGGTCCCTAACAGGTGAACACTGGCTTGTACTTGACACTCTGCATAGGTATATTGTCAAGGCAAGTGAGGTTTGAGTTCACTTGAAGGCTTTGGTACTATAACTGTAATCCTGCAAGGAGACATTTGGTTACAGGTCTCATAAACATAACAGCACTGGTGCTCACCTTGATAACGATCTATTTTTGGTGCCATCGGGTTGAAATATCAACATCCCTTGGACAATTTTTGTTAGAAATTATTTCACAGGGTTTCTGCTGTGAAGATGAATTCAGGACTACAAGGGCAGTAGCAAAAAATACATTCAGGGTAAACATCAGTTTCTACCATAAAGTAACGTCAATACTGAGCTAGGAATAAGAGTAATCATCAAACGTATCTGGTCTATAGCTATGTACTGGTCTAGAACATGAACTCTGAACAAAAATGATTTAGAAGTTTCTTTAGATATGGTGCTTTCGCATGATGCAAAGAATGAGATGGGCATACAAAAAGTCTAGTGAACAAGTGCTTAACTATATTGGGACACATAGGCAACAAATGAAAAATGTACAAACAAGTAGATTATCTTAACTATATAGGGACACGTATACAACTAATGAAAAGTGTACAAAAAGTAGATTATCTTAACTATATAAAGGCACGTAGACAACTAATGAAAAGTGTACAAAAAGGTAGTTTAATTTGGCTTGGTAACAATATGTGACACTGATGTTTTCTATTGAAAATACTGGAAGTCAATAATTCAAGGGATAAGAAGAAGAAAGCGTCCAAAAAACAAGTACTGCACACAGTGACGACGGACAAGAACATGGAGGTTCAGACTTATGCTGATCTGAAGAGATCTATTGAGAACAGGGTACTGTAACGTGATATGATGAGACGACTTCAACACGTCTCCGGGGTGATTATGTGGCGTGATATGATCGAACTTCAAGACGTCTCCGGGATGATTATGTGGCGTGATATGATCGAACTTAAAGACGTCTACGGGATGATTATGTGGCGTGATATGATCGGACTTCAACAGGTCTCTGTGGTGATTATGTGACGTGATATGATCGGACTTCAACACGTCTCTGTGGTGATTATGTGACGTGATATGATCGGACTTCAACAGGTCTCTGTGGTGATTATGTGACGTGATATGATCGGACTTCAACACGTCTCTGTGGTGATTATGTGACGTGATATGATCGGACTTCAACTCGTCTTTGTGGTGATTATGTGACGTGATATGATCGGACGTGAACACGTATCTGTGGTGATTATGTGGCGTGATATCATCGAACTTCAAGACGTCTCCGGGATGATTATGTGGCGTGATATGATCGGACTTCAAGACGTCTCTGGGACGCTTCTGTGACGTGATATGATCGGACGTCAACACGTATCTGTGGTGATTATGTGGCGTGATATCATCGAACTTCAAGACGTCTCCGGGATGATTATGTGGCGTGATATGATCGGACTTCAAGACGTCTCTGGGACGCTTCTGTGACGTGATATGATAAGACGACTTCAACACGTCTCCGGGGTGATTATGTGGCGTGATATGGTCGAACTTCAAGACGTCTCCGGGATGATTATGTGGCGTGATATGATCAAACTTCAAGACGTCTCCGGGATGATTATGTGACGTGATATGATCGGACTTCAACACGTCTCTATGGTGATTATGTGACGTGATATGATCGGACTCCAACACGTCTCTGTGGTGATTATGTGGCGTGATATGATCAGACTTCAACACGTCTCCGGGATGATTATGTGGCGTGATATGATCGAACTTCAAGACGTCTCCTGGATGATTATGTGGCGTGATATAATCGGACTTCAAGACGTCTCTGGGACGCTTCTGTGACGTGATATGATAAGACGACTTCAATACGTCTCCAGGGTGATTAACCTGTTGACGATGATTCCCCAAGTATCTGCATTTGGATTGAAAGGGCCATTTAGCTCTCCATTCCATAAATTCCAGTTGGTATTGATTTTTGAACAAAAACAATTTAATAATTGTTTCGTTCTAAGTAAATTTGATTTTCCACGAAAATCCCCGCAGAATATAATAGGGCAAATGAAATTTTTTTTAATGTCGTAAAACGGGAATAATGATTATTAGACGGAACTCAATAAGACGGCTCAGGGAAAGAAGAAAAATAGAACACTTGTTGGTCACTATGCTTCAATTGGAACTAAATGGGCACTTGAATGATAACATCAATATTTTGACTACGTGTTTTAAAAATAATGTTTGTGTTTATAGCAGGAAGTATGACGTTTTTTTTTGATTATTCAAAACCAACAATATAATTAATATATGCGAGTGTGCCCAAATAGTAAGAGTATCCGACGCCAAGACCGAAAGACACGAGCTCGAACCCTGGTAAGAACTTAGTTATTCTCTATAGTGGAGAAATACAAACGTACTCTTCACACCACCAGGTGACTATTAGAGCAGGAGGCACATGTTCCACTGTCTTATAAATCCATGACAAAATAAACTATCACCAGCTTCGTCGTGCGTTGTTTGGATATCACTTGCAATATGTGTTTATTATTTATCTTCAGCGATGACATTTACTGTGTCTGTCACTAACGATGACATTTACTGTATGCCACTAACGATGACATTTACTGTGTGGCACTAACGATGACATTTACTGTGTCTGTCACTAACGATGACATGTACTGTGTGGCACTAACGATGACATTTACTGTGTCTGTCACTAACGATGACATGTACTGTGTGGCACTAACGATGACATTTACTGTGTGGCACTAACGATGACATTTACTGTGTCTGTCACTAACGATGACATGTACTGTGTGGCACTAACGATGACATTTACTGTGTCTGTCACTAACGATGACATGTACTGTGGGGCACTAACGATGACATTTACTGTGTCTGTCACTAACGATGACATGTACTGTGTGGCACTAACGATGACATTTATTGTGTCTGTCACTAACGATGACATGTACTGTGTGGCACTAACGATGACATTTACTGTGTCTGTCACTAACGATGACATTTACTGTATGCCACTAACGATGACATTTACTGTGTGGCACTAACGATGACATTTACTGTGTCTGTCACAAAGGATGACATTTACTGTGTCTGTCACTAAGGATGACATTTACTGTGTGCCACTAACGATGACATTTACTGTGTGGCACTAAGGATGGCATTTACTGTGTGCCACTAACGATGACATTTACTGTGTGCCACTAACGATGACATTTACTGTGTGGCACTAAGGATGGCATTTACTGTGTCTGTCACTAACGATGACATTTACTGTGTCTGTCACTAAGGATGGCATTTACTGTGTGCCACTAACGATGACATTTACTGTGTCTGTCACTAAGGATGGAATTTACTGTGTGCCACTAACGATGACATTTACTGTGTGCCACTAACGATGATATTTACAGTTTCTGCCTCTCACGATGATATTGTTTTATTGTATACGAATTGTACTGCTATATATTTATAGTTTATCACTAGAGATGTTATTTGTTTATCCTAGATCGATGGCAATGATGTTTATACATTTATTTAGGGTTTATCCACAAAATAAGAAAACTGTGTGGCTATAACATCAGGTCTTTGTTATGTGGTTAGCGAGCGTCACATATGGCGCCTGACTGGCTGCGGTTTTATCTTTCTCTAATTTACGTTCCATCACCCCTAGTTCCAAAAATAGGCGATCGTATATTCCAGGTGCTATCAACCAGGTTGGTAACAGATACTGGGATTGACCTGGCAAGTCAGCAATGGATTACGCCTGCCAAATAATTATAAAACAAAGGAGGTCGCACCTCCCCACGACGCCTAATGGCACACGTGAAATAACGATAGATAGATCACCAACACTGCCATTTATATATCATTTATATCTAGGAATGCCATTTATATATCATTTATATCTAGGAATGCCATTTATTTAGCATTGTTAGTTGACATGATGTGTTAGTAGTTTATATGTTTTCAATAGTAGGACATCTATTTAGCATGTGTTGTAGAGAGTTCTTCATGGCTCCAAAATATCTTTGTGTTGAGGTTTGTCTCCATGCGCACAGCAAATACCCACATGACCCAATCAATAGACTGAAAAGGAAACAGTATACCACAATTTTCCGCCTCAGAACAGATCATTGCAGACTAAATGCACATATGTATAAAATGAAAGCAGCACAGACTGCACAATGCACTTGTCAGAGAGGACCCCAGACTCCAGAACACATCCTGCAAACATGTCCACTGCACCAAGACTCCCGTGAGAAGACCTGGCCCGAGGACAGAAACATACAAGACAAACTGTGGGGAACCATTGAGGATCTGCGACTGACGTATCACTTCATGGATGCAGCCCATCTGGTGGCATAAAACGAGCATACGAAACCGAAGGCAAAGAAGAAGAAGAAGAAGTTTCCGTGCGTCAGGACTCAGTAAGTAGTTGCCTATTAGTAAAACAGAGATGCAGGATAAGTTCGGCTGTCTCTGCTGCTTGTCCGAACGTGTACATAGGTCATAGGAGAGTAGTTATTTAATCTGTTACCTGAGTTGTGAGCGAGTGGGAGAAGTGAGACTTTATAATGCCATTATGTCCACACTGGGAAATAGCTTCAAAGACAGTTGGTGTAGGAGAACGACAAGGACGTGAAAGGGTGGGCTGGGTTTGGAGGTAACTTTGTGGTGAGTTGTGAGCGAGTAGGGAGATAGAAGATTTTCTTGACGACAGCTTGTTTCTAGACAAAGGTAACCGCAGATATGAGAATTGTGCGTTGAGTAGGGAGGGAAGAGGGAGTGAGTGAGAACGAGGGAGTAGAGTTAAGAGTGAGAAAGGATAGAAGTGCTAGGGACCTGTAGGACTTGCTATTTGCAGTTTGGTTGAACACGGGAGCAATTCTTTCATGATCATACATGATCAATGTAGGAATAAACAGCGCATTTATCAGTTGTCTCTAAGTTGAAAGAAGCACTCTAGGGTGTTTCAAAATCGGTGCAATTTGATAATGTCCATTGTTCGCCTTCTGAAATCTATGTTTGACTACTCTGCCCTCATCAGTGAACATACAGTGTATTTTAACTGGCAGTAATGTTTGATACCATTGTTTTTTGAGGCTCCCTCTTCTGTGGCACAGTGTCTTTCACTATCAGCATATCCAGACCCGTGTGTCTTTTATCATCAGCATATCCAGATCCGTGTGTCTTTTATCATCAGCATCTCCAGAGCCGTGTGTCTTTTACTATCAGCATATCCAGACCCGTGTGTCTTTTATCATCAGCATATCCAGATCCGTGTGTCTTTTATCATCAGCATATCCAGATCCGTGTGTCTTTTATCATCAGCATCTCCAGACCCGTGTGTCTTTTTATATGGCCTAGCGATGTTGCTATAAGAGGAACGCGTGGTCAAACTGTCTCGATTCCTGCCTACTGACAAGGAGGGCAGCAGATCGTACCCCCGGTAGGACATATGTTGTTTTCATGTAGGAGTGAAATAAATAGCCAGCACACGACGTTGCGACAGCAGTGGTGAATGACCTGTAGTCCTCAGCCTAAAAACCTCTCGACTACCACTGCAGCTGCTATAAGCAAACTGTCTTTTATACACACATGTTGCAGAACGTCTCTTCTTGTCTTCTCCTCTAATCCAGGATAATATCAACACCTTTTTATACCAGTCCATTTCCAAATATGATATCTTTTTTTCAAGAAATTATTTTGTTTAATGTCCATGTCTGGCAACCATGTGCTGCCACAGACAACATACGCGTCCTGATCAGTTGGATCTTTGTATTCTTTGCTTAAAACACTGACATGGTCTTGGGGAGAGTTGAATGTCAACGCCACGAGGACAGACACTGATGATGATAACATAAAAACATGTCTCGCATGTCCATGCTTGCTCTGTACTCGCCTGCGGCCTTTGTACGTTTGGAAATCTAAGAAACGCAAAAAAATATATACACTTATATAAACGGAATGTTATAAATGCCAGCATGCCTGGGGCCTCTAAAATCTTAGCGTTGCCACAGAATTGGGTTAACAACTTGTTATTGAAGACGCAATAAAAAAAAAAAAACATGTAAAAAAATACATTTTCGAAATGTAATAGTTCAGAATATAAAAAGCAATAATAAATCAAGGGATATCTCTCCAAATATTCAAATGTCATAAAATTACAAACCATATTTATTTGGCATGATTCACGTTACAAAATGTATCATCATCATTGTGTGATATGGCATTTGAAATATGATATATTCTCATTTTCCTTCTTCTAATTTTCTTCTTATTATTATTATGTATTTTCTGGCTATTGTATTCTCTCTAACTTGAGGTTTATATGGCGCCTAATGAATATACTTTTTATATGTTTGATGGGAGATTCAATTCATTTTTCACGGGCATAGCAATATGAAGGAGCAGATGGTCGAGCTGTAGCGATTCGGACCAAAGAGACACGACTGCAAATCTTATCATGCTCTCATCCGGGTGAAGAGAGGGGGACTGGTTGGTGGAAGAAGAGATGGGTGGGTTGAGATGGAAAAAAATGAGGCAAACGGGCTAGTGCGAAGAGATTTGCAGATTGTGGGAGAATAGATGGTCGAGTTATGGAGGCACAACAATGAAATCTATCCCGCCTGATGCTGTTGTTCATGTAAATGACTGCTGGCTTACGGTCAGAAAAGGAAATATAACCCAATATAAAATGCTTTGTACATTGAATTGTCACAGTTTCGCTATAAAAAATGAGGCAAAGCTGGGGTGGCAGTGAATGTTCAAATAAAGAGTATAAAAACATGAACATGGTTGGCACAGATACGGATCTGAAACAAAACCGCTTGCTTAAAATAGTTGACAGTTTACGTAAATCCTGAGCTAACTACATTTTTGTGTATTCAAATCTCTATTGTATGTGTTCCTCTCCTTCCTAACATACACATATTATAATTATATAATCTTTTCTCATTACTCTTGCGTGCTCGAGGGCACATATTAAATGAAGGAAAACGATCTGCTTGTTTCAACAGTAGCCGAGCTGTGTGCATGCTTTGTTTCAATGTCACCACCAGATGAAAGACAAGAAAACATTTTTTATATTGTTTCCATAGTAGCCGAGCTATTTACATGCTTTGTTTCTATGTCACCACCAGATGAAAGACAAGAAAACATTTTTATATTGTTTCCATTTTTGTAGGTCCATATGAAGGATACAGTTGAAACCCTTACAGGAGGCCTGTATAAAAGAATTCGAAGTGATGGTTCCTTCTTCTTCTTCTTCTTCTTCATCGTACGCAGTCAGACACTAACCATTATTTTTTCGAAAAAGGCAGCGGTCATCCTGAGGCTGTCGACACTGCCATAGAGCTTGTCTAGATTTGCCACTGGTGATGGCCACATCTGCTCTCTCTGATCCTCGTATGTCGGGCAGTTTTGCAGCAAATGCTCAGCGGTCATTTTCCCGGTACCGCACGGGCATTCGTCGGTGCCACCTATCTTCAATTTGTTGAAGAGGTGGTACCTGAGTCTATTGTGGCCAGTGCGAAGTCTGAAGACCACGACTTGCTCTCTTCTGATAACTGGTAATAGGCATCGTTTTTGGTGTAGCCAGTATGTTCGGTTTCCCATTTGGTCATGTATCTAGCTCTAATAAGCCGTTTTGATTCTTCGTATGTCATACTAGTATCTGGTTGTGGTAGTTTTGCACCTTCTTTTGCCAGTCTGTCTGCCTCCTCGTTGCCTTGGATGTTGCAGTGAGATGGAACCCACTGCACCACTACCCTTTTTGGTGCGGACTGCTGGCATAGTTGACAGAGTACTGCTCTTAAATCATTAACTTCAGTATTTTTCTGGCTTTTTAGTGCTGCGACTACGGCCAGAGCATCTGTAAGCAGGACTATGTGGCTTTCATTGCTTTTACCTGTCACCATTTCTTCCACTGCCGCCCTCAGTGCCTCTGCCTCCGCTCTGAAATTGCTTGTGAATTTTCCAGTAGCGAATGACTGTTATTTTTCTGCCATTTGGTAGGTTCAGAAATGCTCCTGCCCCTCCGTTCTGTGCTGTGTTTGTTACAGAACCGTCGGTGTATGCATGGGTCCAGTTCATGCTTGGGTAGTTTTTCGATATGTAGCTCAAGGTAGTATCTCTTATTTCTTTTTCAGACTGGCAGTTTTTGTTTCCAATACCTGGTATATTTTCTATCACCTCTGGAAATATATGCTGCGTCCAGGTAGGTTTTCGTACAGTAGGGATGGGCTTTGGTGTTGTTAGTGCGTTCATTGGTTCTTCGTGCATCTTAGCTTTGGCTATTTCTGCAAAGTTTCTTCGCTTTAGTTTCCCATTTCCGAAATTGTTTAGTCTCTTGTGCATTGGATGGTCAGTCAGTCTTCTGAGTTTCTCTAATTGCAGCTGGGCTCTGCAGTCTCTTCTGTCGGTCATGGATTTCAGTTTTGTAATCTTTTCAAGTTCTACAATTGGCGTTGACTTCATGCCTCCTGTTATAACTCTCATGGCTTGGTTTTGGAGTTTGCTAATTTTATCGAAGTTCGCCTTTGCTGCTGTTGTCCATGCCGCAATGCCATACTCGAGAACTGGCCTCACTCTTCCAGTGTACAGTTTCTTTAGTATACTTTCGTCTGCTCCCCAGCTTGTGCCAGCAAGTTTCCGCATGATTGCCATTCTTTCTCTGGCTCTCATTCGGTTTCTCTCGGTCTGACTTTTCCATGTCATGCGCCGATCAAATGTGACTCCCAAGTCGTTTGGCTTGTCGTTTGGCTGCAGGTATTTGCCGTTTAGACTTAATTTGGTGTTTTGGGGTTTGATTGATAGCGAGAATATTGGCTTACGATCAGAAAAGGAAATATAACTCAATATAAAATGCTTTGTACATTGAATTGTCACAGTTTCACTATAAAAATGAGGCAAAGCTGGGGTGGCAGTGAATGTTCAAATAAAGAGTATACAAACATGAACATGGTGGCTCAGATACGGATCTGAAACAAAACCGCTTGCTTAAAATAGTCGACAGTTTACGTAAATCTTGAGATAACTACATTTTTGTGTATTCAAATCTCCATTGTATGTGTTCCTCGCATTCCTAACATACACATATTATAATTATATAATCTTTTCTCATTACTCTTGCGTGCTCGAGGGCACATATTAAATGAAGGAAAACGATCTGCTTGTTTCAACAGTAGCCGAGCTGTGTGCATGCTTTATTTCAATGTCACCACCAGATGAAAGACAAGAAAAATTTTTTTATGTTTCCATAGTAGCCGAGCTATTTACGTGCTTTGTTTCTATGTCACCACCAGATGAAAGACAAGAGAACATTTTTATATTGTTTCATTTTTTGTCGGTCCATATGAAGAATACAGCTGAAACCCTCACAGGAAGCCTGTATAAAAGAATTCGAAGTGATGGTTCCAATAGCAATGGTTTTAATTGATGAGGTTGCTAGCTCCACACACAACCCTCCATAGTATGATTTTACGACATGCTTGAGAGATAAAAAGGATCACATTCTTTTTGATTGATTTTCCTCTGGGAAGAGAAGAATAAACGTCCACTCCTGTCGTAAAAAAAAGACGGATGAAAGTTGTGTCTGGAGCTAGGTATCTCAAAGTGTAGAACAAATTGATATGGAAAACACCAATGTAAAAACGATCGAAGTGCTTTGGGGCAGGTTTCTTAAAGAAGGTCAACTTTAACAGTCCTGATATGATCAGAAAGTGACTCGAAAACTTGAATCCTTGTATTCAATCAGGCAGAGTGTGTCTGATTCAAGGTACACAAAAGCAGTTAAAATGTGTGTCTTTCATTTTCCCTGTGATGTCGTGAAAGTGCAAAGACGTGGCATACGCCACCTGTCGTCCGACATGTGGACCACATCGCCGATCAATGGATGCTTTCTTAGAAAGGCACAGTCAACGGTGTCCCCGAATGGTGTCCGGTGACGAACTTCAGTGTCACGAATGTTGTCCTCCAAAGAGATATTAAAAACTATTTGTTACATCGCTCTTTCGATAACACGGAGCTTTATGAATTCTTCTTCTTCTTCTTTGCGTTCGGTTTCGTATGTTCGTTTTATGCCACCAGATGGGCTGCATCCATGAAGTGACACGTCAGTCGCAGGTCCTCAATGGTTCCCCACAGTTTGTCTTGTATGTTTCTGTCCTCGGGCCAGGTCTTCTCATGGGAGTCTTGGTCCAGTGGACATGTTATCAGGATGTATTCTGGAGTCTGTAGTCCTCTCTGACATGTGCATTGTGCAGTCTGTGCTGCTTTCATTTTATGCATTTGTGCATTTAGTCTGCAATGACCTGTTCTGAGGCGAAAAATTGTGGTATACTTTTTCCTATTAAGTCTATTGATTGGGTCCTGTGGGTATTTACTGTTTGTTCTCTCTATCCACTGTTGTTTATATATATTTTTTTAAATGTTTGCCTTGACTTCAAGCAGTGACACTGGGTGGGTGAATTGTTCTCTTTGTCTTCCCGCCCTGGCTAGCCTGCCTGCTTATGTATGAATTGCAGAACTCAAACTTCGACACCAAATAGCATTGCTGGAATAATCATGTTATTAAAGACATGAGCTCTGTCTTTGGTGTCTGCCATATGTTTGAGTAGCAGTTTGTGTGAAATATCTGTAGTGTGTGGAACTATTTTTGATATCTTTATCCAGAAAGATGTAGAAATTCACGTTTCCGGTAGACTCCTTGTCTAGTCAGAACAACTCCGGATGGACAGAAAGTATTTTGCATAAACTTGGATTTCTTCGTAATTATATTCAGTCCAACCGCCCTACCTTTTTCAATAAGCTCGGTTATTCATTGATCAGCTTCTGCAATGCTGTGATCCCAATTTCGTCTGCAAAATGTAGAATTGAAAGCAATTCACCAACTAAGTTGACGTCACTGTTTTGCTAAGTTAGTGTCCTTACAAACGTCTCCCAATGCAGATACAAACAGTTTTGGGGAGATTGTATCACCCCGTCATTCTCCTGGTGTATAGAGATTGTATCACCCCGTCACTCTCCTCAAGTAAAGAGGTTGTATCACCCTGTAACTCTCCTCGTGTATAGAGATTGTATCACCCTGATTGTAGCACTATCATTCTCCTCATGTAAAGAGATTGTATGTTTGTGGTTGCGTTTCTCTGTAGCATGTCTTTCTCTGTATGTGTGTGTATGTGTGTGTGTCAGTAGTTGGTGTCTCTTTGTCTGATATATGTATGTATGTATGTATGTATGTATGAATGTATGTATCTATGTATGTATGTATGTATGTATGTATGTATGTATGTATGTATGTATGTATGTATGTATGTATGTATGTATGTATGTATGTATGTATGTATGTATGTATGTATGAATGTATGTATGTATGTATGTATGCATGCATGCATGTAAATATGTATGCATGTATGTATGTATGTGTGTGTATATATGTATATATGAATGTGTGTGTGTGTATGTATGTATGTATGTATGTTTGTATGTATGTATTTATGTATGTATATATATACGTAAGTACGTATGTATGTATGTATGTATGCATGTATGTATGATTACATATATGTATGTTTGTATGTTCTAATGTAAACATGTATGTATGGGTGTACCAATACAGTTTAGTAGAATGTTGAAAGCGTCAATACCGGATCTTTGTGGTAGTACCAGATGTCTAATCGTAGAATACTCTCCACGAGATATCGAGACTGGCCATGGACTGTGGGATTTGTTCGATGCAAACGATGAACATCCCTGCGCTTTCTTTGCCCTGTTGATAGTACCTTAACAGACTCGTCTCGATACCTGAGTTGTTCCTGCGTTGAGCATAGCAGTGATTTTATTTCTTTCGCGGGGGATCCTAGAAGCAGTTAGGGAAGGTCGTGTATGGGGCTGGCAATCCCACGGTGTAAAAGCTATACATGGTAAATCAAATGAAGAGTTGGGCCTATAGTCCACTTCAGTAGCGACAAGTCAGTGATGACGATGATGATGTTGGTCATGATGATGATGGTGATAATGATGATGAAAATGATGATGAGGATGATAATGATGATAATAATCGTGGTGTGACCTATATATATAAAATGGTACAGAAACTCGTCTGTCAACAACAAATCATGGATTGAGTGGGTGTTAAGGGCCAATAAGTAATGTACAATAAATTGAACAAACTGTGCCCTTTGGCTATTATTAGCATAGATTGCGTCAGAAACTGTTTTCCAACGACGGTTACAGTTTCCAATTTTGGAACTCCATGTTTAATGAACAGGTTGTCCTTGGATACTTTATTATGCCAGTTTAGTTTTTGTTACACCGATTATTTGATGTGGCCACATTGACGACTCTGAATTGCAATTTGTAGACAGACTCTCTAATGACCGTTGTGTGACATAATGGCTAATGAGCTCGCTGTTCGCGACAGAGTTATCGTATTCGATCCAATTTTTCGACACGCTCCAGTTGCCTCAGCAGGAAACGAGTATCAGGTTTACTGATAGGAAAGGAACAATAGTGATTAAGGTAACTGAACATTCTGCTCGGAAGCCTAATCCCATTACGTTTCTATGACTCCGTCCCCGATACCAGTGAGACTTCGTGTTTTAGCCAGGCTGATAGCTGATATCATAACTCGTATGTAAACATGACAACAACGTTAATACAACAATACAATAGCATGCTTAGACGACCAGGGTCCGTCGCGCCGAATTTCCATGTCCATGAGCACGTCTGATGGCTGCGTCCTAGGCGGCCTGCAGTTTTGTTGGGGGAAGTGGATATCTGTTTTAGTCAGGTGTTGCGATAGCGACTCCATCTCCAGGATGAGCACGGCGTATTTGTGGCCCTAGCCCCCACAGCCTACTGGAGCATCTCGTGGGTTTACACTTCTCGAGGGAGGCGGGCAACGTGACTGAAGAGGGAGAGCCGACGGCTACCAATTGTTGAGGCAATGCCTGCAAGTTTAGTGCGTTGAACTACTTAACTGTTAGAAATCAGATCGTGCCAGTGGATCCAGAGGAAGTCCCTCTGGTTCAGCAGGTGGAAGACCTCAAGACACTGCCGATCCCGCTGTTAGTAGTGTCCATATCTCGGAGCCCTACAGGAGGATCGGGACGATGCAGAAGGAGTGTATACGAAGCCTGGTCTCCAGGGAGAGCCTCCGCTGTGACCAAATTCTCCGCAGCGAGTGCATGGATGAAGGCACCTGGCCCATCATAAAGGTGATGTTGGGACTGCTTCGTGTGTTTAATACCTGCTTGTTGTCTTGTTCGACGATGTCCTCGGAGACTGTAACAGGGTTGTCGTTCACGGTGATGCTTAGCCCAGAGAAGCCATTACTGAGGTTTTGGATTTTCATCTTCGTCCAGGAGAAGTTATCCTTGTTGATTTTAACGCTACCCGCGGAACCGACAGGAAGGGGCTGGAGTCTATGGTGGGTTCATACGGCAGTGGAACGGCAACACGTTCAGATCCCTCTCCCGCTGTGCATCTTTTGAAATCAAGATATCGGGCACCTGGTTTAGAGGGAAGGCCTTCCACTGGTTCACATGGATCTCAAACGATTTCAAGATTAGCAAAGAGCTGGATCATATCCTGACTTGAAACCCGGGTCTCATTAGATCGTACAGGGTACACTATGGAGTTTGGGCCCAGGCCAGCACTGATCACCTTATCTTCATCATTAGTGTGGTCGTCCAGCCAAGGTACCACAAGTTTGCATCAGTTGCCAGATGCGACACGGAATCCCTGCAACCAAACCTTTGTCTGGCAGCCCAATGTGCCGCATCTACAGACAACAAATGGTCACCATTCCAGATGACTCTAAATCTGCATGGCCTATTGTCACCAAGGCCATCAACAAAGTTGTCACATTCTTTGGTCAAAGGAAAATCAACCAGATACCCTGGCTGACAGTGTCTACCCTGACAATCTCATTAGAAAAGAGTTCGGCTGGGGCCAGGGGTGATCACACCTGCATAACAGATTTCCGGGCTTGCCGTCAAAAAGAACCTCAAACACCATACAAGAGCACAAATTAAAACAATCAAAAATAAATAAATTGTACTTCCTCTTTATCTTGGTTCCTTGGCTTGTGACTGACAATAGAGGTAATAACCATCAAGGACCAGTGTTTAGAAAATGAGTATTCAAAGAATGAGATGAAAACAGACTCAAAATTATTAGTACGATTCTCACACAAAACAAGTCACCAAACAATGAGATTTTGAGGAATAAGATACAAAGCAAAATTAGGTTAGAAATATGCCTTCATAGATTGAATAATCGAAGAATGATTCAGAAAAGACTGAGTCATCTACGAAAACGTTTTAAATTATGGTAGTGGCTTTAAAAAGAAAGGGAATTCAAAGAACATTCACAAAAATATTCCTCGAATTAATATTCAGATGCGTATTACAAAAAATTAGTCGGGGCTGAAGATGCAGCAGTATGCTGATAGCAACAAGGGACTTATAGCTGGCCGCTTACATTAGGGTCAGCGAACCACAGCTGATCAGGACCCGATTCCACCTACAAGTGGTGCCCTTGGAAACAGGCTGTACTAATGTGGTCTGGCTATGAGAATAGTCAGTTAAAATCGGTTCTGTCGATCATAAGGACGCATATATCGCAACCTCGCTGTAAACTACGACACATCCTTTTCAAGACGAAGAATAACGAAGAAGAAATAAAGAGAACGAAGAAGAAATAAAGAGAACGAAGAATGAGTATGCACAGAATTAGTCCCGAAAAATGAGTCTAAAAAGAGTTAATATTGAAAAAGTGCGTCTACAAGTAACAAATATAAATAATGAATCAATATAAATGATTAATCAAAGGCAGATTTCGAAGAATGAATATTGAAGAAGGAGTAACCGAAGAATGTGTATTAAAAAACGAGTCACTACAGAATTAATATTAAAGAACGATTCACAAAATAATTAGTCCCTAAAGAATGAGTACTCAAGAACGAGTCATTACAGTTTGGGTGTCTAAGAACTAGCCACTAAAGACGGAACATTCAAAGATGAGTCATTACATATTAGGTGTTCAAGAGCTAGTCACACAAAAGAAGCAGTAAAAGAACGAGTGAAGAGAATAACTATTCAAATGATGAGTGTATTCAAATAAGGAATGTTTAGAAAGTAAATACCGAAAAAAAGTATTCAACGAAATGGCATTCTAAATATAAGGTTCCAAAGCACTACTTTGAAAAAAAAATAGAATTCTGAAAAACAGATCTAAACAAAAGTAATCTACTTTGTGAAGTGTTAATATTGTTGGCCATCATTACAGAACCGTTTTATAAAACTGAGTTCATTTTCTCAATGACAAGGAAGAAATTACTCCGGTATGCAATAATTCAAGGGACATTTTATGATTTCCTTAGAGGTTTCCGAATCTCTAGCATAACGGAAATGAAATATGAGAGGCGTGGTTGGTTTGTACGAAACCATTGATATAAAAGAAATGAAGACTTGAGGGTACCCCGAGAAGGCTGTTAGGGAAGATGTGACGTACCTTTTTATGAGTTCTGGTCAATACGAGTATTGTTTTTGAGACGCGAAACATTCTTTTGGGTTGGAGATATGTACCCCGTTCAATGCAGAAGAATGAAACATTTAAATATGTGAAATTGAGATTATAATGAAAATATGAGGGGCGCTAGAAGAAACTGAATGAGAAACGCAGCATCAGACATAAAGTTTGAACACTTCATGGATGCAAAAACATATGTACAATTAAAATGGTTTGGAGGTGTGAGGAAAATACATCCATGTTTAACCACTGCACACTTATATAACGCAACACAGTAGAGCTATATAGCAACATGTGAGACATAATAATATGAATGCACAGTGTACACGATCTACTACTGAGGCACGAATTTGAAATACAATAAGCAGGTAAAACTGACGATGAGAGCAGATTATACTTCCCTACGGCAGTACCACGACTTAAATGTACAGATAAGATGATATAGGATATGAAATAATATTGAATACTAATAAAGTGCTGAGCTTTCAAAATACAAGCAGTCAAAGGAATGGTTTATCTTAGGATGAGCAGACTGAAAATGAGTTAACAAACAATGAGATATAATTTTTGTTAAAGCGTTTTAAAGGACTAGATTAACTTTGAAACAATGATCTGCAAAAGAAAAAAAAATATTTAAAAAATTATCTTTTAAAGGATCAATTATCAATTAATGCGATTTAAATGAGTAACAAAAATAAATTATCAAATAATTTTCAAATGATTATTTACCAAAGGATGTTACTAAATAATGCCCCGTGACAGTCCTAGATGGAGCATTGGCGTTTAGGGCAGGGGAAGCTGGGCTGCCGACTCTGGGAACAAAGGATGCTTGAATGCGTGCCAAGGTCAATCACCATCTCGACACTAGGTCGACAAAGGAAACGAGGTGTCTAGGTGGAAGGCTTAGTTTGGTACGTGTGTGTTCGGATCTAAGGTGGCGGTTCGTTGCTGACCACTCTGGCGCACCGAATTAGCGTAGTGGGGGGAGGGGGCGGGTAGAGAGAGGGATTTGTGACAGTCAGAAGCCGCCACGACAGGCAACGACATTTAGAATGGCATGGATTCGGTGATAATCATCCAATAACAATTAGTTTGGGGCAGTTCCAAACTAGAGTGATGGCTAAGTCAGTCAACCAAGAGAAGTCTATTGGACAGCCATGTTATTGCTTGAGGTTATAAAATACTCTGCACAGATGAACTAAAAGAGACTGGCTAGGAGAGTGACTGAGAGGCTGTCAGGAGTCTGTGAGTGTGTGAGTTTGCAGGGTGACTGGACAGCAAACACTTCGAGTTTTGGCAGTCGCTCTATAGGTGTTTATGTTGGGCTACCTGTGAACAGTTAGAGATCTGAATGTGCGTCGTGTGTGTAAGACACTTTGTGAACCGATTGTATGTGAATGCACAGATCGACTGAGTACGTGATCTAACTACAAATGAATGCATAGATCCCCGGAGCATACGTGAACTGATTGTGTGTGAATGTGCAGATCACCTGATTGAAGGTGTTCTAATTATATGTGAATGCACAGAACGATTAAGTATGTAATCCTATCGTGAGTACGAGTTTGTGATTGTGTGTTGGATGTGCAGATAAGGCAAAGCAGCGGCAAGAATCTGGGTTATATAGTTTGAAGGAACAACACAAGCTAGTGCTTAAAATACCTCCTCTGTAGTTCAATATATGTATATATATTATGATTAGTTAGTTTAGATGTACTTTGTTCTTTTTGTTAATATTGTTCTGTTGATATGCATGTTAATAAATGTTAATGTTATGTTTCCATTCAGGATAGCGCTTTACTGCGTGAAGTCGTGTCGCGGTGCGGATTCATATTGTAACTCTTAAGATAAATAAACTACTCAGATAAACATAGAATTTACCACGTATCTATTTTTGGTCCGAGTGATAAGGATATCTTTGATAAGATAAGTACTACGTAACTGCTAAACGCCTTACGCTGTTATAGCCATTTGCAAGAAAAAGTTATCAAAGAAGAGAGGTTGTTGAAAAGGTAATTGCTAAATCTAGTGACCGTTGTGACATGATAAAAAGTGGAACATCATTATGAAGGAGTTTTGTAAAAACTGAGTTAATTAACACTTTGAGAAAAATTACAATATTCCATTTTTATGGTGTAGGGGTAATTTGAGGCGGCTTGGGGGGGGTGGGGGGTGGGGTGGGGGAGGTAGAGAGGTGGTTTTATTGAAGTTACCTGGAGGCAACTGCCGGGCTTCCATTAAAACGAAAATGCTACAGAAAAGGATGGATTTAAGATTTTCAATAGAGTTGTTGATAATATAGCTATGAATATTAGAGCTATTGATAATATGATTTGTGATAATATAGTAGTTGAAAACAGAGCTATTGTTAATAGATTCATTGATGCTATAGTAATTGTTACATTGATTAATGATAACAGCGTTACTGTTAATTCCGTCATCGATAATTCATTTATTGATAATATAGCAATTGATAACATAGTTATTGATAGTAGAGTTATTGATAATAGAGCTATTGATAATATATTTGTTTATGATTTGGTAATTCATGTTAAGGTTATTGATAATAAATTTTTTATTAATAGAGTTACTGATGCTACTAGAGTTACTGACAATAGAGCTGCTGACATTTGAAATACTGATCATAGAGTGATTGTTAATAGAGTAATGGAAACTCGAGAGTGCAATACGAACAGGACCTCCGATTTAACGCCGAGGACTATCAAGACGATGGAGTGTTATTTTAGGAGGCATGATAAATATTGTTTGCAAATTGTCAATTATAACGTGAATAAAAAACACAACGTGTCTCTGTCTGTTTGTATCTACCTTCACCATAAAACTGCATACAAATCATATGTCGCATAGATAGAATTAGTCCCACAGTAAACACTGCCATCGGGGATATGTGATGAAGACTCCACTGTACTAGGTCTCTGCTTGCTTGTAGTAAAGACTGACGACTTAACCCACACACTTTTTAATTTGTTTTGCCAAACAGTACAATCATTAACTCAGTTACATCTGGGTAGACCGAAGCGTGTAAAGACGAGGTATTGACATGACTTTATTGTTAGTTATGTCAAGTCAAAAAAGGGGGATTAGGAGGGTAGCTTTTCACGAGTTTCAAGTATTCTAGCTGCTCTTCCATTTACACCAATTAAATGACATTTTAAAAAGGGAACTTTGAAACAATGAATTTCCAAAGAACGAGATGTAAAATAATGCATTTTCAAATTAGGAGATATATACAAGAATTAACTTGCAAAGACTTAGTTGTCGAACAATGAAACTTCATAGAATAAAATATCGGGAAATGAATTTTCTAAGAACACGATTCTAAGAAGGAACTTTAAAAGAACAAGATTCAAAAGAATGAATTTTTAAAAAATACGAAAACAAAGAATGACTTTTCAAAGAATAAAATTTAGTTTAACAAATTGTCAAATAATGAGGTTTATTTGAATGAGTTGTCTAAAAATTAGATTTATTTGAATGAATTGTCAAAGACTGAGATTTAATTGAATGAATTGTCAAAGAATGCGATATGAAAAGATACGATATAAAATTAATAAGATGCTAGAGAAGTAACTTTCAGAAAATAATATTTCAAAGAATGATATATCAAATAACAACTAATTAAATAATGACTTTTGAAAAAGTATGACAGATGCATTCTTGAAAAGAGTGTAATATGTGACATTCGAATATTGTCGATTATTATTACATAAACCGTTTATTTCAAAAAATGCATAGTTCATTAACCCAAATGACAAGGATGAAATGATTCCGGTGTGAGAGTAATTTGAGAGGGATTTGAGGAAGTTCCCTGGAGGTATCCGAGAATTCAGTAAAACGGAAATCATACCAGGGATGTTGGATGGTTGGAACAGAAATATTGATAATAGAGTTATGATAATACAAGCGCGCAACCAGGAGTTAAAATCGTTGGCAGTGGTTGAAGGTGTACATTAGCCATATAGGGTATATATTAGTTTTGATAGGTCAGCTATTTGTGGGTTAGAGAAATACGATACTATGTGTGACAGCACGCTTGGTTCATGAGAAATACGACACAATGTGTGACAGAACGCTTTGCTCATGAGAAATACGATACTATGTGTGACAGCACGCTTGGCTTATGAAAACTGGCAGTTTTCTTTCTTTGTAAGAGGAGTGGATGACCAATCGGTTTGTTTACAAGTTCGATATTTCGGAGAGAAAGAATTCAAACCTTAGTATTGCGTATTTATGATAGTAATGGATTTAGCATACAAACCTGTGATGATTCATCTTCTGGCACCTGCAAGGAGCCCATATCCGAACATGTGCAGTTACAATAACAACGGATTAACATTATGAGGTTGCTAGCCCCTTCCACAATTCTCTATTATTCGCCTTTTACGACATGCTTGTAACGTTTCAGAGGTCCTATTCTTTTCTATCAAGGTACACACCGAAGACCAGACATAACATATCTCATATTGAAAATAATCTAGTTTACCTTAGTGAACTCAATTGTTCGAAACCGCCTCAAGATTAAAACTTTATTTTCATAAAACGTCTTTACTCTGTCGAAATAAATGGAAATGTATCTAGTGTCATTCCAATCCATTGACAATAATATCTCGTTGTTCATTCATCCTCTCCTCACTTTCACATTTCCTGTTCAGGTCAACAGGTTTTATGTTTGTGCAGGACCATTCAGTGTCCGTTTATCAGGTGGAAGATATCTTGCACCTGCAAATCAAGAAATCTGAAATAATGAGTCGTGTTTGTCTGGCATTGACATCCGATTTGCTAAGATAAGTTGGGGTGAGTCGAGAACAATTAAAAGAAAAAGACAGATAAATGTGTTTTTCAGTATTTGGGGAGTGAAGCTAATACTTGCTGTTGTTATTATTTGAGAAGAGGGTCGCAAAGAATTTTTACATACCCTTTTCTGTCAATACTAGTCGCTTTTAATTGTGATTTAATCCTAAATTAACATCAAATTGATGTTGAATATACTGAATAAAAGTGCACCTCGCTATCCTGTAAGGCTTATGAAAACAGGCTGTGTTACAGCAGTCTGTCCAACAAGGTGGAGATCGACACTGTAATTCCCATTTTGGTGAGTTTACTTGTTTTTTCCCTTTCCGCTCAGTGCGACCACTAGTCTACATATTATATGCCAATGGCTACATATCTTTTCATAACCTTTTTATATGTTGCTATCTCCATTTGGCTTGGCTTGGATTGTCTTGGCTTCGTTCATTCTCAATCTCTCACTACCAAACCCTGAAAGGGCTTAAGTAGCAGAATGTAGTCCAGAGAACGGAATGCGTTGTGTCGTAGTTTACAGCTTGACTGCCATATTTGCACCTTTTAGTCCAACACATCCGACTTCAGCAAACATTTTTTTAGTACCGGGTTAGCATTCCCTCTTCGATCCCTTCTCCTTAGCCAGTCTGCCCTGCTGCAGCCTGTTATCCAGGATCACCGCGTGGAGGTGTAGAAGGGTCTTGGCAGCTTTTTGTTCACTGGTCCTGACACTAGCAGTCAGCTATTAGTCGCTGACCACTGCAGCTCATACGCTACTCAGCATCTTGTTCCCCTATCTCCGCTTGATGTGCCGAAATTTTTTCCATGATGTATTGGCACAGCTGCAAATGAATTAAACAAAGGTCCAGTGTCGATATTAAGAAATGTTTTTTTAGTCAGAAAGTGGGAAATACTTAGAATATATTGTCACAGTAAATAGTGAAGGCAGGGTCAATTAATGCATTTAGAAATATATTGGATGCACATAGTTTTTAGATCAAGAAAATGTAAAAGAAACTGGTTGTAAACAGACTCTGCAGAATCTTCTAAGTCAGTATAAAGACGTTAAGTTGTTTGTGCATTGTCTGTTGTCCCAGATGAAGGACTTTTGTTTTCATCATAGCGCAGTATCTGAACCATACTAATATATGTTTTATGCTTAGTTTACTAAGTGGGCTCGCTTTGAACTACAGCCAGGAAGGCAAGTACACCTCGATATGCAAAAAGAGTATTTCTAAGCCACCAAAGAAACCTAGTCAAAAGTTATATGACGTCAATACGAGGTCCGCCCAACAACAGCTACAACAGCATACAAGTATATGATGTTATCTTCTAATGTGAGTTGTATTTTTTCTAAATATTATTTGTATAAATATCTTACGGCAGAGAAATTGGGTGATTGTGACCAGAGAGAAACGAAAATAAAGGAGGGGGGGTGGGGGTGGTGGGGGTAGGCGGCGTAAACAATTTGTTTGCAATCTAGGAGCCAGGTAAAAAAAAAAATTGAAACCAGGCATAGTGTGAATGAAAATGATTTCCACGATGGAGGAAATTGTGATATTAATACGATAGTGTTACTGCAATGTTAGGTGCACAGCAACATTTCTAGATTGCTAGCCGCCATGGTGACCTCGCGTCCGAGATTTGTCATGCATTGAGATAGCCGGATCCATGTCCAATCCCTTACAATCTCTTCTTAGAAAACGCGTGACAGGTTGACGTGTTCATGTATTTGATACCGTTTTGAGCCCGTTAATACAAATATATATTAACTGTTATTGTGATCTTTGGTAAAGGTTCTAGTTTTGCGTGGTAGTGGTAGAAGGAACTGTAGCAGCAGTTGTGATGGAAGAGTGGTCTTAGCAGTAGTATACTAGTCTGGTAGCCAGACGAGACGAAAGCAAACCTTAGTAAGGTGCATTTATATAATCATGATGGGTGTAAAAGAAAAAAACTTAAAAACGAGGATAGTTGAATACTGAATTCTGGTATTCAAACAAGCATGGTTACTAGATACCAGGTAGCCAAAAGCTGCTTCAATCGATGACTGTCCTTTGTCTTGGGATACCATGATGGTCCAAGGACGTGATGGCAGCTTGACCACGGGTAAAGCACCAAACTATAAAATGATTCACCTGGTGTTAAGCAGGGCTGTGTTCTGTCCACAATACTGATCAGAATCTTATTTGCTCTGTTACTCAAGCATGCATATAGTAACGCATATGAAAGAATCTGCCTTCGCATTAAGTCAGTCGGTCAGCTGTTTAACCTGGCAAGGCTCAAACCAAAACGAATATCAGGGAGATCACCTTCAGGGATTTGCTTTTCGCTGATAGTGCTGCAATTGTCACTCACAGTCAGTAGGAACTTCAGATATTAATAGATAGTTTGTCTCAGGCTTTCAAAGATTTTGGTTTCAAAATAAGCCTCAACAAAACAAATGTGCTAAGACAGGAAGTAGATTTCACTATAACTCTTAGTATCGACAATTACGAACTGACAGCTGTGCGCTAATTCACACACTTGGGATCGCTCATCAACCAACGACAAGCTCTATATAGACGCAGAAATAAACAGCCGCAATGGCATATCTGCTGCTACATTTTCTTTCCTAATAACACGTGGTTGGGAAAATCAGAAACTGACAATTTAAACCAAGACCATTATGTGCAATGTATGTGTCTTCAGAACGCTTCTATATGGTAGAGAGACTTGGTCAACCTATGCCAAACAAAAGCACAGACTTAACACCTTCCACCTACGGCGCATGCATTCCATTCTTGGAATTACATGGAGAGACAGAGTGACAAATTCAGAGGAACACTCTCGCACCGGTCTCCTAAGAATTTACACTCTACTTATGCAGCGAAGACTGCGACGGCTTGGTCATGTTCGTCGCATGGAAAATAGTCGCATTCCCAAAGATGGACAGATGGCGGATGTAAAGAGAACAGTCGGCGACCACAGTTGAGGTCCAAAGATGTGTATAAACGTGATATGAAGAGCCCGTATATGAATCTGTCATACTGGGAAAACGAAACTGCAAATCAATCCAAGTGGAATTGTACCCTGAAGAACTACCTCACGCTTGGTGAACAGAAGTTCTTGCAGCACGGAGAAGTGAAAAGACAACTCCGCAAAGAACAAATAAAACAACATAAGCTAAGTTTATATATTTTGTTTACCAATCCGAGTCGTATCATCCTAAAGTCAGTTATGACTGAATTGGCTACTACTACTAGTAACAATAGTAGAGGTAATATTAGTAGTAGTATTAGTATTAGCAGTAGTAGTAGTAGTATAAGTAGTAGTAGTAGCAGTAATATATTGGCATAATTATTATTATTATTATTAATAGTAGTTGTAGTAGTAGTATTAGTAGTAGTAATAGTAGAAGTAGTAGTAGTTTTAGTAATAGTAGTAGTAGTAGTAGTAGTAGTAGTAATAGTAGTAGTAGTAGAAATAGTAGTAGTAGTAGTAGTAATAGTAGTAGTAGTAGTATTAGTAGTAGTAATAGTAGTAGTAGTAGTAGTAATAGTAGTAGTAGTAGTAGTAAAAGTAGTAGTAGTAGTAGTAGTAATAGTAGTAGTAGTAATAGTAGTAGTAGTAGTAATAGTAGTAATAGTAGTAGTAGTAGAAGTACCAGTAGGAGCTACATAGGTAATGAATCAATAATAATTGTTTTCAGGTTTAAATGCATGTGAACACACGCCTATCATCTCTACACACACCTGTTTTATAAACTGATTTAAAATAAAGAAGCGTTCACTTTCCTAACTGAACGATATTTTGCTATCGTCATGGCAACGAATGTGATTACATTTGTTGATAATAAAGTAGGATTATTGGAGGCTACTTGTCGAAGACGTCAGATTTTGTGCAAATAATTATAGGCTTTTTAGAGTCATAGTCTCTGACACGCATGCAACATATAGAGGAAAAACACGCGACATAACAAGCACACAACTTTTTCTTTGTTAATCTATGTGTACTGAGAGACGAAATATTATCACTGCCAAATTTTAGCTTGCCGTTAAAGGTAACTAGCTGTGTGGAGTAAACACTCAAAGGTATATATATAACACTCAAAGGTATTTATATATATATATATATATATATATATATATATATATATATATATATGTAACACTCAGATTATCGGATTTGGTGGTTTGAAGTACGTTTGATAAAAAAATAACAATTTTGATACAGTAAATCAAAAGTATGTATCTGGTTTTCTCCGGGATCAGAAAAAGGCGAAAATAAGCTAAGCGCCACCTAGGTTGAGGCTTCCTCGCTTGGTTGTATCAGATCAATTGTAACACAACTGAGCTATTTATTTACCAAAATGTCTCGAACGGATATAATGCCAGAACCTTCCTCGCGCAATATTAAATAAATAAAAGAAACCTCCATAAAAATGCTAGTGGCCTTATTAAAAATAGTTGGTAGAACGTCTTGCCAACTTTTAGCTGGTCGTTATTCCACGTGCATGAGCAGAATATGTTTCTGCTTAATGCTACTTCGAGAACCCATTATCCTTATCTTGTATTTGAACATTCAAATGCCTATTCTGGTGCGGGATTTGGTGTTTTTGTGTTTAAAAAAATATGTAACTGAAATTGATTTGTAGAAATCTTAGAGAAGAAAATCTCCTTGTTGTTACTATCTTCTTTTTCGTCGTTATCTTTTTCGTATTATTATATTTCTTGTTTTGAACCTCTTAAATCTGGGGTAGTTGTCTCGCCGCAGCGACTCAATTTCATCCAGTGTTCGTAAAGCGATCTCAGTCCCGCCAGGCGGAGCGATAGCGCGGGCTTGCGGAAAACGCTCGCCTGCCTTTCCCCGTAGTGCGAATTGGGTGCGGTTTGTGGTAGTGGCTCCTCCACCGAGGTGCGCTAGTCTGGTCCGTATCAGGAAACGTGGTCCGTCCCTGGTGATTTATCTAAGGCTTATAGCAGAGCTCGACAGTACGTCTCGCTGGTGGTCCGACTCTCGCAAAGAGCTTGTGACCGGCAAATGGAAAGCAGGAATCGTTGCCTCGAGGCCCTGCGTTCTCTCCCTACGGAGAAGGGCAGGCCAAATTGTGTCTCTAGTCCCAGTGAAATTCGTCGCCGAGGTCGTTGGGATCCGTTCTGCACAGAGCGCTGCCATCCCTCCTCGAGCGAGCCCGGTCGGTCGGTCGTCTGGTGCGTGTGGGAGGCCCCTGTCAGGCGGTCCTAGGTCGACGGAGTGAGGGACGGGTGGAACAAACCGTCCGTCCCGTCAGTCGGTCCCTGCGGCCGTCGTCCCAGCGAGGCTTTTTACACACCCTTCCTCCGCCGACCGGTGTGCGCAGTACGTACGTCTCCGACAGATATCTGGTTGATCCTGCCAGTAGTCATATGCTTGTCTCAAAGATTAAGCCATGCATGTCTAAGTTCACACTGTCTCACGGTGAAACCGCGAATGGCTCATTAAATCAGTCGAGGTTCCTTAGATGACACGATCCTACTTGGATAACTGTGGCAATTCTAGAGCTAATACATGCTTACCAAGCTCCGACCCTCGCGGAAAGAGCGCTTTTATTAGTTCAAAACCAATCGTCGTTTCCCCTCGCGGGGTTGCGGCGTCCCCACTGGTGACTCTGGATAACTTTGTGCTGATCGCATGGCCTCATGTGCCGGCGACGCATCTTTCAAATGTCTGCCCTATCAAATGTCGATGGTACGTGACATGCCTACCATGTTTGTAACGGGTAACGGGGAATCAGGGTTCGATTCCGGAGAGGGAGCATGAGAAACGGCTACCACATCCAAGGAAGGCAGCAGGCGCGCTACTTACCCACTCCCGGCACGGGGAGGTAGTGACGAAAAATAACAATACGGGACTCTTTCGAGGCCCCGTAATTGGAATGAGTACACTTTAAACCCTTTAACGAGGATCTATTGGAGGGCAAGTCTGGTGCCAGCAGCCGCGGTAATTCCAGCTCCAATAGCGTATATTAAAGTTGTTGCAGTTAAAAAGCTCGTAGTTGGATCTCAGGCGCAGGCGGGCGGTCCGGCTCGCGCCGGTTCACTGCCCGATGTCTCCTGCCCTACCGTCTGCCGGCTCTCTCCCACGGGTGCTCTTCGCTGAGCGTCCTGGGTGGCCGGCGCGTTTACTTTGAAAAAATTAGAGTGTTCAAAGCAGGCCTCGGCTGCCTGAATAATGGTGCATGGAATAATGGAATAGGACCTCGGTTCTATTTTGTTGGTTTTCGGAACTGGAGGTAATGATTAACAGGGACAAACGGGGGCATTCGTATTGCGGCGTTAGAGGTGAAATTCTTGGATCGCCGCAAGACGAGCTACTGCGAAAGCATTTGTCAAGAATGTTTTCATTAATCAAGAACGAAAGTCAGAGGCGCGAAGACGATCAGATACAGTCGTAGTTCTGACCATAACCGATGCCGACTAGCGATCCGCAGGAGTTGCTTCGATGACTCTGCGGGCAGCTTCCGGGAAACCAAAGTGTTTGGGTTCCGGGGGAAGTATGGTTGCAAAGCTGAAACTTAAAGGAATTGACGGAAGGGCACCACCAGGAGTGGAGCCTGCGGCTTAATTTGACTCAACACGGGCAACACTGCAATGATTGACATGCCGAGACCACTCTTCTGGAGTCTAATATGGAACTGGTGCTGGACTTAGACCCCCAGAAATCTGGGGTTATGTCCCCTGTGGCTCGGTTTTGTCTGCATCCAGTGTTTGATAAAGGAATTGACGGAAGAGCACTATCAGGAGTGGAGCCTGAGACCTAAGTTAACTTACCACGCCAATACTGCAGAATGACTATCAAAAAGTACACCTTAGTGGGGTCTAATAGAGAACATGTGCTGGAATTAGACCCTCGAAAATCTTTGGGGCTACCCTTTAAGAAACTATATTGTCTCGCTAAGGGAATTGACGGAAGGGCACCACCAGGTGTGGAACCTGCGGCTTAATTTGACTGAACACGCCAATACTGTAGAACAACTGACAAATTGAGAGCACTGCCGTTTGGGTCTAATAATGAACGTACGCTGGTATTAGACTCACGGACGACAAGTCAGCTCAAATGAAAGAACGCTACGGAAATCGTGTTTAACTCTGCAGATTTCAAATACCTGGTCATTGACAAACAAAAGCCCTCAATAAATTCGTCTGACCAAATAGTGAACGGGTGCTGGAAATAGATCTGAAGACAGGTCAGTTTTACCCTACAAATGACAGGGCGTTGCTACGGAAAACCAGCTCAAATCGAGAGGAGCCGCAGACACTTTGGTTCACGTACCAGGCTGATAAGCCAAGGGCGCGAGGCTACCATGTGGGGGATTACGGCCGAACCCTTGAAAGCCGCAATCCCGCCCAAAATCTCAGCACCACTGCAATGGGAGGCTCCTACATGCTCGGGACCTGGGGCTTGCGCCCCAGCCCTATCAGGTAGAGCCACAGTAAGAGGTCCTTGCCGCCCGCAAATCAAAGCGGGCGGAAAACTGCTTGATACTCACCCTATACGGCGATGGGGTGCGAAAAACACCAACCAAAGACTTAGAACCTGGTCGGGGTGTCGAAAACAGTAGAGCAGCCACCACACTGTGAACTGTCAAGACTCAACCACTGACCATGAGAGTTGTCCGCACACCAGGCGATCAACATCTCTGTGACATTACCAGGCTTGTCCTCTGGCGAAATGCACTCCGGCTACGATATCTACCTCTGTACGTTATCAGCCATAACTATCATGCTGGACGCAGAAGAGATGCAGACCAGCGGACATTGCACACCTGCCCCACTGTGTCAACACCCCAGGTGGCGGGGAATGCTAGGCGTACCATCCCTGCATAGAAGCCAAGAAAATAAAGGGAAAAAGAGATACCCCACTCACATGCAAATGCTACGTTTCTGGCAGGACGTGACGATCCTGGGATACAGACACACTGGACTGCCTCTCTTCCGGGTAAACCAGTCCATCTCATATATCACATACCATCATTGCACCCTATAGACACGAGTAGTGAAGACTCGATAGTCTGGTAAGACAACTTCCATAGGAGAGAAAACTCTGATCGTAAACAACTGCTGCCTTGCAGATAGGCTGGGGACAGCCAAAGGCTAAGGAGGGCATCCCTACAGAAACGCCTGTTGAAATCGGATGCACGGGGCCGCAAGCCTAACAAAACAGTGCAACGTAAATCACAGTATGATGGCAGCACAACCTATTCGAAAAACGTATGGCGCTCATCCTGAGGAGACCCGCCAGGCAGCGATAGCGCCGGGCCCCACGCCTCGAAGGGGCCCACCCTTGGCTACTGGTGGTCACCCACCCATGTGTCGTGGAGTCAAGGCACATGGCTATGGGGAAACGACTATTGGCCAAAACTTCAAGACCCTCAGAATATTACAGTGGAATGCGGAGGGAGTCATTAACAAAAAACTTTCCCTAACACATCACCTGCATGAAGGTAAGATTGACGTGGCATGTATCCAGGAAACGCACCTCAACAATAACCATAAATTCTCAATCAGAGGATACCAGACTTTCCGTCTAGATAGAGAAGGCCACAAAGGAGGGGTCCTGATACTGACCAGAAACAGCATACCGAGTAGCGCGGTACCTGTCAATCACACCGGACAAGCAGAAATTGTAGGAGTTGACATAATGGCTCAAGAGACGAAGCTCCGCATTTTCAATCTGTACGGACCACCAAACAGAGACCTATCGCTCTCGAGTATGGAGGTCAGAGACTCCAACTGCATAGTGGTTGGAGATTTCAACAGCCACTCGGAGAGATGGGGATACTCTGACACAGACAGCAGAGGTGACGAAGTGGAAGATTGGGAGATAGATGCAAATCTCTCCCTAATCAATAGGCCGGAGGATAGCCCTAGCTTCTATTCAAGAACATGGCATACCACCTCGACTCCAGATTTGGCCTTCTCCACACAGGACATACACTATAAAATAGACCGCCAGGTGCTAAACCAACTGGCAGGTAGCGACCACAGGCCGATCAGGCTAACCATTGACATGGAAGTAGGCCCACAGGAAACAAAACCGCTCCCACGTTGGAATTACAAACGAGCCGACTGGGACAGATTTGCAATCCTGACAGATGGGCTGTGTGAAACCATCAACACACGAAACACCAAAATGAAGCCCATGGTAGAGAGCCTAAGCAAGGCAATAATGCAAGCCGCCACTGAAACCATCCCAAGAGGAGCTAGGAAAAACTATAAGCCCTACTGGAATGATGAGTTACAGAAAGTGGAAGATGCAGTAACAATTGCTAGGAACATGGCAGAACGAGAAAAATCCGTGGAGGCAAACATCGCCCTCAAAGCCGCCGCGGCGAAGTACAAACACACTCTCAAGCAAACAGCAAGAGAAAGTTGGAAAAATAAAACGGAAAGTTTAAACCTGGACAAAGAAGGGAACAAGCTATGGAAGCTAGTCAGAGCCATGAACGACGAAACCCCGTCAAATAAACAAATTACTATCAAGCAAGGCGAGAACTTGATCACAGGTAAGAAAGCCGCAAACGCCTTTGTCGATCACTATGCCAGAGCAAACCACATCGAGGTCCCTGCAGATAAGCATACAGACATTAGCGAAGAGCTAAAGGGGCACGAAAACATAAATACGGCTCCTGAAGAACACATGATGGCCAAACTAACAATGCGCGAAATGGAAGAGGCTATGAGAACACTAAAGAGAAGGAAATCTCCCGGAAAAGACGGGATAACAAACGAAATGCTGATGGGGCTGGGCCAAACAGCGAAGAAAAAACTACTATCAGTCCTGAACCAAAGCTGGAAAAGGGGTATTGTACCCCAGGCATGGAAAGATGCAATACTGGTACCAGTACCAAAAACAGGAAAGGACAAAACAGATCCGAATGGATACAGGCCCATAAGCCTACTGAGCTGTGTCGGCAAGCTGATGGAACGGATGATAAACACCAGACTGATGTGGCATCTGGAAGAAAAACGAATACTAATTCCACAGCAAGCCGGCTTTAGACAGCACAGATCCACTGAGGACCAGGTCATCCTCATAGCCCAAGAGATAGAAGATGCCTACCAGGCACAGAAACACACAGTAGCTGTTTGGGTGGATCTGGAAAAGGCATTTGACAAAGTCTGGAAGGATGGACTTAGAGTCAAGCTAAGAAGAAGTGATGTTTGTGGGAAGATGTACAAGTGGATCAACCACTACCTCAAACAAAGAACGGCCAGAGTCCAAGTACAAGGGCAGATGAGCAAAAAGGTGACACTCGAGCAGGGAGTACCCCAAGGGGGAGTACTGTCACCCACACTCTTCCTGGTATATATAAACGATATTACAGAGAATATACCAAGAAGAGTCCATAGCTCAATGTTTGCAGACAATCTGGCTATGTGGACCTCTGAAAAGAATCTCACCATAGCAAGAAATCGGATGCAAACGGCCCTAACATCGCTGGAAGAGTGGGCGAACTCATGGCTGGTCAAAATAAACGAGGAGAAAACCACGTGCACAATATTCTCGCTCTCATTAAAACCCCAAAGTACCAAACTAAGCCTAAATGGCAAAATCCTGCAGCCAAACGACAACCCAACCTATCTGGGAGTCACATTTGATCGGCGCATGACATGGAAAAGTCAGATTGAGAGAAACCGAATGAAAGCCAGAGAAAGAATGGCGATCATGAGGAAACTTGCTGGCACAAGCTGGGGAGCAGACGAAGGCATACTAAAGAAACTGTACACTGGAAGAGTGAGACCAGTTCTCGAGTATGGCATCGCGGCATGGACAACAGCAGCGAAGGCGAACTTCGATAAAGTTAACAAACTTCAAAACTAAGCCATGAGAATCATAACAGGTGGCATGAAGTCAACGCCAATTGTAGAACTTGAAAAGATTACAAAACTGCAATCCATGACCGACAGAAGAGACTGCAGAGCCCAGCTGCAGTCAGAGAAACTCCGAAGACTGACGGACCATCCAATGTACCAGAGGCTAAGCAATCTGGGAACTGGGAAACTAAAGCGGAGAAACTTTGCAGAAATAGCCAAAGCAAAGATGCACGAAGATCCCATAAACGCACTAACAACACCAAAACCCATCAATACTGTACGAAAACCTACTTGGAGGCAGGATATATTTCCAGAGGTGGTAGAAAATATACCAGGTATTGCAAACAAAAACTGCCAGACCGAAAAAGAAAGGAGAGACACTACCCTAAGCTTCATAACGAAAAGCTACCCAAGCATGGACTGGACCCATGCATACACCGACGGTTCTGTAACAAACACTACACAGAACGGAGGGGCAGGAGCATTCCTGAACCTACCAAATGGCAGAAAAATAACACTGTCATTCGCTACTGGTAAGTACACGAGCAATTTCAGAGCAGAGGCAGAGGCACTGAGGGCGGCAGTGGAAGAAATGGCAACACACAGTGAAAACGAGAGCCATATAGTCCTGCTGACAGATGCTCTCGAAGTAGTCACAGCGCTAAAAAGCCAGAAAAACACTGAGCTTAATGACTTAAGAGCAGCACTCTGCAAACTGTGCCAACAGTCCGCACCAAAAAGGGTAGTGGTACAGTGGGTTCCGTCACACTGCAACATCCAAGGCAACGAGGAGGCAGACAGACTGGCAAAAGAAGGTGCAAGGCTACCACAAATAGATACCAGTATGACGTACGAAGAGTCAAAACGGCTTATCAAAGCCAGGTACATGTCCAAATGGGAAACCGAACATACTGGTTACACCAAAAACGATGCCTATTACCAGTTGAACCGAAGAGAGCAGGTCGTTGTCTTCAGACTTCGCACTGGCCACAACAGACTGAGGTACCACCTCTTCAACAAATTGAAGATAGGGTGTACCGACGAATGCCCGTGCGGTACTGGTAAAATGACCACTGAACATCTGCTGCAGAACTGCCCGACATACGAGGATCAGAGAGAGCAGATGTGGCCATTGCCAGTGGAACTGCAAGACAAGCTCTATGGTAGTGGCGAGAGTCTCAGGATGACCGCCGCTTTTTTCGAAAAAATAATGGTTACTGTCTGACTGTGTACGCAGAAGAAGAAGAAGAAGAACCTCTTAAAAATCAGCTACTATCTCTTTTATTTCTGTCATATGTTTTTAAAACTAAAAGTACTTATTCCCACTAGCGGGCGTTGTAGGTGTTTTATATACATGTGTTGTATATATATGTGTGTATATATACGTGTGTTTGTAAATGTATATATATATATATGTGTGTGTGTGTGCTTGGGTGTGTGCTTTTATGTGTGTGTATGTGTGTGTGTGTGTATGTGTCTGTGTGTGTGTGTGTATGTAAGAGTAAGATGAAATGTGGAAAAGCATGTGTTGTTGAAGTGTCTTCTAAAATTGAAAAGTTGACTTGTTCTATTTTATTATTTGTTTCTTTAGCTATTGTACCATGCTCTTAACCGAAATACATAATCTTTTCGTTCATATAAAGGCGTATTTTTACACTAAATCACAAATCACTTGAAAACATATATGTCTTCAACCCCTACAGACCTAAAGACATTATTACCTAACGTCCAACACAATAAGCTATACATAGCTTAAACGACTCGCATAAATCTGATTAGAAGGATCATGTATCTATTATTAGATTTATTTACCGCTTTTATCTAATATGATATCACAATTTTATCATTGATAACCTGATAGGACTTTTTTGTAAGTACTGCGTCATTTGTTGTAAACATGTTTACATAATTTTTTAAGAAAACTGCTCCATAAAATGAACACATTGAGTAACGCTGATAAGTAATTAATCCAAAAATGTTTCTAATTCCAGCAGCGACTATCAAATTGTTTTCATTGGACAACTGTTCTTTGAAAACCATTACATTTTTTATAAGTTACTTTAGATCCCACAGCTTCAACAGAATGCACTTATTTCTGAGATTTGATTCATTTTTTGGTTTCTCTTCTTCTTCCTTGTTCGTCTTCAGACCTCGACTCCAATGACTCTAACGAAGTTAGACTTGAGGCTCAATGCACTTCCGTACAGCTTCTCATGGAAGGACACCAAATGGTACTTCTATTGACGGTATAAAGTGGACAGGACTGCAGAATGTGTTCTGCCGTCATAGGGGTCCGTAGTGTCAATCTTGAACTTGTACAAATGACATCTCAGTCTGTTGTGTCCTGTGCGTAGCCGGAGAACGATCACATAGTCTCGCCTGAAGAGTTTGTGGTAGGCACCATTTTCTATGTGGCCAAGGTGGTATTTTTTCCATTTTGCACTAAGCATTGCTCTGATGGCTGCTCTTATCTCATTTTATGTGATTTCTGTTTCACTCTGTTCCCCCTCATTCCTTCCTGTCCGGCGAGTCAGTCCGCCTCCTCGTTGCCTGGAATGTTGTAAATTGGCTGGTATCCACTGGACTATGCTTTTTTTTGGTAAGCAATGGGACAGACTTTTGAGCGAGTCTGCCAGAGCGTCGAGTGCATTGTTGTGCTGGTTCTTGAGCGCCATTAACACTGAGAACACGTCTATGAGAATGACCACTTGCTTTTCTGCCTGTATCTTACGGTCTATAAGAGTTTCAGCTGCTTATCTCAGGGCACTGGCTTCGGCACCGAACTTGCTGCAGAGTCTCCCAGTGTCAAATGCTGCTGAAAATGAATCACTTTTTAGTTTTATAGTGATACCCCCTGACCCGTTTCCAGTGGCATCTTTGGCTGTGCCATCTGTATAGGCGTGTGTCCAGGTTGTTGGTGGGAATTTTTGGTTGATGTAATTTGTAACAATGTGTTTTTTCAGTTCCTCTGTTTAAGCTTTTAGTCTTCTATATTGTGAATATTGCATATGAGATCAAGAAAGGATCTTCCTTTCCAGAGGCAGCCTATAGAGCATGCTTGAATTGGTTTTATTATTTCGTTTATGATAATTAAACATTCCCTTCATCATTATGTCACTTACTAACTTAATTTATATTTAGTAAGCTATATAATCGTCTAGGAACAGAATGCCAACAGGAAACAGAACTAAAAAGCCATGTTACTATATAAATAAGAAACACGGATAATAAGTTGCCCTTCAGAAACTTCAGAAATTTAAAGCATCTTTAAAGGATCGTTAAAGGACCTTTAAAGGATCTATATACAAAAATGTTTTATTTTCTTTTACGTTTGAGCGCAAAGAAATGCACACTACCTCAACCACGTAGTTCTAGTCATAGCTTATTCTGTATTAAGATATTCCGAGCCTTATATGCTTTTGTAGTTTCCCAAGTGCCCGATGCACACCTTCAGCTGGTTACGTAAAATGTGTTTTGCCAATTCGTTCAAATTCAACTTATACTTGTTTTGAACTACAGAGAACATCTCTTAACGCTACCCCACAGGACAGACATACATCAGACCCAACATTCTTCTTCTTCTTCTTCTTCTTTGATCGCTGTCAGAAGTCAACTTGAATTTGTTCGAAGAAAGCAGCTGTCATCCTGAGGCTGTCGACACTGCCAAAGAGCTTGTCTAGTGTTGCCACTGATGATAGCCACGTGTGCTTTCTCTGGTCCTCGTACATAGGGAAATTTTGCAGCAGATGTTCAGCGGTCATTTTCCCTGAGCCACACAAGCATTCGTCAGTGCCTCCTATCTTCAATTTATTGAATAGATGGTACCTCAGTCTGTTGTGGACTGTGCGGAGTCTGAAGACCACGACCTGCTCTCTTCTGTTCAGCTGGTAGTAGGCATCATTTTGTGTGTAGCCAGTGTGTTTTGTTTCCCATTTGGTCATGTATCTGGCCCTAATAAGCCTTTTGGACTCTTCGTAGGTCACACTAGAATCTGGTTGTGGTAGTCTTGCACCTTCTTTTGCCAGTCTGTCTGCCTCCTCGTTGCCTTGGATGTTACAGTGGAATGAAACCCACTGTACCACTACTCTTTTTGGTGCGGACTGCTGGCATAGTTGACATTAAGTTCAGTATTTTTCTGGCTTTTTAGTGCTGTGACCACGGCCAGGGCATCTGTGAAAAGGACTATCTGGCTTTCATTCCTTTCGCCTGTGAGCATTGCTTCTACTGCAGCCTTCAGTGATCTGCCTCCGATCTGAAATTGCTTGAGAATTTTCCAGTTGCCACTGACAGTATTATTTTTCTACCATTTGGTAGGCTCAGGAATACCCCTGACCCTCCATTTTGTGTTGTGTTTGTTACAGAACCGTCGGTGTATGCATGGGTCCAGTCCATGCTTGGGTAGTTTTCCGCTATGTATCTCAGGGTTATGTCTCTTCTTTCTTTTTCAGTCTGGCTTTTCTTGTTTCCAATACCTGGTATATTTTCTACCACCTCCGGAATGATGTGCTGCTTCCATGTGGGTTTGCGTACAGTAGGGATGGGCTTTGGTATTGTTACAGTGTTCATAGAGAGACGCAACATTCAATATACTCATCCTCAGCGTTGTTGCTATTAATATTGTTGCTGTTGTTGTTAAGGTTGAAAGTCACGTGTACTGAGCTAAATCAACTCTTGACGACGTTCCTTTGCTAACGTGTTTCAGTGGCTCTTCTTACATCTGGTATAGTACCTACGAAGGTGGACCGGGGTTCTTCTGACAGTAGTGCAATACAAGATTGCTCAGTAAGATCACCACTATGAGGATTACATTATCGATCCATACCTCGCTGGTCAGACTGCTGTGACACAGCTTGTTCACTTAAGCACTGTGTGAAAGTGAGTGGCGATTGTGATCAGTATGGTATCACCTGACCTTCATGTTGCGCTCTGCGTCTATTCTCGCTAATAAACTGATTCTTCTTGTATTCACAAACATTATTTGCAGCTTCAAATTAAAACTAAAAGCAAAATTAATACAGAAAAGTCCCAACCTCTAACATTCAGAAAATGTAAATTTTATTCTTCGGCATTTGTCCTGAGAAGGAACACATTTCAAACATGTGCTAAGATTTTTTTATCAAAACTATTTCCATTTCATATCTCAGAAACGCAGAAGACGGGAAATCTTCAAACACGTGCTGTGTGTTTTAAAAAATCAAAAGCTATTTCCAATTCATATCTCAGAAACGCAGAAGACGGGAAATCTTCAAACACGTGCTGTGTGTTTTCCTATCAATCGCTATTTCCCCGTCTTAGTTCAGAAACTAAACCTGAAAATCCTCAAACACGCACTGAATATTTTCGTCACCAGAAGCCAGAAAATTGTTGTTCCCACTCCAATAATTCGGAAACGAATGGGATCTTCAACCCCTTGCTGATTGTCTGTCTGCTTCATTGATCAAGATTGTTGTTCTTTTTAGAAGTCAGTTATCTGCTGAATTCTGTTACAATTTCAGGGACAGTCACAACTTAGAGAGTTGTGTGATAGACGAATGAGATCGTACGTGTAAAGGTCCGAATCCATTCTGATCAAACGATATAAACTGGGGGAAATGTAGTGTCGGATTTGTCATCATTTGTAATTTACGCGTAGATGAAGAGTGAAAATGACAGTAGTTTAGACTAGTAACAAGGACCTTGGTAGTATAGAAGCAGATGTTGATTGTGGAATAATTAAAATTGTGAGGATCTTCAGGAGCCATTAAAATACATAAATGTTTTTTGTAAATAGTGAGGTTCTGTGTTAAAGTGTGTACAAGTGCGTTAGTTACATGTAGCAGAGAATTTTGTTAAGTTTGAACAAAATAGTTGAATGAAGAAGTCAGTAGGACTCTGTCACATATAAATAGCAATAATTATAGCAGAAATAGCCGTCAATGATACATTGTTATTCAGTTCAGTTCAGTTCATCCCGTAACACACCAGGTCGTTGGGGAACACTTTAAGAAACTTCCACAAGTCCACGCCATCTCTTTCATTCTGCTGCCGCCAGTCGTGGCTCACAGGAACGGTTTGACCACTCAGTTTTATATATGTGCATATGTATATAAATATATATATATATAAATATCTTGAAACAAGTATTACACATTTTATAATATACGTATTTTTTTGTATTTTTGAGAATGTCCTGCACACTTTCCGTGTGATTGTCCCACTTGACAAAGCGTGTGTCCAGTTCAATCCGGTTGATTCGGTATCGGACGTTTACGTTTTGATCACTGAAAATTCATCGGATGATGATGTCATTACCTACGCAGATAAATCCGTCATCAGTTAGTTGAGAAATGCCTTGACGGCTCAGAGGGGTGGGAAAACGATCAAGGAGGAATGGGGGGGGGGGGGGGCCTTTTGCGGTGACCACAAGCAGTCTGACCATGGAGATCATGGCTGTTACGAAGGTGATGGACTGCCTTGAAACAATGAATGGCACACATGTACGCAGCCTGGGTGATTCAATGAGGATGCCCAGGAAGGTGGAAACAGGTTGTGCGCGGCTCCCGTGGTTGGAATCGGTAGGGCGTCAAGGTTTCAGAGAGTCACTTTCATACTCGTTCCTAAACATGCACGTGTTGAGTGGAACAAGAGCGGATAGGTTGGTGAGAACAGCTATAGTAGAGAACTGGAGATCAATGGACCGAGCCGATATTCTAAACACCGTTAGGGAAATTGGCTGGCAGGAAGACTCATAAGTTGATTCAGAATCTACGTCTTTGCGCGACTGGTTGAGTTGAGTGTGAAACGAGGAACGACAAGGAAGGAACACCAGGCGGGGATCCATAGACGTCTGGTTAGCCATCAAAGGGCCGAAATGGTCAGTCATCACGTGCTGGCAGACATACTGAGGATGAGATCTGAGGGCGTATGGACTTGTCCCGAGTGAGATGAAGATGATCTGACGACTAACTATTTAACTAACTAACTAACTAACTAACTAACTAATTAACTAACTAACTAACTCGTTTGTGTAAAATTTCTTTGCATCATATCCAGCACTGCATTATCCATTTTCACTGCTACCTGGATATGCTTGCCCACCATACCTGTATGATATATTATAACACCTAGATCTCTTTCCTTTTCTATTTTCCTAATATATCAGTAGTTCTCTCCAATCTTGTAAATATATTCCTTATTGAATGTTCCCATATGGATGACTACATTTTTCTTCTTTAAACTCCATTTGCCATCTTTCAGGCCATTTTTTGAAAAGCTTATAAATCCTATCTCGATAGATCCACATCTGCCAGAAATGAGACCCTGCCGCATAGTTTAGTTTAGTTTAGTGAGCTCCGTGAATTTTGCAATCATGGACCCGATATCAATGTACCAACAATTTATAATTTTCAAGAACAAAATTGGTGTCAATACCGATCCCTGAGGAACTGCACTTATTACATCACACCAATCAAGGTACTCCTTATTTATGCTAACTCTCTGCCCATTAACCAAGTGTCTTTCCACTCGGCAACTCCGTCACCCATACCACGTGATTACAACTTACGATGCAATTTGTGATGAGGTTCTCTATTAATGGCCTTCGTATAAATCCGTATAAATTATATCCACCGGCTCTTGACCATCTAACATTTTAGGGACCTACTGCAAATTCTAAATAGGTTTGTCGAGCACGATCTCCCTTTAGTAAACCCATGCTCACTCTTCCTGGTGAGATTAAACTTGTCAAAGTGCATTACTGTGTTGTCTTTCATAATTGACTTTACAATTGTGCAGAGTATACTCGTCAAACTCACTGGTCTACAAATTAGCTAGATCTGATTACTTGCCTTTTTAGACAAAGGGATCACACCTGCTTCTTTCCGATCGATCTCTTGGAACAATCCCCTTCTCCAGAGTGTGAGAATAAAATACCGCCAATGGTTTGCTAACAGATCTTTAAGTTCAAACACTCATTTTGGATTAATACGTTCTTGACCCGGACATTTATCCACTTTCAACTTCTCCAATTGTTTAAATACCATTTCCTCAGTAATGCATAATGACTGTAATCCCTCTGTGTCCATGTCGGTTTGGAAAATATTTCAGGGCCTTGGGATCTTGAAGAGGTCTGTTTTTCGTGAAGACTGAGTTGAAATACTGATTTCATGAATGTTGTGATAGGCGGCTAAAGAAGATTGTATATAGGACTACCAACCTCAATATGTCAAACCTGCTGCTACTGAACCTGCGCTACAAACAAATGGATTTAGGATTCTTTAAAAGATGGTTACAAAAAATTAAATCTAGTGTCAGACGTATACTCCGACACGTCTAATGACAGGATCTCGATGATAATGAGGATCAAATTGGATTCATGTTGACACCATGAAAAGAACTCTGGTATATTTACCACCACAAGCAAACATTCTAGATACTCTGCCATTCAGACAAGCAAAGTTAACGGGTGTGCTATAGGAAACACTGCAGTCGGGGATGAAGTGTTAAAGAAGTCTTTGTACCTTTTTATCTCAAAGGATTAGGTCAACAGTTCCTTTTATTTGCCCCTTACCTTACATACACCAGGTGCTCATTTACAAGTGGGTGGACAGAAACAGTTCAACTTCCGTACTTGCATGTTGGCATCTGTTTTAACTTAATGTTTTTTATACTGGTTGACAAGACTCTGCGGAGTCTGTATACAACCAGTTCCTTTAACATTTCCTTGCTCTAAAAGCTATGCGCATCCAATGTATTCTTAAATGCATTAATTGTCCTTGCTTCCACTATTTCCTGTGGCAATGCATTCCAAGCCTTCACCACTCTCTGACTTAATAACTATTTCCCAATATATAATGTCTTTCTGTTAGGGACGGAAAAACAGCTAGCAAAGCAACTTGTCACCCTACCTCATAAACGGAGTTTCTTCCCCGCTGTCTTATCTTCCCAAACTGTGCGTCACGTCCATATATTCAGCAGGACAAACTGGGGCGTTTGAAGATCTGTGTTTGAACCCAGCCAGAAACAATTGATGGAGAGCCACTCAAATGGTTTGTCGGATATTGTTTCGAATTTGATGTCTAACATTCGATCTCCAATATTTTGAGGAAGGCTCTATCGTTAAACATTTATCAGCGATTTATTTTATTGATGCAAGTTGTACTGACTGCAGCGAGTCTTTTGATATTGCTTGTGTCATCTCCAATAGTTCTAGGTGATGTTTTGTATTGTTTGTAGTTAATATTACCAAATCTCTCTTAAGTATCCCTGCTATACATTTGAGACTTATACAATAATAAAACCCCAGAATGTTATCGATGCCGTAAATAAAGAAGATAATAGTAACAGTCACTCGTCTGATATTTTGTGAGGTGCTAAGAGGGGTTGGACATCGGGCCGGATACCCCATCCCGTAGAAACGATAAACCACATAATTGAGAAATAAGACTTCTACAACTCATGGTAGAAGAGGTTCAAACCTTTCAGCTACCTGTGGAGCAAAGGTCTCTAACAAATACATGTCAAATCACACTGTCCTGGGCCATTGGTTCCAGATCTGTAACTTATTTCTTATTACCTTTATGTTGTTCTCGAGCTCTCTTCTAGTTGTATGTTTTGGTCTGTCCCTACTTCTCTCTCCTTGGGGATCCCAGA
The DNA here is from genome assembly GCA_036924085.1 of Ariolimax columbianus. Lineage (NCBI taxonomy): Eukaryota > Metazoa > Mollusca > Gastropoda > Stylommatophora > Arionidae > Ariolimax > Ariolimax columbianus. The sequence continues at coordinate 17,156,218 of JAVGWX010000002.1, forward strand.
ACAGTGGCTAAGATGTAATGTTATCAATTAATTAATGTTAATGTGTATTCTATTCAATTCCAGAGCCTTTAGCTCTCGTCATCTTCCAATGATATCTGCCTGGTAATTTCCAACAGTCTGCCTTAATTATATTATCATAGAATTTCAATCCCTCTTTTCAGCACAAGCACCCCAATGAGTAAAGTCCGTTGCTATTTTTTGCTGCTTTTATTGTTCTCCATGTTTTAGGACCATACCAAAACAAATATGGACTTTACATTGGCTATGAAGAATGTTTTTGTGTTTGTTGAACTTAATTTTTTTGTTTTACATAAGTTGCCCTAAAGTTTCTCTTGTCTATTGTGCTCATATTTTGATATCTGTATTTGTACCTACTGTATGTATATACTGCTACGAAGATGAATGAATCGTTCCGTATCTTAAAGGATTGTGGTCTCCCAAGAGAATCTGATTCTCGTTAGTTGTATTTCTTCCCAAGACGTTTGGGGATTTTCTTGTCTTTGTTCTCAGTCCCACTTTATGTGACTTCTCATCAAGTTCACAAGAAGAAGACTGACTAAGTAAAAGTAGCCACAGACGTAGTGGAGATGGTGCAAACTGTCCAATTTTCCAGAAACGATAAGCAACGAGATTAAGAAAAGACTTGTAATAAACGCTGAAGTAGAAGAGGAGTAACTTAAACAAGTCATACAAATAAAATTCCCTTTTGGATATCAAGGTTTCTTATGTGGGACAAAGGAGTTAAACCAATATACTATCTTGTATGTGTTAATATGCGATTAAAGGGAGCTGCGTTTAGAGTTAAAACATGTCTGTAAAAGCACACAGAATGCTTTTAATAGACTCCATTGAAGGAACTTTCTGCAATGTGGTCCTGACTTTTATAAATAGGCAGAAGACACAATGAATGAGATTATAGCAGCGCTCAGAACTGATTGCATGCGTGAAGGTCAGCAGATCTGTCCATGTCCATATTCCTCCTGGAAACACGCTGCAGCTGTTCAGTCTGTCAGAGAGAAAGGACATTGAAGAAGAAAGGCAAATCTGGATTTTAAAATATGCGATGCTGAGCTCGGATGTGTCTGGCCGAAAGGAATAGATATAGTAGTCCTGCTGTAAACTATGACACAATTTAACAAAATAGCCTTTTATTAAAGATAGAAACAGCACAAAAGATTCATAAGCAGGAAAATGGAGAAGAAACAAAACTAAGAAAAATATTGTCTTCTTGCTCCAAAATGAACAAGAGATCTCAACTGTAGTTTATCTTCATTAACAAAGCTTTCTCCAGAGTCTTAGTCTTAGTCAATCTGTGTGTCTAGACGGATGGCTGATCTTGTGTAGGTACCTCCTCTTGTACGAGTTGATGGTAGAGGTAGTTGCATTTCTTTGCTTAGTGGACTGGGCTCGAATTGTACTGCATTTTTGAAACTTGTGCCGGTCCGATTTCAGGTTCCAGTCGATTATGTCTTTTGTTCGGGTTGTCCAGTAGATGCTTAGCTTCTGTCTTGGGCTCGGGTTGTCCAGTGGATGGCTAGCTTCTGTCTTGGGCTCGAGTTGTCCAGTGAATGGCTAGCTTCTGTCTTAGGCTCGGGCTATCCAGTGGATGGCTAGCTTCTGTCTCGGGTTCGGGTTGTCCAGTGGATGGCTAGCTTCTGTCTTGGGCTCGGGTTGTCCAGTAGATGGCTAGCTTCTGTCTTGGGCTCGGGTTGTCCGGTGCATGGCTAGCTTATGTCTCGGGCTGGGGTTGTCCAGTGGATGACTAGCTTCTGTCTTGGGCTAGGGCTATCCAGTGGATGGCTAACTTCTGTCTTGGGCTCGGGCTATCCAGTGGATGGCTAGCTTCTGTCTTGGGCTCGGGTTGTCCAGTGGATGGCTAGCTTCTGTCTTGGGCTAGGGTTGTCCGGTGAATGGCTAGCTTATGTCTTGGGCTCGGGTTGTCCAGTGGATGGCTAGCTTCTGTCTTGGGCTTGGGTTGTCCAGTGGATGGCTAGCTTCTGTCTCGGGCTCGGGTTGTCCGGTGAATGGCTAGCTTCTGTCTCGCGCTCGGGTTGTCCAGTGGATGGCTAGCTTCTGTCTTGGATTCCGGTTTCATAATGCTGGACCACTGAGTTGAATAATTCTGCTCACAGTCTGGTGTTTCTTGTGGCGTCTGTTGTCGTCTTGATCGATTTGAAGGCGGCCTGTTCGTCGGCGCTTGGAAATATCGGGTATCAGGTTTTTTCCCATGTTGAGTAGTCGGTCGAGGTGGATATATTCGTCGACATGCTCTAGGGATGTTTTGTGCAGAAGCACGGCGTTTGAAGTATGAATACTATTTGGAAGTAACCATTTATGTATAATTTGTGCCCCCATTAAACGGCAATCACTTCCATCCACAACCCTCCATAGACATTTTCCCTAAATACATCAGGAGATACTGTTGCCCCGTTTTTTGCCCCAGTTGATCCCAGACATTGCTGACAGTGAAGAAGTGTTAGAAACTTCATTGTTCTTAGTCGCACCATTTGATGAGATAGAGTGGTCAGTGCCCTCCCATGCTGCTCCGGGGTTATCCTTGGAGGAGTGTAAAGGGATGCTCCTCAGTAAGTTCACGAGTATGGAGAAAGTGTTGATCCCCACGTCGCTGGCTATAATGCTGGGACACAGCCTGTTCCATGATCATTACGTGTACGCGAGATGGGGTCGTGACACATATGTCACGTGTCACTAATTAGTCTTGTATGCCTGAAAATCGTCCTTCTGGGAAGTGTGTGTACGTCCACCTGAAAACCTTCCTTAATTTCTTCAATGGTTTGAAGTCGTCGTGCTTTCAAACCTGATTTTACTTTAGGAAATGAAAAAAACCTGTTATGGTCAGATCAGGTGTGTAGGGTGGCTGGAAAAGCACACATGTCTTCGTTTTTGCTAAAAATTCCCGAACGAGTAATGTGATATGTGGGCTGGAACAATGTCATGGCGGAAGAACCAGGAGTTGCTGCCCGTAACTTAAGTCTTTTTCTCATGACGTTTCCTTTGTATAATACCAAGACACGTTCATGTGGAGATGTTCCATTCATCTGCTATTTCCCGAACTGTCAGACGACGATATGAACTAACTATCTTAGAAACCTGGGCAACGTGAGCATGGTTGGGTAGTGTCACTGGTCGTCTTACACGCAATTCGTCATCCAAATACTACATACCATCCTTATATCTCTGTAATTATTTGTAGCGTCTCATTCACTGATCTCATCAACTTGTTTGATGATTGCATATCTCTGTGACCATCGTACAGAGCTTGAAGCTAAATCTGATACTCATTCGCTGCTCATCTAATTCAGACAGCTTTAGAAAGCCAAAACACAATCTGCACGAACGTAAATAATCAGCTACAGGATCATGAACAATCAAAATAAAATAAGACAGGAAACATTAGGTTTCTTTCGAAAGTCATCACTAGATAGCGACCCAGACCGGAAGTGGCTGCAGTATCGCGCTGGCGCATAATTTCAAAAATTCTGGAGCATTTGACACAGTAATCCCATCTATAGTGCGTTATTCTGGCGAATTTAACACAGTAATCCCATCTATAGTGCGTTATTCTGGCGCATTTGATACAGTGATCCCATCTATAGAGCGTTATTCTGGCGCATTTGATACAGTAATCATATCTATAGAGCTTTATTTCAAACGAAGAAGGCAAGCTCAAGGGCAGAAAGGTACAGTTATGTGTGCAAAGTTATGAGTTTTTAAGTGTACAAATGTTACACTGAACTGCTAGTCACTTCCTATGGCATGCTGGCAATGTGTTCATTTCTGAAACACATGGAGTCCTTATTGATAATTCTGGAACTGGCATTAAAAACTCCAGCACTTTATTCTTATTATTAGTGCATAGTGCATGGAGCTGAATTTACCATTGATATTATAAATATATAATGTATATACTGATTTATTAGTATAAGATAAGGATGTATGATCAAACACTAGCACAGGTCAGAAGCTTCTCAATGTTCGAAATGTAATAGCGGTGAATGGAAAATTCGAAATAGAAATCACGAAAAGAATAGAGATGGCCAAATTTGTATCAGTAAAATGAGTCTTATCATCAATCTCTCATTTAATATCTCCAACCCCTTTCTTATCTCCCACCCCTAATTTCATATCTCCAACCCCTCATTTCTTATCTCCAACCCCTCATGTAATATCTCCAACCCCTCATTTAATATCTCTAACCCTCATTTAATATATCCAACCCCTCATTTATTATCTCCAACCCCTCATTTATTATCTCCAACCCTTCATTTCGTATCTCCAACTCCTCATTTCTTATCTCCAACCGCTCATGTAATATCTCCAACCCCTCATTTCTTATCTCCAATCCCTCAATTCTTATCTCCAACCCCTCATTTCTTATCTCCAACCCCTCATTTCTTATCTCTAACCCCTCATTTCTTATCTCCAATCCCTCATTTCGTATCTCCAACCCCTCATTTCTAATCTCCAATCCCTCATTTCGTTTCTCAACCCCTCATTTCTTATCTCCAACCCCTAATTTCGTATATCCAACCCCTCATTTCTTATCTCCAACCCCTAATTTCGTATATCCAACCCCTCATTTCTTATCTCCAACCCCTCATTTCGTATCTCCAATCCCTCATTTCTTATCTTCAACCCCTCATTTCTTATCTCCAATCCCTAATTTCTTATCTCCAATCCCTCATACGTTATCTCCAACCCCTCATTTCTTATCTCCAACCCCTCCTTTCGTATCTCCAACCCCTCATTTCGTATCTCCAATCCCTCATTTCGTATCTCCAACTCCTCATTTCATATCTCCAATCCCTCATTTCTTATTTCCAATCCCTCATTTCTTATCTCCAATCCCTCATATCGTATCTCAGACCCCTGATTTCTTATCTCCAACCCCTCATTTCGTATCTCCAACCTCTAATTTCGCATATCCAACCCCTAATTTCTTATCTCCAACCCCTCATGTCTGATCTCCAACCCCTCATTTCTTATCTCCAACCCCTAATTTCGTATCTCCAACCCCTAATTTCGTATCTCCAACCCCTAATTTCTTATCTCCATCCCCTCATGTAATATTTCCATTCCCTCATCCCTCTAACTATCATTTAATATCTCCAACCACTCATTTAATATATCCAACCACTAATTTAATATAACCAACCCCTCATTTCTTATCTCCAACCACTTATGTAATATATCCAATCACGCATTTCTAATCTCCAACCCCTCATTTCATCTCCAACCCCTCATTTCTTATCTCCAACCACTCATTTGATATATCCAACCCCTCATTTAATATCTCTAACCCTCATTTAATATTTCCAACCCCTCATTTCGTATCTCCAACCCCTCATGTAATATATCCAACCCCGCATTTCTTATCTCCAACCCCTCATTTCTTATCTCCAACCACTCATTTAATATCTCCAAACCCTCATTTCTTATCTCCAACCCCGCATTTCTTATCTCCAACCCCTCATTTCTTATCTCCAACCCCGCATTTCTTATCTCCAACCCCGCATTTCTTATCTCCATCCCCTCATTTCTTATCTCCAACCCCCCATTTCTTATCTCCATCCCCTCATGTAATATATCCAACCCCTCATATCTAAATCCTCATTTCTTATTTGTAATCCCTCATTTAATATCTTAATGGGATAGATTGTATGTGCATAGTTATTAGAGCAGGGTAAAGCAAGATGTGAATGGTTGTCCACAGACTCTGATGAGTCTTCTAAACCAGTATAAAAACGTTAAGTTTATGCGAGGACCTCCTCAGTCATTATCATATATTCCCATGTGTCCTCTTCCACAAGTTAGGAACCTCTCCTCTACTGGAACCTCTCGTCTACTGTAACGTAATGTTACATGTTACAGACGCAGTGTAATCATGTCCTTGTCTGTAATGGACTGCTTACATAGAAACGTAAGCCCATTACATGTAACAGACGAGATGCAATGACTTGCTTGTCTGTGAATGTGATGCGTACAAACTGTAGTTTCGCTTGGTATGATTAATTATTCAGACTTCCTAGAATTAAGAACTGTTTCAGAGATTTCATCAACATTTAATATAAATCAGGGTTTTCATTTTCCTTCCTCGTTCGCCCTAGAAGAATCAAATGTATTCCCATCCGGCGTGTCTCGGATTCTCTTGTGATTATGTGCGAGTAGTTTATCCCTCAAATAATGACATCCATTTCTCCCATAAACTTGTCGGTCTGTCCCAAAGCTTCTCTGAGTGGCATACAGTTTATCCCTCAAATAATGACATCTGTTTCTCCCATACATTTGCCGGTCTGTCTCTAAGCTCCCCTCAGTATCAAACAGATTTTCTATTTTGTAGAAACACTTCGTGTATTTCACTTATAAATGTTGTTTTATTTCGCAATTATTCTCTGGGAACAGAAAAAGGTTGTAATACTAAATATATTTATTTCACAAACATCGTAGCTTGTCTCGTTTTCTCTAGTCATCTTACAAATTTCCTAATTTGGAAGCATGCCTCCGATGTGTTTCTCTCGCGGAGTTAGCAGTGTTGTTCTAATATTATAATGTGTATCTTTCCTTCACATCTCGACACGTGTGTGTATGTATGTTGCAACACAGCCTATGTCCAGGTGCGCTGCGTGTATTTGAGTTTGTGTATTTGCCAATGGGGCGTACGGGCCTCACACTAACCTTGTCATCCATGAAGATACTCGGACCAAATGCTTTGTTTAAATGTTTCAAAATGATAAAAACAACTGATATAAGTAGATAGAACACAAATTATTATGTGAAATAGTATGGCAGAAGAACATATATTTAATCAAAGCAAACAATTAAAACTGACTATTTAACGAATACAGTGTATAATAATTTGACAGTTACAAAGCCACAGAAGAGAAACGTTTATAACAAAATGGTTTTTCTAAACTACGCATATGGGTCATCATGATACTGTGCGACTGTTGCACTATTCAAACAATCAATCAAATGTTTCTGCTCCCTGTGGAGCACAGATCTTCAACAAATGCACGTTTAGTCCCCCTGTCACGGCTCCTCCCTTCTAGCCCCGCCCACGTTGTTTCCTTTATGTTTGTCTCAATAAGTGTTTTGGTCTGCCACTTCAGAACAGTGGGTGTCTACTAGTGCTATCAGGTGGTTTCTATAATGTACGTCTATCCATCTCCTGCGTCGTCTCGTCATGTCATGTTCCGCTGATAAATGTCACATACCTTTGACTAGTAACTTCACCTAGCGCGGCTCTTTGAGTAATTAGAATTTAGGGCCTCTAGTTTGTAGAAAACATGTTTTTAAGATCATACTAGTTAGGAGAAAATAAATTGCAGAATCTATCATGTTCACATAATGATTCACATGATTGCGTAAATATACACATTTTCAGAACAAATTTTAAACAGATATCTCGATGTTAATTATGCCATTTGAGCCATGACTCTTCAGTATAACATATTTTAACATACTAAACAAAATAGGAAACAAGATATCACGAAATGTTACAATTCATTTGACTTTTTCTTTGACACTTATCAAGGCGGGGTGAGTTGTACCGTATTTTTCCCCTAACTACCCAATTCATCCGATTCAGGCACAAATTTATGACAGTTGGTTTGATTGTCACAGGTCCATGAGACTGAACACATGCATACTTGAGGTGTCAGCACCCCCCCCCCCTTTCCCTCTTTCTCTCCCCATACCGAAATGATCATGCTATTCGTTCCTGATATAATGGCCCACATAATGAGCCACATAATAGCCCACATAATAAACCACATACTTTATTCTTTTTTTACAAAGTAAAATACACAGACTATCCTGGCCTAAACTATGTTTAGCAAACCATCAGTCCATTTGGAGACAGTTCACCTTTAACACGAATAGTTTCTTGTCAATGTTCCTGCTAAAACATATACATGATACAACAAAAACTGTACCTCTCCCTTTACAAGAAAGTTATACTAAAGTACATTACACAAATAAATATCGTATGTATGAAATTAATGTAACCACAGAAATAAGTGTTACATCTGATAACTAAAGACAAATGGTGTAATTGTGAGCTTGGTGTTGAAACTGGTTTTAATTCATTTTATTTACACTTGTATATATCTACAGGTGTACACGGGATAAAAATAATAGGACTACTTTCACCTTCCAAGCGTGTTGAAAATGGTAACTAAAGAGAGTCGTGCTTAGGGCTGGCTACCATATAATGATTACAAAAAAAACAAAGGCCTTTATAATTAGTCAGTGCAAAACCTCCTATACGGGCTTCCTGCAAACGGACTAGCTTGAGACATAACGTATGCTCCACGATGTAGCGAAAAGGTAAATGATTGTATCAAAGTATTTCCGGGAGTCCATGTAATGTTAGTTCATGTAGCAATACGCATAGCATCACAAGGGTGTTACCCCTTCGTTTGATTATCTTATTTGGTAGCCTTTTACGAGTGTTGAAATAACGAGGGTTATCTTAGACAAGATCTTTTCCTCGTTACTACGGGAAGTGTGGGAGAGTAAGGATCTTAAATGATTCCGTCCAGCCAAAACCGACCTTGATCCCGCCTATTTTGTCTGACAATGGGTACAAACATAACCATCCTTGACCCCGACTATTGTATCTGACAATGGGTACAAACATAACCAGCCTTGATACCGACTATTGTGTCTGACAATGGAGGCAAACATAACCGACCTTGACCCCGACTATTTTGTCTGACAATGGGTACAAACATAGCCCGCCTTGACCCCGACTATTTTGTCTGACAATCAGGGCAAACATAACCGACCTTGACCCGACTATTTTGTCTAACAATGGGGGCAAACATAACCCGCCTTGATCCTGGCTATTTTGTCAGACAATGGGGGCAAACATAACCGACCATGACCCCGACTATTTTGTCAGAAAATGGGGGCAAACATAACCGACCTTGACCCCGACTATTTTGTCTGACAATGGATACAAACATAACCCGCCTAGATCCTGGCTATTTTGTCTGACAATAGAGGCAAACATAACGCGTCTTGATCCTCACCATTTTGTCTGACAATGGGTACAAACATAACCCGCCTAGATCCTGACTATTTTGTCTGACAATGGGTACAAAGATAACAAGTCTTGATCCAGACTATTTCGTCTGATAATGGGAGCAACCATAACCCGTTTTGATCCTGGCTATTTTGTCTGACAATGGATGTCTATAACCATAACTTATAAGGTGAGCAAGCTAATTATGTACTGGTCATCAATAATATAAAATGAGAGCAAGTTTACCATTTATTCATACAAATGAAAAAAGAGATATTTAATTCATATTCATTGATAGTGAAAATTGTAGATGTTTGATTTTTTACTTTGTTTCATAAGGTGGAGTGCGCTGGATTATGTTTTGCTTATGTATCACAGAACATCCGGCGTCAGCACTAATTTTATCATGTGTTCACCTCACCTACTACTAATCAGTAATCATTTCTTTATGCAGGAAAACAGTCAGATCTATACGCGGTATAGAAAAGTTAGTCCCACAGTAGGCACCAACGCAGGAGACGAAGTGTTTGAAACTTCGTAGGTCTCGGTTTTCTACGAAATGTGTTAATCAGTTTATTTATTGATCCGTTGTCTTTTTATAAGTGTACGAAATATGTTCAGAAAGTTTTTGAGCTTGTAGAACTTACGTAGAAGCTGGTCAGTCTTGTCTCATTCTACATACTACCCTAATCTATTAACACATCGACCTCAACACTGCTTACACTTCTGGAAGCAGTCCTGGTAGGTACGAGTGGAGACAATGCGCAGAACTTCAATGGTCCGAAATTGTCGTCTGATCAAGCTGAATTTCAGTTTGGGAAATATGAAAAGGTCCCCTGCCAGTCCGACCAGCTGAGTAGTGTGTCTGTGAAACCACATTTGTCTTTGTTTTTATCAATAATCACCGAATAAGGTGTTACATTTTGGTAGGGTACTGCTATTGTGGAGGATCAGTTGTGATATTTTGGTAGCGTACTTCTATAGTGGATAATCAGTTGTGATATTTTGGTAGCGTACTTCTATAGTGGATAATCAGTTGTGATATTTTGGTAGCGTACTTCTATGGTGGATAATCAGTTGTGATATTTTGGTAGCGTACTTCTATAGTGGATAATCAGTTGTGATATTTTGGTAGCGTACTTCTATAGTGGATAATCAGTTGTGATATTTTGGTAGCGTACTTCTATGGTGGATAATCAGTTGTGATATTTTGGTAGCGTACTTCTATAGTGGATAATCAGTTGTGATATTTTGGTAGCGTACTTCTATGGTGGATAATCAGTTGTGATATTTTGGTAGCGTACTTCTATAGTGGATAATCAGTTGTGATATTTTGGTAGCGTACTTCTATGGTGGATAATCAGTTGTGATATTTTGGTAGCGTACTTCTATAGTGGATAATCAGTTGTGATATTTTGGTAGCGTACTTCTATGGTGGATAATCAGTTGTGATATTTTGGTAGCGTACTTCTATAGTGGATAATCAGTTGTGATATTTTGGTAGCGTACTTCTATAGTGGATAATCAGTTGTGATATTTTGGTAGCGTACTTCTATAGTGGATAATCAGTTGTGATATTTTGGTAGGGTACTTCTATGGTGGATAATCAGTTGTGATATTTTGGTAGCGTACTTCTATAGTGGAGAATCAGTTGTGATATTTTGGTAGCGTACTTCTATGGTGGATAATCAGTTGTGATATTTTGGTAGCGTACTTCTATAGTGGAGAATCAGTTGTGATATGTTGGTAGCGTACTTCTATGGTAGAGAATCAGTTGTGATATGTTAGTGGCGTACTGCTATGGCGGCGGATCAGTTGTGATATATTAGGGGCGTACAGCTATGGTAGTCTGCCGGGTTCTTTGTGAATGACAAAGAAAAGAATAGCACCACTGCCTCACAGAGAGCATGTCGTAAGAGGCGACTAACTATGTGACGTGGCATAACACCGGCCATGGTTAGGTGGTATGTTGAGAACAGCATAAATGGCGCCTAACAGGCTGCCGGTCGACTTTTATCTAGTGTTTGAGTCTATTAAGATGGATTTGCCCATCGGTTAACCAACCTCTGTAAGCACTTGTCCCAAAACAGAGGAGAATTAGCTGCTCAAGCCTAGCCGGCTAAGCAGGAAACCCTTCTCCCGGCTACATCCAGCTCATACCAGAGCTGAGACCTACACAGGGGCATCCGCCTCTGTAGAAGTACAGGTCGGCTAAGACTAAGACTGCTATTGTGGAGGATCAGTTGTGATATGTTAGTGGCGTACTGCTATTGTGGAGGATCAGTTGTGATATATTAGTGGCGTACTGCTATTGTGGAGGATCAGTTGTGATATGTTAGTGGCGTACTGCTATTGTGGAGAAACCAGATGTTGTTTCACCGCAACACAGGCATTTTTATCCAGACGTTTATCAGCAAAAATGACATAGCACGTTTCTATAGAGATGTATTCTTTTGCAATTTCTCAAACTTCTCACCAACATGGGCAAAATGATCGTCGTCAGACCATGCAGTGTGTCGTCCAAAAAGTGGATCGCCATCTGTTTATCCTCCACCAATTAAGTTTTTTAAACCATGTGTAACGGCACATGCTCTGACCACCATGCACGTGTTTCAACATTTCATGGGTCTCTGTGAATTGTGTTCCTAGGTAGATGCAAAACTTGATGTTGATACACTGCCTATGAAATTCAGCCATGTCCAAAAGGGCAGACCACAGTCAGTATCCATTTGAACAATAAGCTACAGAGCAATACAACATCACAACAGAAAAACGTGGGAAACGGTAGGTTACTTAAGAAAGTTCACAATAGATAGCGCCACCGTCAGGAAGTTGCTCGTCCTGAGTTCTTCACTCGTAAGATGTTTCTTTAATAGTTGTTTCATTGGCTCTTCTTATATCCTGTCTTTAACACGGCGGATCTGGACCGTCTTGATTACAGGTTTCTCGGTTAATTGTCGGCTAATCGCAAACAAAGATGGCGACAGCGTAAGATATGTGGTCAGGTGTGACTACATAAACTTGATTGTACAGTCCGATCGGGATCAAGATGCTGAGCAACGCATGAGCTGCAGTGGTCAGCGACACATAGCTGACTGCTAGCGTCAGGGCCAGCGAACCATAGCTGCCAAGACCCTTCTACACCTCTACGCGGTGATCCTGGATAACAGGCTGCAGCAGGGAAGACTGGCTAAGGAGAAGGGATCGAAGAGGGAATGCTTACCCGGTACTCAAAAAATGCTTGCTGAAGTCGGATGTGTTGGACCGAAAGGTGCAAATATCGCAGCCAAGCTGTAAACTATGACACAACGCATTCCGTTCTCTTGACTACATTCTGCTACTTAAGCCCTTTCAGGGTTTGGTAGTGGGAGATTGAGAACGAACGAAGAAGAAGAAGTACAGTCCGATCTAGGCCCGACACATTTTCGGGTACTCGTCGCGCGTTCGCTGAGGGTGTCAATATTTATAATTTATTGATGTCCTTTTATTTAGCTCATTATTTTTGCAGATGACAGGGATGATTATCTGTTCGACATTTCGAGCACCGTGTGTGACGAGAGGAGGTCGGTTTGATCGGTTCGGAGTAATCAGCTCCCAGGATATGACATCACTGAGAAAACTGTTCAGAGGTGCTTTCAGATAATTTGTGTATCGATTATTTTGTCCTACAGACGGCCGCTTCCCTGAACTGAGTTCACCGTACAACATCTTATGAGGAATGTGTTTATCGAGTATGCGAACAACATGTCTAGTACATCTGATTTAGGCTCTCTGCAGCAGCATATGTGTATCTGAGAGTCTCACTCTGATGAGAATGTCAGATTTTGGAACTATATCCTGTCAGCTGTTCCTGGGTAGTTGGCGAGAGAGCTCATTTAAAAGTTGGCGAAGTCCCTTTCGGCATCTTCCCTACCTATACGTGAGCGACATATTAACTGGACAGGCTGGAAGATGTCGCTACTGAGGAGAAAACCCGATCTCTTGACAACATTAATAACTATTATACTATGTTTAGGTAGACAACAAGTAGGCCAAGGGTCAATGAACCAAAATGACTGAACCATCTACCTCGCGTTCTCGTCACGCTCCTGGACACGTGATGTGTTACAGAATCGATAATGTGATCCCCATGGTAGTCAGTCGACTGAGAAGTCTTGCATTGCAAGCACAACGGTCGCGACGGTTCAACCGACTTTCCTGAGTATTAATCAGGATATAAGAACCACCGTAAAGGGCTAACAAAGGACATCGTCGAAAGTGAAAACATCGGTTCGAGTATATTCCGTCAACAAAGAACATCTCGCTGTGCCACAAACATAACTTTACGGGGTCCATCTCGTTCGAATGTGGTCAAAACTATATATCACAATAAAGAAGTACAAAAACACAATCTGCCTTAGCTATATGTGGAATACTTGTAATCCTGGTAATGAAACAAGTATGTGTATCTCTGCTGCCAGGTAGCCAACTCTATCAGTAGTACGTTCTTCTTTGCAGCATTACTTTCTGCGGCTTATTAGACCTGGGGGGGGGGGGGCGGAAAGTGAAGGTGGAGTGGGGGGGGGGGGAAGGTAGGTGACCTATTTAATAAGAATTTCATAATGTTTCAACCTCATGTAGATATTCAGCTGCCAATGGTTCTTTAACGTGCACAGTGTGAGTACGGGACCATTGATTTTTTTCCTAAATCTGCGATATTGGAAGCTAGTCTTGAAACCATTGGACGGCTTGAACTTGCATTGCTGGGAAAACAACGGTTTCACGCTTTTGTTCAGTCTTTCCTTGATAGACGAACGCCCTAACCCCCAGGTATAGCGACCCACATTGAGAGACGAACGCTCTAGCCCCCAGGTATAGCGACCCGCTCTAACCAGCGCTCCGCCTCTCAGGTATAGTGACCCCCCCCCCCCCCTCCTTGAGAGACGACAACCAGCTACCGCCTCTCAGGTATAGCGGCTACCCTTGAGAGCCGACAACCAGCGCCCGCCTCTCAGGTATAGCGACTACCCTTGAGAGACAACCAGCGCCCCACCTCTCAGGTATAGCGACTACCCTTGAGAGACGACAACCAGCGCCCCACCTCTCAGGTATAGCGACTACCCTTGAGAGACGACAACCAGCGCCCCGCCTCTCAGGTATAGCGACTACCCTTGAGAGACGATAACCAGCGCTCGCCTCTCAGGTTTAGCGACTACCCTTGAGAGACGACAACCAGCGCCCCGCCTCTCAGGTTTAGCGACTACCCTTGATGGACGACAACCAGTGCCCGCCTCTCAGGTATAGCGACTACCCTTGAGAGACGACAACCAGCGCTCGCCTCTCAGGTTTAGCAACTACCCTTGAGAGACGACAACCAACGCCCCACCTCTCAGGTTTAGCGACTACCCTTGAGAGACGACAACCAGCGCCCCACCTCTCAGGTATAGCGACTACCCTTGAGAGACGACAACCAGCGCCCCGCCTCTCAGGTATAGCGACTACCCTTGAGAGACGACAACCAGCGCTCGCCTCTCAGGTTTAGCGACTACCCTTGAGAGACGACAACCAGCGACCCGCCTCTCAGGTATAGCGACCCACAACATAAAAAGTTAAACCAACAAAAACTATGTCTACGATCATGTCCATGTTTAGGGACCCGAAAATAATATAGAGACATTGAGAGACGAACGCTCTAGCCCCCAGGTATAGCGACCCACCGTGAGAGACAAACGCTCTAACCAGCGCTCCGCCTCTCAGGTATAGTGACCTCCTTGAGAGACCACAACCAGCTATCGCCTCTCAGGTATAGCGGCTACCCTTGAGAGCCGACAACCAGCGCCCGCCTCTCAGGTATAGCGACTACCCTTGAGAGACGACAACCAGCGCCCCACCTCCCAGGTATAGCGACTACCCTTGAGAGACGACAACCAGCGCCCCACCTCTCAGGTATAGCGACTACCCTTGAGAGACGACAACCAGCGCCCCGCCTCTCAGGTACAGCGACTACCCTTGAGAGACGACAACCAGCGCTCGCCTCTCAGGTTTAGCGACTACCCTTGAGAGACGACAACCAGCGCCCCGCCTCTCAGGTTTAGCGACTACCCTTGATGGACGACAACCAGCGCCCGCCTCTCAGGTATAACGACTACCCTTGAGAGACGACAACCAGCGCCCGCCTCTCAGGTATAGCGAATACCCTTGAGAGACGACAACCAGCGCCCGCCTCTCGGGTATAGCGACTACCCTTAAGAGACGACAACCAGCGCCCCGCCTCTCAGGTATAGCGACTACCCTTGAGAGATGACAACCAGCGCCCCGCCTCTCAGATATAGCGACCCACAACATAAAAAGTTAAACCAACAAAAACTGTGTCTACGATCATGCCCATGTTTAGGGACCCGAAAATAATATAAACCTAATTTTTTATAATGTATTATAAATAATTTTTTGGCTGTAATTTATGTGCTTTTTTCTAATTGAAAAGAAAGTTATCCTGAGCCTGTTGTTGACGCTTGTTCCACATGGTCACGACGTACGGCAGTCATTCTTGCCTCTTCGCTGTGTTCGTTTGACTTTCGGTCTGGATCCACGTCTGACAAGGCTGCGGCTCCTAAAGGAACAAATTAAAGCCCTTATATTGACTTACATTTACAAAGAAACAGCAAGAGTAATACAGTTTAATTATTTTGGCTATGTGAAGAGGAACTAAAAAAATGACGCACGAACTGAAGAAAGGAAATGTTGGGATTGACCTGCTGTCATCTTACAAGGATATACACATATTTCAATGGGAACAAAAATACACACCAACAAAACCTTTCAGTTCCCTAGGGAGCACATGTCTTAAACAAATATGCACCAAAGTTCTCTGTCTTTTAGTCATCCGTTCCAGCTCTGTCCAACGTCTTCTATGATACCTTTTTTTTTAAAATCAAACTCACTTCTTCTTTGATGGAGTTTATTTGCGACTTCCTCTATATCTCTTCATTATTCCTCTTTACAAGGGGCGTTATTCTATCTTGTGTGTTCGAATTGTTTTTGCCTGCTCAGTTGAGTTCTTCATATTTATGGACATTTTTAAGGCTGCATATTTTAATAGGATGCGGTAGCCAGCCACGTGCCCTACCTTATAAGCTGCCTCTTACGACATACTTGCCGATATTTGTAATAGCTCTCCGTTTTCAGAGTCAGATATATCTTGAGCAAGCATGAGAACGAAAGATTGCATCGTGGAAGAGTGTCTTCTGACAGTTGACAGGATGTCTAGAAGAGACTCAAAGTGCGTGCCATCAATGATTCACATAGATTGAAACATATAAAAATGTATGTAAATCTATCTGCCATGGCGCATTTACCATCAACCTGTAGGAGTGAGAGGAAGATGAAGCGAACTACGGATTGAGGTAGTTAGTAATGCGCTCGTTAAATAGATAAGAGAAGCCGTAGCGTTAGCACAATTGTTTATAATAAAGATGATTCTGCTGATATTGTTGTTATGAACCAGCAGCACTCGGGCTCTAGTCCTTTCGCACAGTTCCATGTAATAGTATCAGCACGTATTTTTCAATTGTTGTTCAGGCCCATACAAATTGTTCTATTTATATGTCCTCGGAAAAATGGTTAAAATATTTTTTCTTAAACTCAATGCTCATTAATTTTATTAGTGTACAGACCAACAATTATTATTAAACGTGTTTTTACTTTGGCAAGTGATACTGGGGATGACACTAATAAGTCCTCTGTAACCGTTCAAGCATGGGGAACGTACGCACGCCTGGCAATTTTATAATGTAAAACCGTTTCAAGAAACCGCCATTGCATTCTTGGATAATGGCTTCACTGTGCTTCACTTAGATAGGCGAATCAATAAATCAATAAATCAGGCATACATTTCTAAGTGCAAAAAAATATATTTTCCTCTTTTCTACAATTCTTGGTTCTCTGTGGGAGTATAGAAGATAGCCAGTAGTGGGAACGGTCGTCTTGTATAGAAAATAGCCAGTCGTGGGAACTGTCGTCTTGTATAGAAAATAGCCAGTCGTGGGAAGGATCGTTTTGTAAAGAACATAGCCAGCCGTGGGAAGGATCGTCTTGTATAGAACATAGCCAGTCGTGGGAACGGTCGTCTTGTATAGATCATAGCCAGTCGTGGGAACGGTCGTCTTGTATAGAACATAGCCAGTCGTGGGAATAGTCGTCTTGTATAGAACATAGCCAGTCGTGGGAACGGTCGTCTTGTATAGAACATAGCCAGTCGTGGGAACAGTCGTCTTGTATAGAACATAGCCAGTCGTTGGAACAGTCGTCTTGTATAGAACATAGTCAGTCGTGGGAACGGTCGTCTTGTATAGAACATAGCCATTCGTGGGAACAGTCGTCTTGTATAGAACATAGCCAGTCGTGGCAACAGTCGTCTTGTATAGAACATAGCCAGTCGTGGGAACAGTCGTCTTGTAAAGAACATAGCCAGTCGTTGGAACAGTCGTCTTGTATAGAACATAGCCAGTCGTGGGAACAGTCGTCTTATATAGAACATAGCCAGTCGTGGGAACGGTCGTCTTGTATAGAACATAGCCAGTCGTGGGAACAGTCGTTTTGTATAGAACATAGCTAGTCGTGGGAACATTCGTCTTGTAAAGAACATAGCCAGTCGTTGGAACAGTCGTCTTGTATAGAACATAGCCAGTCGTGGGAACAGTCGTCTTATATAGAACATAGCCAGTCGTGGGAACGGTCGTCTTGTATAGAACATAGCCATTCGTGG
Source organism: Ariolimax columbianus (assembly GCA_036924085.1). NCBI lineage: Eukaryota > Metazoa > Mollusca > Gastropoda > Stylommatophora > Arionidae > Ariolimax > Ariolimax columbianus. The sequence goes on from JAVGWX010000002.1 coordinate 17,174,010, forward strand.
GAACAGTCGTCTTGTATAGAACATAGACAGTCGTGGTAACAGTCGTCTTGTATAGAACATAGCTAGTCGTGGGAACAGTCGTCTTGTATAGAACATAGCCAGTCTTTGGAACAGTCGTCTTGTATAGAACATAGCCAGTCGTGGGAACAGTCGTCTTGTATAGAACATAGCCAGTCTTTAGAACGGTCGTCTTGTATAGAACATAGCCAGTCGTGGGAACAGTCGTCTTATATAGAACATAGCCAGTCGTGGGAACGGTCGTCTTGTATAGAACATAGCCAGTCGTGGGAACAGTCGTTTTGTATAGAACATAGCTAGTCGTGGGAACATTCGTCTTGTAAAGAACATAGCCAGTCGTTGGAACAGTCGTCTTGTATAGAACATAGCCAGTCGTGGGAACAGTCGTCTTATATAGAACATAGCCAGTCGTGGGAACGGTCGTCTTGTATAGAACATAGCCATTCATGGGAACAGTCGTCTTGTATAGAACATAGACAGTCGTGGTAACAGTCGTCTTGTATAGAACATAGCTAGTCGTGGGAACAGTCGTCTTGTATAGAACATAGCCAGTCTTTGGAACAGTCGTCTTGTATAGAACATAGCCAGTCGTGGGAACAGTCGTCTTGTATAGAACATAGCCAGTCTTTAGAACGGTCGTCTTGTATAGAACATAGCCAGTCGTGGGAACAGTCGTCTTGTATAGAACATAGCCAGTCTTTGGAACAGTCGTCTTATATAGAACACAGCCAGTCGTGGGAACAGTCGTCTTGTATAGAACATAGCCAGTCTTTGGAACAGTCGTCTTATATAGAACATAGCCAGTCGTGGGAACAGTCGTCTTGTATAGAACATAGCCAGTCGTGAGAACAGTCGTCTTGCTGTTGTTGTTGCTGTTGTTGTTGCTGTTGTTGTTGCTGTTGTCGTCTGAAGAAATTCTTCTGCGCTCTTTACTTTTGCCTATGTTTTTCTGTTAATCGATTATATTGGATTTTTCTATATACTTAAGTGTACAGAAGAAGGTAGACGTGGTTCTTGCTTGATGTAGTGCAATACAAGACTTCTCGGTAGATACACTCATAAGAGACGGACAGTGTCGATTGAGACATATTCGGCCAGACCGCTGTAACTCAGTGCCTTTCCAGGAGCACGGCCACGATGTGAGGCCGAGCCTTGTCCTAAACGATTTATCTGGCCATAATGTGCGGTCGGAGTCTGGATCAGAATGTTTCAACTCCCCCTCACGTGGGGTGAGGTATTGGTCAGTATGTTAAACCTGACCCTGACATGAAATCGGGACTTGGTCAGAATGTTATACCTCAAACTTGGGTGAAATCTGGACTTGTTCAGTATGTTATACCTGACCCTGACGTCAAATCGGGACTTCATGAGTATGTTATACCTGTTCCTGACGTGAAATCGAGACTTGGTCAGTATGTTATATCTGACCCTGACGTGAAATCTGGACTTGTTCAGTATGTTATACCTGATCTTGACGTGAAATCGGGACTTGGTCAGTATGGTATATCTAACCCTGACGTCAAATCGGGACTTGGTCAGTATGTTATATCTGACCCTGACGTCAAATCTGGACTTGATCAGTATGTTATACCTAACCTTAGTGTGAAATAGAGACTTGTTCAGTATGATTCAGCAGTTGGCTGGCGTGAGGTAGGGGTCATTGTCAGTATGTTTCACTTGAATCTTGCGTGACGTAGGGGACTTGATCAGTATGTTTCACCTGACTCTGGTGTGAGGTAGGGGTTTTGGTCAGTATGTTTCACATGACTCTTGCGTGAGGTAGGGGTCATGATCAGTATGTTTCACCTGCCTCTGACGTGAGGTAGGGGTATTAGTCAGTATGTTTCATCTGACTGGCCTGAGGTAGGGGGTCTTGGTCAGTATGTTTTACCTGACTCTGTCATGAGGTATGGGTCTTGGTCAGTATGTTTCACTTAACTCTGGCTTGCGGTATGGGTCTTGTTCAGTATGTTTCATCTGACTGGTGTGAGGCAGGGATCTTAGTATGTTTCAGCTGACACTGACTTGAGTTAGGGATATTGGTCAGAATGTTTCACCTGACTCTGGCGTGAGGTAGGGGTTTTTGTCAGTATGTTTCACATGACTCCCAGCTTAGTCTTGTATACGACTGTTCTAGTCGTTAAATATTATAATTTTAAAAACTGGAAACTTACCTGTTAAAATTTTTTGCGTCATGATCCCATTCTTCGCTCTTTTCAGGCTCACTCTCGGTCAAGGAATGAACACTGCGTCTGCGCGTGGACAACACGTGAGTAAGAGGACCCACGTGACATCCTTCACCACGTGACTGATTTAGGAGAAGTCTAAAAATATCTTCAATGTTTTCGTCTTCTTTCGCAGAAACCTATAAAAGTACACACACAAACAAAATCCCAAAACACAGGGCAGACCGAATTACATGTAAAATACATTCCCCAAAATATACTGTTTGCATAGTCTCTTAGTTGTATTCGTTTTTGTTTGTCTTGTTATATCGCACACATTTTTCAAATTATATCTCATATATTATCTACAAATGATATCTCATATATTATCTCCAAATTATATTTCATTTGTTATCTCCAAATTATATCACAGATACTATATCCAATTTATATCTCATATACTATCTCCAAATTATATAACACAGTTGGTTTACAAAATATATGACACGTGTAGTCTTTAAATTACATGACCTTCATATAGTCTTCAAATTATGCGATACATATTGTCTGAATTGACTTAGTCGCCCGTATTTGTTGTTTGGTTGCAGTGGTTAACTACACCCATTCTTGTGGCTTATAGATCATACAATGTTGTTTAGGTAAGAACTGCTGGGTCAGTCAGTTGTTATTCTTCAGCTCACTTAGTCTTCTTGAAAAACCTCAGAAATGATTGATAAGTGAAAAAATCCATGTGTCCAAGTCTGTGAATAGTTAAAGAGTATTGATGTCAAGACACGGCTGTAACACCTAATTAAAGATGTACATTTGGCCAAATTTCGGTTCACTATTTTGTAAGGCCTGAGGATATGCAATTTAACAATGTTTATGTCCAGTTTGACTTCCTAACCCTAGACTGTTTTCATCCTTCCTGAATGGCGGACGGTTTTTGCCTTATTTTAGCTGGACTGCCCTTCTGTGTGCGTGACTTAATAGGCACTGTTGGCTGCTATGCAACCTCTGAGACAGCTTCTGGAGTCCTGGGGACACACATGATTATAGACACAAACAAGAGCAACTTCATATTTTGTCGAATGGTTTTAAGTCATTCAAACTATTTCCGGGGAGTACAGAAACGAACCACTTTTTCGTTCCTTGATTGTCGTAAGAATGTCTGAATGTTACCGGAACCTGAATAGGGAGGCAAAAATACTACCACAGTAACCAGTCAGACATGTCGTAAGAATCATCTGTGGAAGTTTGGCCATATGGCTGGTAACCCCATCCTGACGGAACAGATTTGACTTGGCGTGTATTTTTGTATGACTAATGTCCCAAATAGAGCTAAAGAAGGTCTTGATTAATAAATTGTTTAATTGATTGATTGGAGGATTTATTGATATCGCAAGCAGCGATTTAAAAAGACATGTGCTTGGGCTTGCAACCTCAAATTTAAAAAAAATATTGATTGCTAAAAAATCACACTACGTAAGACGAGAACCAGTTTCAAAAATACTGTTTGGTTTAAACCAAATGGAGTCAAACATATATGCTTCACCAAATGGAGTCATACATATATGCTTCACCAAATGGAGCCATACATATATGCTTCACCAAATGGAGCCATACATATATACTCCACAAAAAGTGCAACCCTAGAACGATGCTCCACGAAATGTATTGTTGGACATATGCTCCACGAAATGTAGTTTTGGACATATACTCCATCAGATCCAGTGTTGGATCTATGTAGTGTAAGACCTATGCTCTCCAAAATGCAGCTCTAGACCTAAACTCCACCAAATTCAGCCATAGACCTATTTTCTACACAAATGCAACCCTAGAGATATACTCCACCAAATGCAACCCTAGAGATAAACTCCACCAAATGCAACCCTAGAGATATACTCCACCAAATGCAACCCTAGAGATATACTCCACCAAATGGAACCCTAGAGATATACTCCACCAAATGCAACCCTAGAGATATACTCCACCAAATGCAGCCATAGATCTATGTTCCACCAAATACCTTAGACCGAAACTCCATCAAATGCAGCCATAGACATATGCTCCCCGTACTGCAGCACTGTACCTATGCTCCATCAAATGTAGTTTGTACCTATGCTCCATCAAATATAGTTTTCTACTTATGCTCCATCAAATGTAGTTTTGTACCTATGCTCTATCAAATGCAGTGTTGGATATATAGTGTATGACCTATATTCCACCAAATGCAACACTAGACCTATATTCCACCAAATGCAACACTAGACATATATTCCACCAAAAGCAGCACTAGACCTATACTCCACCAAATGCAACCCTAAACTATTCTCCACCAAATGTAGTTTTGTACCTATGCTCTATCAAATGCAGTGTTGGATATATAGTGTATGATCTATATTCCACTAAATGCAGCACTAGACCTATATTCCACCAAATGCAACCCTAAACTATTCTCCACCAAATCCAGTGTTGGTCTATGTAGTGTAGGACCTATGCACTACCAAATTCAGCACTAGATCTATACCCCACCAAATACAACCATATGATATGCCTATGATAAGCCAAATGCAGTGTTGGATCTATGTAGTGTATGACCTATGCTCCATTAAATTTAGCCTTAGACCTATACTCCACCACTTGCAAACCTAGACCAATACTCCACCAAATGTAGTATTAGACCTATTCTCCTCCAAATACATCCCTATAACTAAACTCCACCAAATACATCCCTAGACATGTACTCCACCAAATACATCCCTAGACCTATACTAAACCAATTCCAGTGTTGTACATATGCCCTCCCTACACATCCATTCGCCCCTCTTACCCCCCCCCCCCCCACCAATATCCCCACTGTGGTAATGACGACGATGCTCTTGAGTCGTTCTATGCAGACCCTGAACAGCTGTTATGTCTACCTATTCTCTGTGATTTCAAGGACCAGAGCTGACCTCACACAAACAAGCGAGTGTAACAGCTCCGGCCGGAGCATGAGCGTTTAAGGCAGGGGTGATGTGGTCAACGACTCTGAGAACAAAGGTACCTGAATGTGTGCCAAGGTCATTCTTCATTTCGACACTATGCCAAGGTCACTCATCGTCTCGATACTAAGTCAACAAATGAAAACAGGGGGTTGGGGGAAAGAATGTGTCTAGTACATGTAGGGGCTAGGAGCTGACCACTCTGGCGTTCCGATTTGAGTAGTAGGGGTTAGTGACAGAGGCCAGCAGAGCTTGATGCGACATTGTGAGTGACAGGAATTCAGAGTGATTCGTGCCAATAACAACTAAATGGAGGTAGATCCAAACTAGGTGATGGTTTGAGCAGACATCCTCCAGAGGACGATTGGGCAGCTCTGATACTGCTTGAGACTATATAATACTAGACAAAGTTCCCTTCTCTCTTTCTTCTCACTGCACTCTGTTAAATTTGACTATGTTCTACAGTCACACTCTTGCCCAACTTTCACAAGCGCCCTCCGGGTGAGGCCCTTCCATTGCACTTTGATTCCGCTGGCTATAGAGAGCGCATAAACCTAGCATAATTACATAAAGACGCACACATACGTCCAAGTACTGGTTTATGCGTCTTAATATCGCCCAAATGGACTACGGTCTAGGGTGGAATAGGCGCGCCTCCGCCAGTAGAAACTAGTATGGCAAACACGTAAAATTAAAAAAAATTAAAAATTACTCAGGCAGACTGGCCATGGAGAGAGAGAGAACGAGAGAGAGAGAATTTAACTAGGAGTCTGTTTAGCTCTCCGACTTTATAGAAGAGCGATTGATAAGCTGTTTGACGAATGTTAGAGAGATATAATGGCATACAGGGTGGCTCAATCAGCATACGCCTTTGAGTCTTGGCCAGTGGCTCTATAAGGTGTGTGTTTGGCACTCTGTGTCTAAAGGAGATCTGAATGTGTATTGTACGTGCAGGACACCTTGTGAACGATGTATGTCCTGAATGGTTACACGAGTGTACAGATTTCCTAGGAGAGATCTGGATGTGTGTGTGTGAAGAACACCAAGGCAACGATGTATGTTCCAGAGTGTGTGTATACACAAAGCGATTGAGTGTGATCACGTGTGAGTATACGCTGAATAGATTGAATGTATTAAGTCAAGATCACCCGAATGAGGTGAGTGAATGCACAGAATACGATCGTGAAGTCGAGTTTTGAGAGTGTGTTGAGGGTGCAGATAAAGGGAGGGGAGTGTGCAGCTAGAACTGGGTTGGGGTAGTCTGGAGCAACATTCAATAGCTTATGCTTAGAATCTCCGCGAAGTTGTTAACGAAGTTGTTTAGAGATAAATTAGAAATAGTATTATTTAGTTAAGATGTATTTCTTGTGTTGCTTATAATCTCATTGCACTCACTTAAATAGTTGTTGTATGAATATGATGTAATAAATCTGCCACCTGCTGCGTGCTGTTATTGCTGTGTGTGGTCATAAAATATATGGATACATGTGGTAACATTCTAGATTTTTAAAAAACTCCAGTGAAAACCTGGACTCTGCTACACGAGCACTATCTGTAAAAATATTCCGATGACCTAAAATGATGGAGATGAACGTCTAGCCCTCTTCGCAGAACCCAACAAATTCTTCGTCCTTACACTTTTTTCCAAAAACGCTTTCGGGAAAAGATGAACATGGCATTCTCCAAATTCGTATACAAAGACTGAAATCGACTATGTATTGTGCAACAATATCAAATTTGTTACAAATGTAGAAGAGCGTCATTGTTTGGACATCGGCAGATAATCACGTGCCATTCAGAGCCTTATTACACCTGCATTGTTCCCCTCAAAAGCAGAAATGCAGCTGCTAAATGGTACCAAGCTTATAGATCGAATCAAGCAGCAGGATTGATAAATCCCTGGATCCCCAATACAACATTTCGACAAATTTGTTAAGCTGCTCAATTAATGTGTTGATGCTGCTAATGTTACTAAATCCAAAATTGTGCGCACATATTAAAATAACAGAAACAAAGACTACTAGACATGTGAAGACGACTTAAGGTCAGAGAAGTATTGGGCAAGATCGCACTATGTGAACTGAATATACAAAAATCCGTCTAACCAAGAGCAGCCCCATAAAGTGACGTAAAACAAAAGAGAGATCTTATTGAAACTCTAAAAAGAGATGACAACGTCATCATAACAGACCAGAATAGTACACTGACCTTTTTTCGTAAAAGGATGAAATCCAAAACATGTTGACAGCAACAGACGGAGTCACCATTGAACCGATCAAACGTGAGGACATCATCCATGCCATCAAGCAGTCAAAAACAGGCATAGCTCAATGATCTGATGGTATAACTATATATACAGGCAGGGGAGAAGCTCTAGCAGTTCAGCTGTCTAAGCTGTTTAATAAATGCCTCGATTCAGTACACATACCTGACCAGTGGAAATACTCAAAAACTTCCTAATCCACAAAAAGGGCGATACATAACTTGTTGGGAAGTACCGTCCAATTTGCCTGCTATCTATATTATACAAGATATTAACTAAAGCCATTCCCAACGTAATCGACAAGCAACTTGATGTACACCAACCTCAAAACAGGCCGGATTCAGGAAGTTATCGATCATTGACCATCTTCCTATTATCAATCAACTGATGGAGAGGGCATATGAACTGCGCATATTTAATGTCTTGTATTTATTAATTACGAGAAAGCCTTTGACAGTAACGAGACCAATGTTGTGGTAAATGCTCTCAGAAACCAGGACAAGAATGAGAGCTATATCAGACTGATCAAGAAAAACAACAAAGACTGCTATGCAGCCATCTCGCCAAACCACCGTCCAGTACATCTTCCTAAGCTCTAGGTAAAGATTTACTCTGCACAGAAGTGTTTTGGAAAGCAGATTTTCTTCAACGATCAGCAGTTATCACATACTTGTTTACTACCTTTACACGTATGGACAACAGGCGAGTCTTTGAATTCCAATGGGATGCTCTTTTTCTTACAAATTTCTCCAAACTGGGTAAGCTTTTCAGCCATCTTTTAGCAGCCATATTTTTAGATTTCTGCTGGAATGGCGACAGCTTCCGGAGCTTTGTCGTTTGAGAGTAGGTCAATCGCTGCCCTAGTTTCCTGCTCGGTTGGAAGATCATCCATGCTCTCATTCATTTCTATTTTCGGTAGATTATCAATTGCCTTCTCAATAGTAGAGAGTGTATTAAGGACATTAGCAGAACGTTCAGCTTATCTTACCAATAGCTTATCTTTCTCAGTAAGTACCGAATTGCCATCTTCGCTTAATATCGGATCTATTCGAACCGTAAACAGCTTGCAGAGCACTGACACATTCCTTATATCATACCTGTCTGCAAACGTTTGAGTTTCATCAACTTTCAGACTGAGCCACACATCCTGCAAATCATGGACCGCTCGCTATACAGTCGCTCGAGATCTTGTGAACGCATTCTGTTTCGCAACATATTGAGGATCGTTAGTGTATGTACGGTAGGTGCGGCGCTTCTCGTCCTGTAGGAGCTTTATACAAGATTACTGCCTCAGACTCAATGTAGCTTTAAAAAGAAACGTGCGACCATCGATATGATCTTTGTTGCACAGCAGACCTAAGAGAAATGACAAGAACAGAATGTCTCTCTCTATAGGAAGTTTGTGGACCTCACTGAGGCCTTTGACACCGGAAATTGTAACGGTCTGTAGAGAATTATGGCCAAGTTTGGGTGCCCAACAACCTTCGTTGCAATAATGTCATGATGTCATGCATGCCTGAGTTATTGATTAGGGAAACTGCTTTGCCCCCTTTACTGTCACTAACAGTGTGAAGCAGGTGTGTGTGTGTTGGCCCCGGCTCTTTTCAGTGCGATGTTTTCTGCCATGCTGTGGAATGTCTAAAGCGTTTGGGACGTTGAAGTCGGGCTTCACTACGACACTGACGGCGGGCTTTTCAATCTGTGAAGGTTCAAGGCCAAAACAAAATCCACAATGGGACTGTACTTGATTTACTTTATGCGAATGACTGCGTTTTAAATTCAAATACATAGGTTGGCATGCACGAATGAATGAATCGGTTCGCCAGAGCTTGAGAAAATTTTGGCCTCATCATCTCTATCGCAAAAACAGATGTCCTACATCAACTGGCTCCAGATATGGTCTATTCAGAGTCTTCAATCAAGGTACACGGCCAGTGTCCAAAATACGTTAACAGATTCACGTATCTTGGCGGAACTGTCTCAGGGGATGAGGTGAATACACGAATAGCTAGGGTAAGAACGACATTTTGCAGTCTTCGAAGTAGGGTATGGGTTAGACGAGGGATCAGGACTCAAAACACAAATGCAATTGTTCTGCCTACCCTTTCATATGCGTGTGAGACCAGTACCATCTATAGTCGAAGGAAAACTAAACCCCTTCCACGTGCACTGATTGCAGAAACTACTGAGGATTAGATGGCAGGACATGGTGCCAAATACATATGTTTTATCGGGATCAGGCATGTCCAATATACCCAACATGATATGTACAGCACAACGGAGATGGGCTGGCCATGGGGTACGCGGGTCGGATCAACGTCTATCGAAAGAGCTGCTGAACTGTAAAATGACAAGAGAGCAAGCGATGGTCTGCGGAAACGGTACAATGACACGCTTAATAGATCTCTGATAAAGTGCGGCATTAACCATGATGACTGGTAAAGAATCGCCACCATTCATACATACTGGCGCAGCACTATTGCTGAGGGTGTTCAGAGACATGAAGCATCAAGAATAGATGAGGCTATACAGAAGCGATCACTTCGCAAGTAACCTCACATCAACCCTTCCTCAACCCCGGTGGTAGGAATTGTCATATTTCCAGGTAATAAATGCAACTGATAATTCCGTGCTTCGATTGGCTCATTTAGCCATCTTCAAACTCATGCGAACAATGAATATTTCAAAGCGTTCCTCATCGATTACGATAGACAAACAACTACATATGTTTCAATAGCACGAGGAGTCCGACAAGGCGACAACATCTTTCCAAAACTATTTGCAGTAATTGCCGAAGAAATTTTCCAACAATCAAATTGGATCGAAAGAGGCGTATATATAGATGGCGGGTGGCTCTCTCGTTTACGATTTGCACAGGACATCGTGCTCATCAATCATACTATCGATGAAGCCAAACAATCCTTGAACGACCTAAAGAGCTGCTGATCTGAATAGATATTACTCAGAAACTACTTCTGCCCAAAGAAGGACATAAAGCTACGAGAGAAAACCGTCGAGGATGTCAACTGCTATATCTACCTAGCCCAAGAGATAAATGCCACTCACCAAAATTGAACATTAAATCTCTAGACGACGAAAAGCAGCTTCGTATTCCTTCAACTCCAGTTAGCCAATATTCAAAGAGGTGAAAGGCACACGGCAACTTTCGGTTCCATGGTCATCTCTGAAATGATTTACGGATGTGGAAAGTGTGTACCTGGCGCAAAACAGATGCTGAGAAAAGCTGAGTCACTTAGAGAGCAATGGAACGACAAGTACTAACCGTTTTGATAAGGAATGAGTTACAAAACGAATAAATTCGACATCAAATTTTTTTTCGGATCGTTGTGAAAGCTGCGATATCATGTCAGTAACGCTAGATTAAGCATGTAGTACACACGCCAGACAACAGACAGACACATAGAACAATGCTTTAGTTGCTATATGCCTATACATGTCCACAGAGCCGTCCATCTATGCGATCGCGTGATGGACTGACCAAGACCTAGGTCCGCATTGATATGGCACTGCACAAGATCGGGACGAAAACATAATATTGTTGACTTCCTCATAAACGGCATATCTGCCAGTCTATCGCCGATAATATTGTGATTTTGTTAACATAAAAACCTGACATGTACACTGCCTTGTGACTGCAGTCCAAACGTCCTTTAATACTAGGTCCTAGAAATAATCTTCAGTAATTCAGCAATAAGATGTTAGTTTTTATTAACCAATAAGGAATTATCATGATGGCTTTATTTCTCACTATTTGTGTCCACCAGAGCAATTTCATAGATTAAGCAATACAGTTCACTTGTTTAAACAGTAACCATACGGTGTGAATACAATATTGTTTTCCGTCTCGAAAGAAAATCTAAGTTCTCACTAGAATTCGAAACTGTACCATCCTAATTAGAAGGCAGGTATCCTAACCAATCAGTTGCTTGCTCAATTTATGAACAATACATATTAAAACGCAGGAACAAACGTGTTCTAACGTTTCAACTTATAAAGATCTTCACCAGACGCGAAACATAGAAACGCAACGAATGTTAACATTTATCTCAGTATTCATCAACTATTTAATGGTATACTTTTTCATAATACTCACCTCGACAAATCCTCCAATAAAGCCGTTACTATAAATCCAATTAAGGGTGTCGAACTTCTCTACTTGTCTGGCGTTTTCTAAGTCCATCATTGTGCCGACAATAACGCAAGGAAGTTCCTGGAAGAATGAAAACATAAGGAAGAAATGTTGTCGAAAGTAATAACCATCAACAATCAACAATCAACAATCAACAATCAACAATCAACAATCCATGAAAAATGGCAACAACCATCTGGGGCATATGTCTTCAATAAAATGGTCACAGTGTTTGTTGTTTACAATAATAACGAATAATACCCGTGCAGAAGATCTGATCGTAAATATAACTGTACAATATGAAATAAATTACACCATGACAATTAAAGGATATCCCCCATCCTGCATCCTTCGCCTGCCGCACATCTCCTTCCCTCCAATCTGAGAAACTCTTCCCTTCTTCTCCTTCAACCCACGCGCCGCCTTTCAACTCGCACATTTCTGTATCCTTCAACTGGCCCACCACCCTGACCATGTCGTCCCCCCTCTCCCCCCCCCCCCTCTGGAATGGTCCACGTATAACGATCCAAAGGAAGAGGCTCTGTGTGGTGGAGTCTAGGTTTAGTTGCGTAGTTTACTTAACTAAAGAGTTACAACGTGTATCTACACCACGATGCGACTTCAACACAGAAGAACACAGTAAACACTATCCTGACAATGAACAAAACAATATCATTCATTACAAGAATAATCGTTGTACAGTATCAACAAACAGTAAACAACATCTAAACTAAATAATCATCATATATATGTTAAACTACCAAAGGAGGTTGTAAGCATTAGCATTTGATGTTTCATTAAAAATGTATTTACCCAGAATTCTTGCCGCTGCACTCCCTATCTGCACACTCAACACATAATCAAAAACTTGTCCCTGCGATCAAACTACGTACTCAGACGAATCCGTACCCTCACACATAATCCGATCACGTATTCAGGTGATCTGTGCCTTCACAAATACTTAGATCACTTCACGTATTCAGGTGATCTGTGCCTTCACAAATACTTAGATCACTTAACGTATTCAGGTGATCTGTGCCTTCACAAATACTTAGATCACTTCACGTATTCAGGTGATCTGTGCCTTCACAAATACTTAGATCACTTCACGTATTCGGTGATCTGTGCCTTCACAAATACTTAGATCACTTCACATATTCACGCGAATCTGTACACTTAAATATAATCAGTGTACACATCGTTCACAAAGTGTCCTGCACGTACAACACACATTCAGATCTCGTCCTTAGGCAATATGTACACTCATGTAACAATTCAGAACATACATTGTTCTCAAGGTGTCCTGCAAGGGGACGGGGCGTGGGCTAGTGGTTAAGTGACACGGCTCACAGCCGGAAGGTGCTGGGTTTTGATCCCCATCACATCACTGGCCGTTGCCCCGGGGAAGCAAACACTTAGAAAATGAAGGAAGAAGCAGATTCTTACATAAAATGCATGCTGAAGTCGGATGCACTTAGCCGACAGGCACACAATAAAAACATAGTGCAACGCACACCGCCTTGAGGGAACAGAGAAATAAGCCAAACGCAAAAAAAAATAAAAGTGTCCTGCAGATACAACACACATTCAGATCTCTTACTGTTCACATTGTCTCTCTCATAAGCACATATTGAGCGCGATTGGCCACAACTCGAGGAGTATCAAAGAACAATCACCCTGCTTCTCACTCAATCTCAGCCCCACTGCCAGTCTTCTGAGTTTTTCCTTGCAGAGTATTTTATAGTCTAAAGCAACAACATGGATGTCCAATTGTCTTCCGTGGGCTGTCGGACATAGCTATCCCTACAATTTGGAACTACCCCCATATAAAATGTCATTGGTTGACTATCCACGAGTCACTGTCACTTTAAATGTCGTATCTGATCGTGGCTGCAGCAGACTGTCGCCAACCCCCATCCACTCTACGTCCGACACCCACCCCTGTGCTAGACAAAGTCTGCTACCTAAACCCCTCATTTCCAATATCAACCTAGTGTCGAAACGGTGATTGACCCTGGCGTGACCTGCATTCGTCCAACGCATTCAGGAAACGTTTGTTTGTTAGAGTCGCCAGCCCAATCTCCTCTGCACTAAACGCTCAAGCTCAAGCTGGAACTGTCATATCATTTTACATGTTGACGATTCAAGAACGCTGGATTCGCATGTTATTAAAGGTAAAATGGTATAAAAAGAATGTAATGGAATTGTCGCTTTGAGGCTACACTGTAATTAAATGAAGTCAATACTATGCAATATAGTACCAATTAGTTGTAAGACTAATGCACAATAAATTATTTTAAAATGAATCCTACTATACGGCTCTCATATCACCCTGGGGGCCACTCTTCCCCTTCTCTCTCTTCTCACCTCACTCTGTTTCATTTGACTCTGTCCTACAGTCACACCCTTGCACAACTTTCACACGCGCCCTCGTGGTAAAGCCCTTCCATTGCACTTTGGTTGGGCTAGCTTCTGAGGGCGCACAAACCTAGCATAGGTACATACAGATGCACACATGCATCCAAGCACTGGTTTATGCGTCCTGATATCGCCCAATTGACTACGGTCTGGGGTGGAAAATGGCGCGCCTCCGCCAGTAGAAACTAGTGAGGCAAACATCTAAGCAAAAAAAAAAAAAAAAAAACTATACGGCTCGGAAACATGCCATGTAACAGATTTAAGTGACGAAACAAATTGAAACTCCGTGCTAGTAAACAAATAAATTAGACACACACATCACAAAGTGACATTTATTGTAATCGTTTGGTCTATACACAAACCAGACAAGTGAAAAAGGAAGTTATTTAATTAGAAATAAGGAATCGAACCATGAACCTTCAATACATGCTAACTTCAAATAAGTAATGTATTAAACAATTAAGACGAATAGTTCGTGTCTACTTGTCAGAATCACTTAACTCAGAGCTTCAAAAACCATGGTAAATTATCAATAAATTGGATAAAGTGATTCTTTTGTTTTTGTTTTGGTTACCGACACCTTGGAGAACACTTTCAAATGTACCATGGAAGTGTAGACCGCGAACTACTCCGAGGAAGATATCGGTCCATATATATATATATATATATATATATATATATATGGAAAGAGAGAGAAAGAAGTACCACAATTGTACCTCAAGGCAAAAAAGCACATTGAGTTTAAATAATATTTGACTGCCTGGCCTCAGACACTTAATATAATTGATGGAATGCCAGGATTACCGAATACAGATAAGTATACTACTCAAAATAGGTTAAGGGACACTTACAAAATCTCACCGTTTAAGAAGTCCACAAATAAGAAGTCAGTAATAATTAATCAAATTGTTGTTTACTCATTTGGACATCAGAGTATGACAGTTTCATGAAAAAGAACGAACGCGTCTGGGAAAAATGGTTGTTTAATTGGACACGCCCTTCTTCCTGAAACTCTGCTCACGTTGTACTTCAGTGGTTTGAACATCAGAGTGTGACAGTTTCCAGAGAAATTGCCGGTTAATGATTAGTGATGTGTAGGATCTTAGTTCTTAGCCGACCTGTACTTCTGGAGGAGCAGATGCCCCTGTGTAGGTCCCAGCTCTGGGATGAGCTGGATGTAGCCGGGAGAAGGGTCTCCTGCTTAGCGGGCTAGGCTCGAGGAGCTTAATACTCCACTGCGTTGGGACAAACGCGTACGGTAAGTGGTTATCTGATGTGCGAGTCCATCTTAATAGACTCATACACTAGAGCAAAGTAGACCCACAGCATGTTAGGCGCCATCTATGCTGCTCTATGCACCTGACCATGGCCGGTGTTATGCCATGTCACACAGTCGCCTCTTACGACATGCTCTCTGTGAGAAGTGTGGGATTGAGCGAGTTGCACCATTAATGTTGGTCTCACCTAGTGTGGTAACTCACGCTATCACCTCTCCACCTCCCTCACCCAATTTGATCTTCTTCGGTGCCAGGCTATATAAATAATTCTTAGAAATGCATATTAGACATCTCAACTAAATCAGAACTTTTGTTTTGCTGAATACAATCACCATTCGTAGCAAACCTATTGAATGCCTCTTAACTCCAGCGTGATGAGCAGCCCAGTGTGTTGATTGGTTGTTCTCTGATGCTCCGGTAAGATCAATCAACAGATCCAATCGGTGGGTGGACGTGGCAGAGAAAGAAAACATTGTTTCAAGAGTTCGAAAAAATATCACACAAATGTTGCATTTTCAGGATAAGCGTACTGACCGCACAAGTTAAATAAATTGTCCAAATACTCTGTTAAAATAGTTTTATTTTCTTTCTCTCATTGTATGACTTGTACACCTGCATATAATAAGACAAGGTCTAATGTATAATTAAAAACTGTCAGGGAACTTGAAAGTATTATAGAATGTGTTATATGACCGTATAATATTACATTATACGCTCTAGTACTTGCATTTACCTTGTCTGATGGGACTGTAAATATCAGGCATAATGTCAGGCATTGAGAAGAACGCATTAGCTATTCGATTTCTCGAAAATCAAAGAGTTTGTGCCAATGATAAGCCACTGCTGGCCAGTAAAAAATCGATTTTTACCAATTGATTTTCAAAAATCTGCTGAAACATAGCACAAAAATTGAATACACAGTGATGTTGGTGTCACACCGTCTGATGATGTCCCCCGGTGAGGTCCATCCCCTTCGCTTCCCCCTTGTGACGCCAATGGGAGCTGTTCTAACACAATATCTGACCTACACTTGTCTATGTAGTAACACTCTTTAAGACATACGTCAAGAAAATGAAATGCTAGAAGATGAAGAAAAGAAGTCGGTAAAAAGATTAACAAGTCACCATTATAAAGGATGAGACGAAGAACAATAACACAATGAATTTGGAAGGTGACGAACAAAACGAAAATGAAAAGAATAAGAAGACACGAAAGAGGTTTATAAAGAAGCCCAGAGACAAATATATGACCCCAAAAAAAAAAAATGTATTGTAAAAAAAGAAAACTAGAAAAAATGAACATTTAAAAACATAAGGAACACGAAGTAGCAGAAAGAGATGAGGTAGAAGAAAAGGTACAGCTTAAAGAAGGGAAAGGAGGAGATCAACAAATTCAAATTAAAGATAAACAAAACTGAAGATAAGATGTAAATTAAAAAGTAGGGGCGGAAAAAGAGAATAACAAGAAAAAGTGAGTTTAATTAACGAAAATAAAATACAATATTGCGACGACGAAGAAGATGATAAAGAGAAAGGCGATAATGATTAAGTAACACAGCCTGGTCATTATGAGGTCTCAATATTTAGCAGAAGAAGTTCAGTTGTTGATTAGTTCAGATTATATGTCTGCTACTTGAACCTTTGGATGTTAATGGCAGCAGTGATTCTAAACTTGTACTCTACAGCCCAGAGGTCAGCAACCGTCTCCCACCTTGTGAGAGAGTAGACGGCGGGTCACATTCATTTATTTTTAAATAAAAATGTTTATAAAGTAGTAATTTTCAAACATAATTAAATATTAACAATGTTTATTATTCAAACAATATTGTATGTACCACCCGAGAAGTACTCGGAACAAAATGGGACCACTGTCGTCTTTGAAGAACATCACATAAGACAACTAAAGAGGATCGTGCTTGGAGCTAGCAACCTCATCATTAAAATCAGGAACTTCAAAGGCTCGGATACAGACTTCCGGGAAAGGGACTGAACAGCTGACGTTTAAAATATATGCTTTATATTGGAAAAGGTAGGTAAACGACTATATATACGTATATAATGTGTGTAAATATATACATATAGTGTCGGAAGGAAGGTGACTGGGTGGTAGTTGGACAGGTCTTCTTTATCTCCTTTTTTGTAGATAAGGACGGTCTGTGACTCGTGCCAGGTAGATTGGGTTTATGGTGTCTCTAAGTATCGAGAAAATCTGCTGGCTAGGGCCGTGTAGAGTGGTTGACCGCTTGCTTTCATCATCTCAGATGTGATTTTATCTCTACCTGGAGATTTTTCTGTGGGCGTGTTTTCTATAACACTTCGAATTTCCGAAGCGAGGAAGGGTGAGGGTGACAGGGTTTCGGTTAGGGAGGGCTGGTGAGGGAATCATGATTGGAATAGATTGGCGTAGAAGATGTTAATGGCGTTTTCAATTTTCTGCCGTGACCTTACGCGAGTTCCTCTGCAGTTTTCAAGCAGGGAATTACGTGTTTGTGTTCTCTAATGTCCTGAGTCACCCGTTTGATGCTTTTATGGGATTCTGCGGCTTCAAGGATTCGTCTTTTTGAGAAAGAGACATGGTCTTCTTCAACCTTCTGTCTACAGAGTTTGCTAAGTGTCAAATGTCCTGTTGGTCGATGGTGTTCGGTCCATATGGGAGGGTAGAGGCTTAGTGTTTGTGGACATTCGGATTGTAATGTTGTTAGGTGCGGCGGTTTGGCTGGTCTTGCTTATAGCTAGTATAGGGCTTGTTATTGTACCAGATCCGATTGATTTGATGGAGCTCTGTCACAGACGGTAAAGGGGTCTGCTCTATTATATTGCACTCTACACTCACTCTAAACAAAATCAAGTTACACTAAATATAAACACAGTACAACAGATTCTTTATTCAAATAAGACTACCAACTGTCAATTTCTAACAACTTAAATTCTTCTCTCACACGTTTGCTAAAACACTCCTATCGCTAAACCTAACCCTCTCGATACTGTTAGTGTCCGGTTCTCTCTCCTCTCCTAATCTGGCCTGCTGTGATCAAACTTTGTTGCGGATTGCCGCTGAGGGTGAAGTTCGTCGGTTCTAAACCCAGATATGAGGTCCGTGATCTTGTTCCTCGTTGTCGGCGGTAGATCAAAGTTGTGTCGACGTGATCAGGATAGACTGCGTCAAATATGATCCATGGGATAACTGGAAAACTGCCTCTAGCTAAAACTGACGACACATTAACGTGCTCAAGGTGATGTCGACGTGATCGGTGGGACTACGTCAATATGATGATTGGGATGACTGGCAGACTGCCTCTATAAGTTACTGACGACTTGTAATAATGAACAGTACATAATATGAGGGTAGTTACCTTGCTTTCTGCGTATCTATCTGAACTGTATATCTCCGTCGCCTGCTCTCCACTGAGCGTCTCTTTCCAAAGTAATCTATCTAATGTTCTCTCTCTGTCTCTGAAGTAAAGTGCTTTCTTTCTCTGTCTCTAAAGCGAAATATTCTTTATCTGTGGTTCTCAACTCAAATCTGCCTCAACTGCATATCTCCTCACTAAGCGCCGCTTTCCAAAGTGTCAAAATCTAATGGTCTCTCTCTCTCTCTCTCTGATACGAAGTGTTCTCTCTCTGTGTCTGAAGTGAAATGTTCTCTCTCTGTGGTTCTCAACTCTATCTGCCTCAACTACATATCTCCGTCGCCTGCCTTCTACTGAACGTCTCTCTTCAAAGTGATGTCTAAAATGTAATGTACGTAACGTCTCTCCACCGGGATTTATATTCGATCTCCATCCCCAGATCGCATGATTTCCAAAACGGCCGGCCTTAGGTCGTCCGCTTTTCAATATCTCCCATCCTGATCACACGGTTTCCAGGCGATTCGGGTTTGTCGGCGGCAACACGTCTACCTGGCCACCACCACAATCTGTGGACACATGAAACCCCCACCTGCGCACTTTGAGACAAAAAAACGTTCGTGGTTCGTTTTGGTTACTAAAATTCTACCTGGGCTGTGTTCACCTGCAGTGACTCTGTCTTATAATTCCCAAGAAAGAAAGAAATGATTGTCTAAGCTCTTCCTATCTTCCTTTCAGCTCTGTTGAATGTTAAAACATGTCTTAGCTCCTTCTATGATCTGTCTCTACGGCTAAGATCTGTCTCTACGGCTAAGATCTGTCTCTACGGCTAAGATCTGTTACAGTATGCTTCCATAGTCTCCGTCTAAGTTATGCATTTTACTGAATGTTTCAGGAGTCCGAGCGACTTTACACATGTCACGTCTAAAATAGAAGCTGGTTGTCGTCTGGACTGGTATTTGTTCTTGCGCTCTTGGTTCAGGTTTAGATAAAGACAAGCGAGAAGGAGGCGATGATCGCTTCCTGTTGTGAAACGTGTGACTACTCTAATATCGGTAACACAGTGATGGTTGGGAAGTACGTGGCCGAGTTCGTGGTGGTGTTCGCCATTTTACCGCATCTATCTCGCACCTTGCGGCTTCTTCCTCTCCCCGAAGCTGAAGGAACACTTAAAAGAACACTCTTGCGCTTCTGACGTATATATATATGCGTGTACAAATGAAATCAAACCTAACTGCACCAAGGGAACACACATACGATGAGCATGATGACGTCAATTATGGTGTAAACAGCACATACCAACCGCCAAGTTTACAAAATTTCATTATCGACCGACGCATATCATCATCAGCAGACCGTTGAAAACATGGCAGATGTGATACGGAATCCTTCCAGAGATGATCAGCGAGCGGTAATTCGGTTTCTAACAGCTGAAGGTTGTTGACCAGTTGACATTCATCGCAGAATGCAGCCAGTGTATGGTTATTTGAATTGATGCATACATATTGGCGATGGCATCTTCTGGCGCAACAATATGCACCTGACCTGGTCTCGGAAGATCTTTCGTTAACACGGGTCTTTCTTTAAACATCGTTATCTAGTTCTTTACTGTTGTGTTCGACACACATTTGTCACCATACACTGTCTGCATTCTGTAATGAATATCAACTGGTCGACATCCTTCAGCTGGTAGAAACCCAATTCCTGCTCGCTGATCAACTCTGGACGGATTCCGTATCATACTGGCCCTGTTTTCAACGGTCTGCTGAGGAAACTATTAGTCGGAGGATAATTAAACGACTGTTGGTATGTGCTGTTGTGACAGTTCCAGCTGAAGTATGGGCGTTTAAGGCAGGGGAGATTGAGCTGGTGACTCTACGAACAAAGGATTCCTAAATGCATGCCAAGGTCAATCACCGGTTCGACACTAGGTCGACAAGGGAAACGAGAGGTTTAGGTGGAAGCCTGTGTCTGGTAAAGGGATGGGTGTTTAGCGCTGGGGTGGGGGTTCGGATCTGACCACTCTGGCGTTCGCAATTAGCGTAGATTGAGGGGGGGGGGGGGTTTATGGTGACAGTTAGATGTTTCACAATCGGGTACTACATTTAGAGTGACAGGGATTCGGGGATAGTCATCCAATAACAATTAGGTACAGTAGTTCCAAATTAATGTGATGGCTAGGTCAGACAGCCAACAGAAAACCATTAGACAGCCATGTTGTGCTTGAGACTTCAAAATACTCTGCAAGGATGAACTAAGCAGACTGCCTGGGAGGAGGATGAGAGGCTGTCGTGAGTCTGAGAGTGAGTGAGTTTGCAGGGTGACTAGACGAGTATACACCTCGAGTTTTGACCAGTCACTCAATAGGTATTTATGTTGAACACCTTGTGAATAGTAAGAGATTTGAATGTTTGTCGCACGTGCAAGACACATAGTGAACGATACATGATCTAATTTCATATGAATGTACAAATTCGTGTGAATACGTGACGTGATCTAAGTATTTGTGAATGCACATATCACTTAATTGTAAGTGATCTGACTGTATGAGAATGTACAGATCGCCTAAGGACAAGATCTGAATGTGTGTGGTATGTGTAGGACACTTTGGGAACGATGTGTGTTCTAATTATATGTGAATGCACAAATCGATTGAGTATGTGATCACAAGTGAGTAGGTGATTCGACTATAAGTGACATAATCTAATTACATAGGAATGCACAGATCGCATGAGCATACGTGAACCGGTTATATGTTAATGTACAGATCACCTGATTGAAAATGATCGGATTATATGTGAATGCACAGAACAACTGAGTTCGTAATCCGATCGTGAGGACAAGTTTGTAATTGAGTGTTAAGTGTGCAGAAAAGGGGAGTGCTGCGGCAAGAGCCTGGGTATCATGTCCTTGGAGGAAACATCAAAGCTAGTGCTTAAACGATCTGATTGTAGTTCATTATATATATATATATATATATATATATTATGATTATTTATTTAAGATGTACTTTGCTTTTTGATAAATTTGTTTTGTTTTAACAATTATTAAATACTATTGTTGTGTCTCACGGTAAAGATTAGTGTTTACTGTGTTATTTACTGTGTGACGTCGTGTCGTGGTGTAGAGATGAAAGAGGCAGCGAACCACATAATCTGGAAAGATATCATATCAATTCAATTGAAGAAAAAAATGTGCAGCTTTACACTACGGCAATAACTTGGTTGCACCACCGTGGGCCAAGGGATGTAGTTTTTTTTAAATGTTGGGATTCGGACCGAATCTGTTCGTGTAGATTGCAGGAGTGAACCACCAGTGAGCTTCACGGACCATTAGCATCCAGACCCTGCATTATTTGCAGACGGAGACTGAGCACCTATGAGTTTGCCCTGAATGTAGTGACGTAGATTCTTAGAAACAGAAACTGAGTAAAAGCAAGGTAAAAGAATACATTACAAAGAGATGAAATAAATTAAAGGATTATTAAAAGCAGAAGCCGAAAAATGAGAAGAAGAAAATTGAGAAGTAAAAAGAAGATGTGGACAGAAATGAAGAAAAGATTAGAAACTAAGGCCGAACATGAAATACAATTGAATGATGGAAAGTGAATTAAGCAGAAAAGAGAAAAAAAGAGAAGAGAATAGAAGAGAAGAGATGATGCAGGAAGCACGGATTGAACGTTAGGAGGAGTCCGTGTTGAATGCCAGAGGAGATCAGGAATGGACACAGGAGGTGTCAGGACTAGCCCCTAGAAAGTGTCAGACTTTGACGTCAGGTGTCGTCAGGACTAGCCCCTAGGAAGTGTCAGACTTTGACGTCAGGTGGCGTCAGCACTAGACGCTAGGAAGTGTTAGACTTGGACGTCAGGTGGCGTCAGGACTAGACGCTAGGAAGTGTTAGACTTGGACGTCAGATTGGGTCAGGACTAGCCCCTAGGAAGTGTTAGACTTGGACGTCAGGTGGCGTCAGGACTAGACGCTAGGAAGTGTTAGACTTGGACGTCAGGTGGCGTCAGGACTGGACGCCATGAGGTATCAGGACTGGACCTTAAGACCTTAAGAGGTGCTGGAATTGGACGTCATAATGTATCAGGATTGGACACCAGGAGTTTCCAGAATTGGACGCCATAAGGTGTCAAAATTGAACACCAATAGGCGTCAGAATTTGACGCCAGAAGGTATCAAGACTGGACTCCTGTAGGTTTCAGGATTGAGTGTCAGGAGGAGTCAATATTTAGCTAGAGACCAACATTTAGTGATTACTTGGTTCAGATTGGTTGGCGGCTGTCTGATTAGATTTAGATTTTACTGGGAGTAATGGGTCTCAGCGTGCTGCATATAGACTACATGCTACTGCGCACACGATTTGTTATCAGTTTCAATGTCAATGTGATGTATTTGCAGCGAAGCTGGTTTTACTAATGGCTACGCGTCACATTTCTAGAGAAAAGAATAATGGGATGGCGACGATGAAGAACAAGAGGAAGAGTAAGTAAACGACGAAGGAGGAAGTATAAACAGAGAAAGGTGAAAGAAGAAGAAAATATAATAAAGAGAAAGACGATATATACGAACCATCGAGGATGGGGTAAAACAATAAGTAAATATATATTCACCAAAACAAGAAGAAGCAAAATGAGAAACCAAGAGGAGCAAGAAGAAAAAGAAAAAAAGATAGAAGAATATAAGAAACAGAGACTAGATAAAAAAGAGGAAAGCGAAAATGAAAAAAAAACAACGCAGCGAATACCGAAGAGTATATCACAGAATAAAATGAAAAAGTAGAACAATACAAAAAGAAAACAAGATAATGAAATAATAATAATAATAATAATAATAATAATAGAATTATGAAAGAACAGAATAATGTGAAACGCAATTTGCAACCTTTTTCAAATCTGTATATATAACTGGAGACCAGTAATGTTGATTACTACCGATAGTATGTCAGTAACTTGAACCATCAGGTGTTATTGGAAGCAGCGATTCTCTACGAATATTATAACGGACTCTATTTGTTTCAAATTAGCTACACAAGATACGTTATCATATCATACGTCCTATAATTAACTGCATCGAATCCCGATTGCAGACCTTCACCGAAGATGGATTCGCCGAAAACATCGTATTAGAGAAGCGGTGAAGTAACTGCAAACATGGACAGCTGACATACCACAAATATAATGTAGCGGAAGATGGGGAAGAGAAAGTGCAGATAGATAAGAGGTATCATCATGAAGAAACCAGTAATTATAGCCAGATATGCTGTGGATTGGAATGCACTGCAAAAGAGACGAGTCATGAGATCAAAGATTATCCGACAAAGAAGGAAGCACAGACTTGTGAAAAATACTGATCCAGACACAACATCCTCCAAATCGTGTTCCTGAATACAGACTGTCTCCCAGTAGTCTGGTCAACGGTGTATCGATCGACACTGTGATCCCAATAGTGGTCAGCTTATCGTATTGCACTACAGACAGGAAGACTCGGGTTCTTAAGTACGCTACGGGATATCAGAAGAGCCAGTGTAACCCGCTACCAATGAAACATCTTCAAGAGCTAAATCCATTCAGAACTCGTAGCTTCCAACAACATCATCATCAACAACAAAACAAGGAGATGGCCAAAAACAAGGAAGTGGGACTACAGAACAGCTGGACTGAAATGATTGGAACTAACAGAACGTGACTCAAGATTAGAACAAATAGAGAGATATCGTTGCAATCCCCTGTTCTAGCGGGAGCAAGTTGGTAACATCAAATACATTGTTAGATAGTTAGTCAATTAGTTCCACAAAATCACTCATCCTTGGAACTGTTTGACGTTACACTCCAGTCTACCTAACCAGTAGCAGTTAGGAAGGGTAAGGCGATGAATAAGGAAGCGCCCCCCCCTCCCTCCCTCTCAGCTCTCCGACTAAGAAAAATGCCGTGGTTAAGTACAATGAACAATATGTCCTCACATCCCCGACATCAGTGATTGCTATGGAAGTCAATTGATAATTTTACTCTAGTAGTATATAGGTTAATCTCTTAATGTGTTATACAGCTTAAACTTGTTTTCAGGATGAGAACCGCTATTCCAAAGCGAAATGTAGGATTACGCTGAAATTAAACGTCGCAGTGTCCACATTGCCACAGGAAAGGCGATTCAAGACTAAGAGTTGACCATTTTTTCTTATATGTTGATTTGTTAGTTCAGTGTTGTTGTCCCTGATGAAGGCCCATTTGTCGTAACGTAGGTTTTGTTTCTGTTCTCGTCTCGGTGCGGTATCTGACCATACCCATTTTTAAATTTTGATGAAGCTCAACCTTAATCAACTTTTACTAGTTTTTTTTTCATGTTTTTTTCCCAAGACTAATTTAACAGGGGCATAGCGAGAGCAAGGCAGTCTGGGGCGGCTGGTTAGACCTGGGCATGATTGGTCGAGTAGAGAAAGCGTGTCCATTAAGAACTAATGTAGAAGTCGGGTAAAATATTCTTTTAGAAAAAAAGGGAGAGAGAAAGACGTCAAATATCACTAAATTTATTCAGAAGCACGTGAGAGAGAGAGAGAGAGAAAGAAAGAGAGAGAGACACAGGGGTGGGGGGGGGGGGGAGTGAGAGAGAGTATATGTAAATATGTGCTTTTTTCTGCTGCAAGAGTGCTAGCTGTGTCGCACTGAATTGTTGTGCGGCGATATATTCACCTTCAGGCCGTTACATCCGCTTTCATTTGAACAATGTTGTTTGTCTGGGAGGGGGCGGGGAAACGAGGATTAGAGGTTGTCTGAGCCTTCGGCTGCTCCTAGCCTGTATACAAGTCAGTGACAGTTTAAAGTCTTCCTGCTCATAGGTGAGATGCTTTCCTTAGTTCTTAGTTCGACCCGTTCTTCACTAAGGGGTGGCGACCCTTGAGCGTGTCACAACTCGGGGTCCAGTCGTTTCTGTAGCAGGGGTGTGTCGTTCAGTGGGAAAGTAGTCTGGCTATTGTGTGGTCGTGTGTGTTGTGCTTTTCTGGTTTTCTTGTGAGTCTAACCTACGCAGTTTATTTTCGATTTCCGATAGTATTTGATAGGCTAAAACGTCCTCTACAAGGTAGTAGGTGGTTTTGAAATCACAATTTCCTTTCAGCTTGGTGATGTCTGGTTGTAGTCAAATATGGCGATTCTCATCTACTGTAACAGTGTCAAGTGTCAGTGGCACTGTACGTTAAATGGCATATACATCATACAGTGTCAAGTGTCAGTGGCACTGTACGTTAAATGGCATATAAATGAATATGTGGTATGGCTTGCAGGCTGGACATGACGAGCTTACGCTAGCTGGGACAATGATACGAGGGGAGTTTAAGTCCTCATCAGCCACCCTAGCAAGGTCATGCTTAGATTCTTCTTCTTCTTCGTTCGTTCTCAATCTCCCGCTACCAAACCCTGAAAGGGCTTAAGTAGCAGAATGTAGTCCAGAGAATGGAATGCGTTGTGTCGTAGTTTACAGCTTGACTGCGATATTTGCACCTTTCGGTCAAACACATCCGACTTCAGCAAGCATTTTTTTAGTACCGGGTTAGCATTCTCTCTTCGATCCCTTCTCCTTAGCCAGTCTGCTCTGCTGCAGCCTGTTATCCAGGATCACCGCGTACCCAAGTAGACAACATCATTGCTGAGGAGCAGGCAGAGTTCAGACAGAGAAGAAGTACTACAGAACAGATATTTAATTTAAGGCTGCTAAGCGAGAAATATCTAAAACAGCATCAACAACTGTATCATGTGTTTGTTGATTTTAAGAAGGCATTTAATAGCGCATAAAGCATAAAGCGCTATGGGCAACCATGAGGATGTATAAAATCAACGGAAATATTATAACTGTCCTTGAACACCTATATGACATGGTGTGCAGCGCAGTTCTTGTGAATGGGAGGCGATGGTACTGGTTTCGCACATCAGTTGGTGTGAGACAGGGTTGTACACTTTTTCCAACTCTTTTCAATAATTTCTTGAGGGAATTATGAGTGAGGCATTTGGAGGTCACGTTGGTACTGTCAAGATAGGAGGGGAGGGGGGGGGGGGGGGAGGAGGCGAACGATTACCAACCTTCGTTTTGCAGATGACATCGAGGGTTTGGCGGGTTCAGATGCAGAACTTCAGGAATGGGTCAGACGGCTCGATGAAACAGTTCTTGACTATGGTATAGAGATAAACGCGGGGAAAGACAACATTAATGACCAACAACGCCGTGGCCTTCAACAGTAGGATACAAGCTAATTGCCAGTTACTCGAAGTGGTTGACCATTTTAAAAAATCTGGGTTCGATTGTCAGGGATGAGGATCAACATGTGAGTTGTTGGCCAGAATAGACCAGACAATAGCGGATCTTGCACGGCTTAAAAAAATCTGGCAAGATAAAGGGTTAGCACTATGCACGAAAATCAAATTAATGCGTACATTTGTACAGTCAATATTCCTCTATGCTTGAGGATACAAGCCTTGGAGATGAGATGGTTCCGAAGACTTTTAAACGTCGAGTACAGAGATCGAGTTACAAATGAGGAAATACGAGATAGAATTACAACAGCAATAGGGCCTTTTGAAGACCTCAATAGAAGGAAACTCGCTTGGTACGGTCACATATCGAGATCAAATGGTCTAGCAAATACGATCCTGCACGGAAAGTTAAAAGGCAGACGACGAAGAGACCGTCCCAAAAATAAGTGGGAGGACAACATAAAAAAATGGTCCATTCTCCGACCGGAAGAGGCACAGGCAGCGGCCGCTGAAAGAGAAGGGTGGCGTGGGGTTGTGAGGATGTCTTCATATGCGCCCCAACGACCGCACCGTATACGGGATGATCTGACCTGACCGGACTGATAGGTGGCCCGCTTGACATAGGCCAGTCCCGTGACAGATGAATAAAAATCCAGGGCAAAACTGTCAGTGTTTCCATGAAACATCGTGTTGTGATCAAGATCCTTGTGAAAGAAGGCATGAAACATCGTGTTGTAATCAAGATCCTTGTGAAAGAAGGCATGAAACATCGTATTGTGATCAAGATCCTTGTGAAAGAAGGCATGAAATCTGCAAACATTTACAGAAGGCTGAAATCACAATAGGGTTAACACTATTATTCATGAATAGTTGCATTTTCGCGAGGTTAGCGCACGTTCGGTGCTAACACAGCTTTCCGCTTTTGACCAGTAGACAAGAGTTCAAACCTGCCCAATAACATACGGTTACCCGCAATATGTGGCATCTGCAGCAACTCGGCTGGGAGGTCTTGCCACATCCACCTTACAGCCCAGACTTTGCTCCAAGATATTTCTACCTGTTTGAATCGCTAAAATAATTCTTTGTAGTTCAGCATTTCAGCACTGATGGCGAAGTAAAACAGGCTGTCCTGAATTTGTTCAGACATACTGACAAAACTTTCTACGCTGAAGCTTTTCAGGCATTACTTAAACGCTGGGACAAGTGCATAAACGTTGCTGGAGATTATATCGAAAAATTAATGGCATTTTGATTACTTGAAAAAAACAACACATTTATTCCTTACACAAAAAAGTCCCAAATTGACTTGAACGAACCTAGTAGATTTAGCACAGGTGGTAGAGGTCAAATAGAGGCCATCCACAAAGAGATATTTTCCGGCAAGATAGGCCCAGTTTTACTTTGTAATTATTCGTTACGGCACAAACCGTGACTAGGGGTATTTGAGCGACATAGGGATTTGGGGACAACCTGTCACTATGAGATTTATAAGATGACAGCTAGCCAGTGAAGTGAATAGGGCACCTGATGGGTGGAACTTGTTAAGTTAGACTGACAAGGATCTAGGTACAATAGTCACTCGAGGGTGGGAACAGGGGTGGGGACAAAAGTACCTTGTGATCATCGGTCATGTTGAATTTAGTGACAAATAAGGAGTCTATAAAACGAGATACAGAATTCATTTACGCAAGAGCTTGTCTGAAGGTTATCCTCCCTTTGGTAATTGCAGTCTTGCCAATTGGAATGAATGGCGGCCCTTCCCTAGTGACGCGAGAGAGAAATATGGTCACTTTAAGTGATTCAGTTTGGGACAACGTTTCAGCAGTTTTCACAGATAGTATGCTCCTTGATGATCTGAATACAATGAGAGAAATGTGATCACTGAGAACGATTTAGTCTCTGACAACGTATCTGTGTGAAATTGGTCAGAGTGATCGGCCATTGCTCCCTGAACAAAAGTGAAGTGTGCCATAAGACTCCTCAGGGAGCACACATACACCTATGTTGATAAGCATTTGTTCCACAGCTGAGTTTAGACGCTCAGAAGTTTGGAGACTGCGTGAAACCAGCCAGATAAGCCACACCCCCAGAGGACTAAGTGCAACTATGATACCACAAGATAGCTAGTTAATCAGTTGTAGAACAAGTTGCAATATTGTTAGCTAGTAATAGATGATGATCAATCATTTTAGACGGGAATTTGTGTAGTTATCGAGACTTCCACTTAGCTGTTTGCTGACATATATCCATATGGTAATTAGTAATTTATAAATAAGTAATAACGTTCTAAATAACAAGTTATGCAAATAAATATTATTTTTATGTTTTCTATAAAACGGGAATAATTAAGGAAAAAGTTGAAACGATCCACTAAACGACATGACATTATAAACCAGTGTTAAAACTTAGCCCTGTTACACTACCCTAAGCATGTGCCAGGTTGTACATGGTCACGGGCGTCCTGTTTGTTAGTACAACCATGCATCCTGCGTAAAAACCAGCACTTCCTTTGAAGGAATATAATGGTTGCGCATCATGAGAGCATTGAATTGAAGTTGGAGTGTTTATCCGTCACTCCACTCTTGACTTTAATGCAATTCATGACGGCCCTACAAATAGATCCCCTGGTATGGTCGGCATAACAAATTAAGAAATTTAAGCTCAAGTGATAACAGGAAAGTGGCTAGTGACAATCTTTACAAGGCATGAGAAGGAAGAGGAGCAAGCGACGATTTACAATAAGGTTCACTCATTTCAATATGAAAGAAAACAAACAAACGTGTATAAATATACTTGAACGTAGAATAAAACCAATAGATGAACTCATATGAGAACATGTAACATGGGAGAACAGCTAATTTAAATTCCTTTAGAAAATAGCATGTACCTACGCCTTATTTTTTTAAAGACAGTTAAGCTTAAGAATAACATAATGTTGCAAACATTTAAACAAAACATGTATAGATCAGTAGAAACATTTTCATTATGTTAGTATAAAAAAGGTTGTTGACAATATTATAGAACTATATAGTACATCTATTTATAAACGAGTGCCTGTGTAGAAGAGAGCGACTGGAAAGGTTGGATGAGATCAGTAATTGAGTTCTCTGGAAAAAAAAAACAATTATAAATTGGTATGGCCAGATACTGCACCACGACCATCTGATCACACCCATTCCACGATGAATTTGATTATTATTATATTTCCACAGTGCCACCGCAGCCTCACCTTATTTTAATCTTTGGCAAAGAAATGGACATATACTGGTGGTACAGGACAGGAAAAGGAGGTTGGCGTTGGATTGTTCCCATATAAAGGAAACTAGCTGATAGAATATAAGGCAGTTTCTGTTCTGGAATCTCATAAACCTGAGAAATAGAGGCAGGTTTATTTATTTTTTGGTATATAGAGTTTGAGACAACTATGAAAGAAAGTAGGAAGACGTGGATTGAACTGGTCTGATCGCCAAAGGCATGAAGACTTGGTGTTTGTTTATTGAAGGTCTACGCTTCACGCGGTGCGATAATGCTGACACGGATGATGAATGATTCACAGAAAACTATTATACAATGCGAGAGCATCGTACCACGTAAGTTGGAATGTAATAAGACCAAGTGTTGGAGTCACACATGCTTTTGAAGTAACCATAGGAGAACGACATGGATATAAATGCATTCCCCACTGCTGTTAAAAATGTACATGGACAAATTAACAACAAAAGCTATTCGAAGTGCTACACCAGTGCTGAACTTCAACATGGAAATCCAAGAAACAAAATCAATATATGAACTACTCTTTGCCGACAACCAAAGTATAGCATGCGAGGACAAAGGTGGTCTTCACAATCAAATGAATGCACATATTAGACTGGAGAAGATCTAATATGAAGATTAACAGAACATCTGGTTCACTAAATGCACGTGTAAACAATGTCAAATTTAAACCGACCAAGAGCTCTAAAAGTGGTCAGTATTGTTACATGTAAAAAACAAAGTGAACAAAATCATAAATGGGTAGGTTCAGATACCGCACAGAGACGAAAACGTGTAAATAGGTAGGTTCAGATACCGTACAGAGACGAAAACGTGTAAATAGGTAGGTTTAGATACCGCACAGAGACGAAAACGTGTAAATAGGTAAGTTCAGACTCCGTACAGAGATGAAAACGTGTAAATATGTAGGCTCAGATACCGCACAGAGATGAAAACGCGAACGGAACCTACGTTACGACATATAGGCCTTCATCAGGAACAATGAACGACAACTATAGTGTACTCACGAATAAAGTGGAGAATAAGAGGCCACGAAACAACAACTAGTAGCAGCAGTGATTATTACATTTAACAATACAATTAAAATAAGGCGAGGCTGCGGCGGCGGTGTGGACATAAAATGTACAAATGAAAGTGTAAAAAATCATCAGTGGGTATAGCTAGATACCGCACCCAGACGAAAAACCGAAAGAAACCTACTTGTTGTTTCATGCCCTCTTATCCTCCACTTTATTCGTTAGTTAATAATTATTTTTGTTCGTTGTCCCTGACGAAGGCCTATTGGTCGTAACGTAGGTTCCGTTCCTGTATTCGCCTCGGTGCGTTATCTGAGAGACCCATTTATGATTTCTTTTTTTTTCACTTTGCTTTTAAAGTATTTCTACAGACGATAAAAGACTTAATTGAGAAACTGTAACCAGATGCCAGAATGATTCTGCAGCCAACTGTCATCACATTTTAAACATCCGAACTTGAGCTTGGCAGTAGAACAAGCGATACATTGTACATGAGTATTTTTACAAACTTTGTGCAGTCGGTGTCAAAATTTATCATTATTTAGAGCACATGATATGAGATTTACAGAATGTGAAATGAAATATCTTAGAAAAACTATTGGTTGTACCAAAAGAGATAGTTCGGTCAACTCATGAGAAAATAGCCTGGTCAACTAGAACAGGGCGTTCCCATCGCAAAAAATCTGTCTACAAAGCACGCGCAATCTCGCTAGCTAATGCATCAACAACATGGGCTTACACTACTAACGCAACACACTTCGCCCAAGAAAGTTAACTTAATCTTTCTACACAGCTGAACTCTACACGCGGACGGAAAAATATGTAATCGTGGAGAATGCGTAAAGTCACTAAAGCTTCTAAAAATATCAGCTCAACAAAATGATCTGTTATTTATTAGCAAGGCACTTTTTTTTTTTTTTTGCTTAGATCTTTGCCTCACTAGTTTCTACTGGCGGAGGCGCGCCATTTTCCACCCCAGACCGTAGTCCATTGGGCGATATCAGGACGCATAAACCAGTGCTTGGATGCATGTGTACATCTGTATGTACCTATGCTAGGTTTGTGCGACCTCAGAAGCTAGCCCAACCAAAGTGCAATGGAAGGGCTTTACCACGAAGGCGCGTGTGAAAGTTGTGCAAGGGTGTGACTGTAGGACAGAGTCAAATTTTTAAAACTCTTCGTTTTCAGATTGTCATCTCACGCTACAGGAAGCATTATTTGGCTTCTCTTCCTTAACAATAAATGGCTTCTTTTCTCTAACATTATCTGGCTTCCTGTGTCTTGTTTTATTTTGGGTTAGAGCTTGCATAATCAGCATTAATCATATAACTGAGATCTCTAAACTGTACGATGCGGCCCGCACAATTGTTTACCTCAACAGTTGGGATATGATATAA
This sequence comes from Ariolimax columbianus, assembly GCA_036924085.1. Lineage (NCBI taxonomy): Eukaryota > Metazoa > Mollusca > Gastropoda > Stylommatophora > Arionidae > Ariolimax > Ariolimax columbianus. Next base: position 17,206,565 of record JAVGWX010000002.1, read on the forward strand.
GAATGATTAAGGGACGGCGTGGACTAGTGATTAAGTGGCTCGGTTCGTTCCTCATCACAGCACCGGCCGTTACCGCGGGGAAGCAAACCCTTGTAGAAAGAAGCAGACCCTTATATACAATGTATGCCCACGTAGGATGCACTGGGCCGACAGGTGTAAAATAAAAACATAGTTTAACGCACACAGCCTTGGGGAATAAAGAAATAAGGCAAACACAAACAATAACTCGATACTTTTTGGTTCCGTACCAGGACAGAGAGGACGAGGAAGTCCAAGGAAGAGATGGGTTGAAAATATCACTGAGTGGTCAGGCCTTCGTCCCGGTGAGATACGTCAGGCGGCGACAGACAGCGAGGGATGGCGTGGGTTTTGGGAGTGTCTTCATGTGTGCCCCAACGACCTGATGGGTTACGGGATGATCTGAACTAAACTGAAACAATAACATTAATTATATTTATTTAAATTTTAATTTTAATTTTTTTAAAAGAAGAAAGGTTAGACAAGGATGTTAACAAGTTGGCCCAGGTTAGATAAGGATGTTAACAAGTGGGCCTAGGTTAGATAAGGATGTTAACAAGTGGGCCTAGGTTAGATAAGGATGTTAACAAGTTGGCCCAGGTTAGATAAGGATGTTAACAAGTTGGCCCAGGTTAGATAAGGATGTTAACAAGTTGGCCCAGGTTAGATAAGGATGATAACAAGTTGGCCCAGGTTAGATAAGGATGTTAACAAGTTGGCCCAGGTTAGATAAGGATGTTAACAAGTGGGCCCAGGTTAAATAAGGATGTTAACAAGTGGGCCCAGGTTAGATAAGGATGTTAACAAGTGGGCCCAGGTTAGATAAGGATGTTAACAAGTGGGCCCAGGTTAGATAAGGATGTTAACAAGTTGGCCCAGGTTAGACAAGGATGTTAACAAGTTGGCCCAGGTTAGATAAGGATGTTAAATGGTGGCCACATGTTAGATACGAATGTTAAAATGTTGGTTCCAGGTTAGATAAGGATGTTAACAAGTGGGCCCAGGTTAGATAAGGATGTTAACAAGTGGGCCCAGGTTACATAAGGATGTTAACAAGTTGGCCCAGGTTAGATAAGGATGTTAACAAGTGGGCCCAGGTTAAATAAGGATGTTAACAAGTGGGCCCAGGTTAGATAAGGATGTTAACAAGTGGGCCCAGGTTAGATAAGGATGTTAACAAGTGGGCCCAGGTTAGATAAGGATGTTAACAAGTTGGCCCAGGTTAGACAAGGATGTTAACAAGTTGGCCCAGGTTAGATAAGGATGTTAAATGGTGGCCACATGTTAGATACGAATGTTAAAATGTTGGTTCCAGGTTAGATACTAATGTTAAAATGTTGGTTCCAGGTTAGATACGAATGTTAAAAATGTTGGTTCCAGGTTAGATACGAATGTTAAAATGTTGGTTCCAGGTTAGATACGAATGTTAAAATGTTGGTTCTAGGTTAGATACGAATATTAAAATGTTGGTTCCAGGTTAGATACGAATGTTAAAATGTTGGTTACAGATTAGATACGAATGTTAAAATGTTTGTTCTAGGTTAGATGATGATGTTAAAATTTTGATCCAGTAGCAAACATTGCCATGAGAGATAAAGTGTGAGAAACTTTACTGAACTAGCTTCAAGATTTGCGTGAGGTCTCCACCTTGCTGCCTACACAGTAATATTCTTCTTCTTCTTTTTCATACGCTGTCACACGTCAACTTGAATTTGTTCGGAGAAAGCAGCTGTCATCCTGAGGCTGTCGACACTGCCATAGTGCTTGTCTAGTGTTGGCAATGGTGATGGCCACATGTGCTTTCTCTGGTCCTCGTATGTCGGGAAATTTTGCAGCAGATGTTCAGCGGTCATTTTCCCTGTACCACAGGTGCATTCGTCAGTGCCACCTATCTTCAGTTTATTTAATAGATTGTACCTCAGTCTGTTGTGGCCTGTGCGGAGTCTGAAGACCACGACCTGCTCTCTTCTGTTCAACTGGTAATAGGCATCATTTTTTGTGTAGCCAGTATGTTCTGTTTCCCATTTGGCCATGTATCTGGCACTAATAAATCTATTGTACTCTTCGTAGATCACACTAGAATCTGGTTGTGGTAGTCTTGCACCTTCTTTTGCAAGTCTGACTGCCTCCTCGTTGCCTTAGATGTTACAGGATGGAACCCACTGTACCACTACTCTTTTTGGTGCGGACTGTTGGCATAGTTGACAGAGTACTGCTCTTAAATCATTAAGTTCAGTATTTTTCTGGGTTTTTAGTGCTGTAACCACGGCCAGGGCATCTGTAAACAGGACTATCTGGCTTTCATTGCTTTCGCCTGTCAGCATTGCTTCTACTGCAGCATTCAGTGTCTCTGATTCCGCTCTGAAATTGCTTGAGAATTTTCCAGTTGCCACTGACAGTGTTATTTTTCTACTATTTTGTTCGCTCAGGAATACCCCTCCCCCTCTATTTTGTGTTGTGTTTGTTACAGAACCGTCGGTGTATGCATGGGTCCAGTCCATGTTTGGGTAGTTTTCCGCTATGTACCTCAGGGTTATGTCTCTTCTTTCTTTTTCAGTCTGGCTGTTCTTGTTTCCAATACATGGTTATTTTCTACCACATCCGGAATGATATGCTGCTTCCATGTGGGTTTGCTTACAGCAGGGATGGGCTTTGGTGTTGTTATGGTGTTCATAGTGTCTTTGCTTTTGCTATTTCTGCAAAGTTTCTCCGCTTTAGTTTTCCCTTTTCCAAATCTATGTAGTTTCTGGTGCATTGGATGGTCAGTCAGTCTTCTGAGTTTCTTTGCTTGCTGCTGGGCTCTGCAGTCTCTTCTGTCGGTCATGGACTGCAGATTTGTAATCTTTTCAAGTTCTACAATTGGCGTTGACTTCATGCCTCCTGTTATTTTTTTTTTTTTTTTTTTTTTTTTTTTTTTTTGCGTTTGCCTTATTTATCTATTCCCCAAGGCGTGTGTGCGTTACACTATGGTTTTTATGGCCTGTCGGCCCAGTGCATCCGACTTCAGCATGCATTTTATGTAAGGGTCTGCTTCCTCCTGCATTTTCTAAGGGTTTGCTTCCCCGGGGTAACGGTTGGTGCTGGGATGGGTATCGAACCCAGCACCTTCTGGTTGTGAGCCGTGCCACTTAACCACTAGGCCACGCCGTCCCCTGTTATAATTCTCATGGCTTGGTTTTGAAGTTTGCTAATTTTATCAAAGTTCGCCTTTGCTGCTGTTGCCCATGCCGCAATGCCATACTCGAGAACTTGTCTCACTATTCCAATGTACAGTTTCTTTAGTATACTTTCGTGTGCTCCCCAGCTTGTGCCAGCAAGTTTCCTCATGATTGCCATTCTTTGTCTTGCTCTCATTCCGTTTCTCTCGATCTGACTTTTCCATGTCATGTGCCGATCAATTCGACGCCCAAGTAGTTTGGGTTGTCGTTTGGCCTCAGATATTTGCCGTTAGGAATTATTTTGGTGTTCTGTGGTTTATTTGAAAACATGAATATCGTACATGTTGTTTTTTTCTTCATTTATTTTGACCAGCCATGATTTCGCCCACTCCTCCAGTGATGTTAGGGCCTGCTGCATCCGATTGTTTGCTACGGTGATATTTTTTTTCAGAGGTCCACATAGCCAGATCGACTGCAAACATGGAGCTGTGGACTCTTCTTGATATATTCTCTATGATGTGGCTGATCTATCTGTACATTTTTCCAGATACTTCACTTCTTCGTAGCTTGACTTTAAGTCCCTCTTTCCACACCTTGTCAAAGACCTTCACTAGATCCACGCAAACCGCTACTGTATGCTTTTTCTCTTGGTAAGCATCCTCTATTTCCTGTGCTATGAGAGTGATCTGGTCCTCAGTGGGTCTGTGTTGTCTAGATCCTGCTTGCTGTGGAATTAATATGTGTTTTTCTTCCAGGTCCCACATCAATCTGGTGTTTACCATACGCTCCATCAGTTTACCTACACAGCTCAGTAGATTTATTGGCCTGTATCCATTTGGATATGTTCTTTCTTTTTCTTTCTTTGGTACGGGTATAAGTACATCATATTTCCATGCCTGCAGTACAATGCCCCTTTTCCAGCTTTGGTTCAGGACTGACAGTAACTTCCTCTTTGCTGTTTGGCCCAACCCCATCAGCATTTCATTTGTCACCCCATCTTTTCCGGGCGATTTCTTTTTTTTTTAAAGTTCTCATGGCCTCATTCATTTCATTCATTGTTAGTTTTGCCATCATGTGCTCCTCTGGTGCCATTTTGATGTTATCGTAGCTCTTTTGTTCTTCACAAATGTTTGTATGCCTGTCTGCAAGGACATCAATGTGGTTTGCTCTGGCATAATGTTCTATAAAAGGGTTTGCTGCTTTTTTCCAGTAAGCACGCTTGATGGTAATTTGTTTTGTTGATGGTGTTTCGTCATTCATTGCTCTGACTAAATTCCATAGTTTGTTCCTTTCTTTATCTAGATTGAGGCTTTCTGTTTTTTTTTCCCAACTGTCTCTTGTTATTTGGTTCAGTGTTCTTTTGTATTTCGCAGTGATGGCCTTGAGGGCGATATTTGCTTCCATAGATTGCTCTCTCTCTCTCTCTCTGCCATGTTCCTAGCATTTTAGACTTCATCCTCGGCTTTCTGCAGTTCATGATTCCAATATGGCTTGTAGTTTTTCTTTGCCCCTCTTGGGATGGTCTCGGTGGCTACTTGCAGTATTGCTTTGCTTAGGCTTTCCACCATAGGTTTCATATTGTTATTTCTTGTGTTGATAGTTTCACACAGTCCATCTGTCAGCATTGCAAATCTGTCCCAATCGGCTCGTCTGTAGTTCCAACGTGGCAGCGGTTTTATTTCCTGGGGGGCCTACTTCCATATCAATATCTAACCTAATTGGCATGTGGTCGCTACCTGCCAATTGGTCGAGCACCTGACGATCTATTTTGTGGTGGATATCCCCCGTGGAGAAGGCCAAGTCTGGAGTGGAGGTGGTATGCCATCTTCTGGAATAGAAGCTAGGGCTGTCGTCCGGCCTATTGATCAGATAGAGGTTTGTGTCTATCTCCCAGTCTACCACTTCTTCCCCTCTGATGTCTGTGTCTGAATATCCCCATCTCTCCGAGTGACTGTTGAAGTCTCCAATCACTAGGCAGCTGGAGTCCTTGATTTCCATACTCGAGAGCGACAGGTCTTTGTTGGGTGGGCCATACAGGTTGAATATACGGATTTTCGTTTCTTGTGTCATTATGTCGACTCCTACAATTTATGCTTGTCCGGTGTGATTTACAGATATTGCGCTACTTGGTATGCAGTTACGTGTCAGTATGAGAACCCCTCCTTTGTGACCTTCTCTATCCAGTCGGAAGGTCTGGTATCCTCTGATTGAGAGTCTGTTGCTGTTGTTGAGGTGCGTTTCTTACACAGTAATATGAGACATTATGTTTTTCTAAACTATTAATTCATTCATTCACCTTATCGTTTCAATGTCAATCAACTGGTAGCTTTTCAGGAATCCTGTATTCGATTCAAGCTTCTGCAGTGAATACATGATCATATTGCTAGTCCCAACCTTTTTTAGTTCATTTTTACCAACATGCTTGAAACAGTGGAACTATTCTTATCATCCCGGGTAACACTAGGAAACTGTACTATAATGGATTAAATCTAAATATTGCTAGAACAGAAATAATGGTTATAACCAAAGATAAAATTCAAATTGCATGTCACATTTTTGTACAATTATGTTTATAAACAATAATTTCGGTATTAATTCTCATTGCACAGGAATCACCTGATGGATTTGTATATCTGTGGAATAAATATCGCATGCTTCTTCAGTCGTCAAGCACAGTACAGTCTAAAATTGTGCATACATGTAAATTAAATAAATCCTAATCCTTACTGAAGATTTGAACCCATGTCCTCGTGGTCAAGACCGACACCCAAACCGCACGACCAGTCACTCCTCAATAATATTAAGTCATGTGAAATATTACATTGACCTTACAACTTTCTTAGCAGATGGAATAGTAAATTTGTTGCGATAGCAGATATTGGAGTGTTAAAAACATTGTGTTACTAAGGTCTCAGCATTTCATTAAATGCTGGGTGAATTTTGATCTTTATCGCGTCATTGTCTTATATAACTAAATCATGTATCAATTTACAGGTGATGATACTGGAATGTTTCAACTTAACTTAACTTAATGTCTTTTTACTGTTAAGAAGATTCTTCAGAGTCTGTATACAATCAGTTTCATTTAAATTTCTTTGCTCTCAAAGCTATGCGCATTCAATATATTCTTAAATGGATTAATTGCCCCTGCCTCCAATACTTCCTGTGGCAATGCATTCTAAGCATTCACCACTCACTGACTAAAAAAATATTTCCTAATATTTCCAGCATTTGGACTTGACCATTAAAAATAAGCAATCGATCGACTCAGTTGCATCAGACGCTAATACAAGAATAGAATACAGACATGGTTCCTGCCCAGGGCTCGCCAGAGCAGAATATAGCCTGTTAGTTGAAGTGTTGAAGATTATCGGTATTAAAAGGACAGAGAAACTGCGAAACAGCAATTCGAAGTATGGTCGGTACTACGTCTTGTATAGAATAGATTTCCAAGCAAAAAATACGCTGGTTCGGTCGTCTCATGAAAATACAGCCTCATCAACTTCCAATGATGACTTTTAACTCTGGTAGATTGGCTGTAGAAAAGATATCTTCCTGTCATATGACCATTATGTCATTCGCCTTCTTCTTTTCATTCTTTACTGGTATCCTGCGCAATCCCTTCATTCTTCACTGATGGCATGCCCTTTCTCTTCCTTCTTCACTGATGTCATGCCCCTTTCCTTCATTCGACCCTGATGGCATGCGCCTTCCCTTCATTCTTCACTGATGGCATGCCCTTTCTCTTCCTTCTTCACTGATGTCATGCCCCTTCCCTTCATTCGACCCTGATGTCATGCCCCTTCCCTTCATTCGACCCTGATGGCATGCCCCTTCCCTTCATTCGACCCTGATGTCATGCCCCTTCCCTTCATTCGACCCTGATGGCATGCCCCTTCCCTTCATTCGACACTGATGTCATGCCCCTTAGATTCATTCTTCAATGGTGTTATCCCCCTTCTCTTTATTTTTCAATGGTTTCATGCCCCTTTTTTCATTCTTCACTGATATAATGATGTCACGATCTTTCCTTCATTCTTCACTGATATAATGTTCCTTCCCTTCATTCGTCCATGATATGTTGCACCTTTCTTTCATTCGAGCCTTATGTAATGCACCTTTCTTTCATTCGAGCCTTATGTAATGCACCTTTCTTTCATTTGACCCTTATATAATGCACCTTTCTTTCATTCGAGCCTTATGTAATGCACCTTTCTTTCATTCGAGCATTATATAATGCACCTTTCTTTCATTCGAGCATTATATAATGCACCTTTCTTTCATTCGAGCATTATATAATGCACCTTTCTTTCATTCGAGCATTATATAATGCACCTTTCTTTCATTCGAGCATTATATAATGCACCTTTCTTTCATTCGAGCCTTATGTAATGCACCTTTCTTTCATTTGACCCTTATATAATGCACCTTTCTTTCATTCGAGCCTTATGTAATGCACCTTTCTTTCATTCGAGCATTATATAATGCACCTTTCTTTCATTCGAGCCTTATGTAATGCACCTTTCTTTCATTTGACCCTTATATAATGCACCTTTCTTTCATTCGAGCCTTATGTAATGCACCTTTCTTTCATTCGAGCATTATATAATGCTCCTTCCCTTCATTCGACCCTGATGTCATGCTCCTTCCCTTCATTCGAACCTAATAGTATGCACCGTCCTTTCATTCATGGGGATTCGGTGGCGAAGTGGTTAAGCCGTCGGCCTCGTGACCAGGTAGTGTGGGTTCGACTCCGGACTCCGCCGTCCTATTCATGGGTACTTGATGCGGAGTTCCCTGCATCGCGTAGTCGCCCCCTAGTCGTTATGTACTTGACTTGCCACTGGGGTCGGGCGGCATGAGACGAGAGAGTGAGGACAAAAAGTAGCGCAGTTATTCCTTACTAAAAATAGCGATAGGAAAATAAATGATGCCGTCATCGTCTACGATGGATGGCGGCCTTTGCATTTGCCTTTCATTCGACCCTGATATAATGCTCCTTCTCTTAATTCTTCCCTGATATAATGCCTCTTCCTTTCATTCGACTCTGATATATTTTATCCGAATGGGGCTTGGGGGAAATTATATCTGCACTCATATGGCTTGAGCCATCAAGTTTGCCATCTTATGGTTCTGAACCATCCAGTTTATCCCCAGGGGACTCTTGACTTTCAATAATTCAGTATATTCACATTTCAGTCGTTTTTACATTAACGCTATTTCCCCGTGCTTCTTTGGATCATCCAGCGTGTCCTAATCTGATACGTGTTTGAATGTGGTTCTTAGACCATCCATCCCAAAATATTAACATGAAGCCCACTGATTATTCAGCTTGTCTTTAGCCATGCTTTGGAATCCGAGCTTGCTGTAATACGTCCCTCAGAACAATATAATATTCTACTTGCGAACCTTGCGCAATTCTGCTTTCCCTTCACTTGCCCATTTCAGAGCTTGTATTTTAAAGATTCTTAATCTTGTATACACTTAGTCCTGAGACCGGAAATATATAATTATGATCATTCAAACATTTCCTACCAATAGAGTTTAGATACGTTATTCTAATATATTAAATTAAAACTGAAAGATTGCAATAGACAGATTTCAGGTTACAGCTTCTGAAAAATGTATTAGGATTGTTAGAATGTAATGGGTCCAGCTTGAACGTCTGCCTTGTGTAGCGTTCATACCCTCTGCCTTTAACTGAATAGACTTCAAAATGAAAACTTTCAAACTCCCTTCATTCAAACAATATATTCTCAATCTAATTTCCGCCACTGGGCAATGCGACAAAACGAGAACTTAATTGCGTAAGTTCAAGAACGTGCCAGTGACTCCTAGAAAATAGGAAAACTCAAAGGAAGTAGGAAAACTCAGAGGAAGTAGGAAAACTCAGAGGAAATGTGACATCTCATAGGAAATAGAAAAATGCCTGACGTGACATAAATTTTAAAACATATAGGTCATCTGCCATATTATTTTCTTTTGGCGCGAAACTCAAACAAGGGACTCAAACCACAACCTTACATTTTCAAGCTCTTGCAAAAGTAACTCTGAATTTCACGATGAGTTCTTCAACTCTATACGTAAATTTTATTATGTATTTTTGACAGCATGTATATTATGGTGTAATTGGTCTATTTATTCCTCCCAAGTGAAAGATACTCGAATTAATATTAAAAGGTTGATGATAGTGACGAAAATAGCAAATGACATCATCTTTATGACTACCATCAGCATCAACTACCACCAATCTTCATCCAAACCATAAATGCCATTGTTGTTGTTGTCAGTTGTATACTATAACCACTATCCCGACTATTATCATTGCCATCATCATTAGCATCATAGTCATCGTCATAACCATAATCACCACAATCACTACATACCATCCTTGATACACGTCTTCTTCTTATCCTCAATCGCCATTGTTGTATTATGTCTACACGCCAAATCAAGTCCTCTGGATAAAGGTTGTCGTGATGGAGAGTTCTTTAGAGCTACCGAACAGCTTTGTGGGAAGGTTTGTCCCATGGGTCAGTGTTCAGTAGGCATGCCCTTAGGCGTAAAGCAGTCTTGTAGTATATTTTCGGCTGTCTGTGATGCTTGTCCGCACGTTCACATGGCTGATGGGGGGTTAGTTTTATTGTGTAAATAGCAGGATTAGTAGTAGCAGTAGACTCTTTCAGTCATGATTAACTATATGATGATATGACTTTAGAGTGGTAAAGAAAATGCTACATGTCTGTTTTCTTTCTCCTTTTGCGCTGTTTTTTCACTTCTCAGTGTTGTAAGAGCTTCTTTTTATGATGCATGAGGTGGCCCTTCAGGGAACATCTCCATTTGGAGCGTTCTCCAGTTTCATATTCCTAGGATGTCAGACCCATGTTCAGTGTCATCATATCACGCTTACATACATCTTTGAACCACAGCTGTGGACGACCGACTGATCTCTTCCCATCGGCTAACTGTCCAAAGAGGACATCTTTGGGAATGCAACCATTTTTCTATGCAACGAACATGACCAAGCGATCGTAGTCTTCGCTGCCTGAAGAGAGTGATCATGACTACAGAAGCCACCATTACAAAAGCACACGCAGTGCTTTAGTACATGCTTCTTTTCGGAAACCAACTGTAGTGATGTCTTTGTACTCCGACTGGAGTGAAAAAGTAACAAAGAAGAAGAATATCATAACCCCTACCATTCTTACCAACACCATCGTCATCATCATCATGTGCTGCCACACATACCATCACCCTTATCCTGGACATGAAAACTAGGAAGTGAATCTAACTATAACAGGCTGCCAATTACTTCCAAAACGTCACAGATTCGTATCCATTCAGCAGTTCAAACTGCTTTAGGTATGAATAAGTATTAACCACTTTAACACACGCTGCGTTAACCTGCGGCAGCCTATGTATTAATGCAGTACATTCAGCAACCTTCAGCAACTAACGATAATGTGCTGCAACAAGGCAGCCTACAGCAGCCAACGGTAATGTACGACAATATAAGGTAAACTTCAGCAACCTATAGCAATCTACAGTAACATACATGAATCTAGAGGAACTTCAGCAACCTATAGCAATCTACAGTAACATACATGAATCTAGAGGAACTTAATGCAACCTATAGCAACCTACGGCAATGTGCGGCAACTTAAGGCAGCCTGCAGCAACCTACGGCAATGTGCGGCAACTTAAGGCAGCCTACGGCAACCTACGGCAATGTGCGGCAACTTAAGGGAGCCTGCAGCAACCTACGGCAATGTGCGGCAACTTAAGGGAGCCTGCAGCAACCTACGGCAATGTGCGGCAACTTAAGGGAGCCTGCAGCAACCTACGGCAATGTACGGCAACATACTGTAACCTACAGGAATCTATAGTTACATTCATGAATCTACAGGATCTTAATGCAGTCTACAGGAACCTACGGTTACTAGCAGCAACCTAGATCAACCCACGGCAATCTACAAGAACCAACAGCAACCTACAGTAACTAACTGCAACTTACAGCAACATATGGCAATCTACAAGAACCTACTGCAACCTACGGAAACTCACAGCATCCTATCGTAACTCACTGCAACCTGCAGAAACGTATGGCGTATAACGGAAACGGTGAATACTTGGGGGATAGAGAAATAAGCCCAACGCAAAAAAACAAAATAAAAAACAAACAAAACAATACTTGTTTAATATTGTCCAGCCAAAATGGTTACCTTCCCACAATTTCTACTGGGAATTCCACGACCTTCTAGGTCACATAGGTTAAAAGACAAGCTATTCTTTCTCTGGCAACATAGGAATGAACTCAAGACAAACAGAAATCATTGACAAAAGCGGGCAGCTGGAATATGAGTGTTCTAGTTGAGATTAGAAAGAGCAGAGAAGAGAAGTCTACCGTGCAGTTAGTAGGTAGGATATAGAACAGAGAGTAGTAGCTAGGATAGACTACAGAGCACACCCAGTGAGTGATACGAATAGAGAGATTGAATTAGAAGCCACTGAAGTTGTCCAACACTGAAAGGCCACCAGAGACGACACGTGTAAGAATTTGTCTGTGTGCGATGTTTTGTTTGAGTCGTCGCTAACACCTGTCACACGTGACAGCGACTTCCAAGCCCATGAGTGGCATTGGTCTGCATCCTCGTCAGAAGGAGACGTGTTTCTTCAATACGACGCTGTCGTGCTGGACAACACGTCGTTACACATGTGTTACTTTGGCCTGACAAACAATAGTAACAGAACCACTGTCGTCTGTCATAGGCACGAGAACAGCTACTGTCGCCGAATTCCTGACAACAAACGACGAAGAAGAATAATCAGCACATTTGATCACTGTAGACATCTTCCTGATATTGACACGAGACAAGAGGCTCAGGAAACATCTACGTTGTATAAGCTGAGAGGTGAGACATAAGGTGACCAGACGAGCGATAACAGAGAGATTAGAACCGAGAACAAGTAGCTAGACAGCATTGTATCAACGCACAGGGATATAGACGGTGAATAGAACAATTGCTAGACTTGACCACGTGATAGAAACCTAGATTTATTTTAGTGCAAGATAAAGACCAGCGCTAATTGCACGAAACTCTTGAAAGTTATTATAGTTAGTTAGAGAAGCGTTGATAACAAAACTCTTGAAAGTTATTATAGTTAGTTAGAGAAGCGTTGATAACAAAACTTTTAACGATTCTTATTCTTAATATTACTATTATAATCTGTATAATGTTCTACAAATAAAGATTCAATGTTTTGCTGTTGCCAAACCACTTGTTAGTGGTTTTAATGAGTAAGTGTGAGTTAAGGAGTGATAGGGGTAAGGAAGAAAGTTAATAATAAGTGGTGATAGAATAAGTAGGGGTTAACCCTGTTAACCCTAGGATATCAATAACTTAACCCAGCCACAAAATGAAAATACGTCAAACATGGACAAAGCAGCAAGCACATTATGGGAGGAAAACAAAAGTCAAACAGAGGCAAAGCAGCAATACCATCATAGAAAAAAAACGTCAAACACAAAAAGCAAGTAAATTATGCAAAGAAAAATATCAAACACAGAAAAAGCAGCAAGGACATTATGGAAGAAAAGCATGTTAAATACAAACAAATAATTGAGCGCATGAGCTGCAGCGGTCAGCGACCCATAGCCGACTGCCTGAGTCCGGGCCTGCGAACCAGAGCTCCCAAGCTGTTTCTACACCTTCACGTGGTGATCCTGGATAACAGGATGCAACAGAGCAGACTGACTAGGGAGAAGGGGTCGAAGAGGGAAGGCTAACTCCGGTACTCAAAAATGCCTGCTGAAGTCGAATGTGTCGGATTCAAAGGTGCAAATATTGCAGTCAAACTGTAAACTACGAAACAATGCCTTCCGTTCTCTGTACTACGCTCCACTATTTAAAGCCCTTTCAGGCCTTGGTAGCGGGAGACTGCGAAAGAAAGAAGCCAAGCCAAACAAACATGCAAATATATTTTGAACAAAACACAAGAATCATAGACAAAAAAGCAATAAATTACAGAAATAATAAACGTCCAACACAGACAAAAGGAATTAAGGAAGGAAAACACACCAAACACAGACAACCCCCATAATTAAACTATTAACAAAGAAAAGGAAACACATACAAATCAGCATTGTTAAATTATGGACGAAGACAAACGTCAAACACAGGCAAAGCAACAATCACTTTATGGGCTTTCGAAATGAGCACCCCAATCAACGCCAACGCCTTCTCATCATCCCTAGCGCCACTGGAGTCTGGTTATACGCCATAGATTCACCATCAGTTTCATTACTACACCACTTCAAACATGTAATGCTTCGTAGACATACATTGATAAAAGATTTAGCTCTTATCATAGACTTCGTTGTACCCCAGGTTACAGATCCATACAGTAATACTGATGTGAATGCAGAGAAATCCGATTATTGAGGTTTGTGCTTTTAGCTATCAACCTTATCATGTTAAACAAAGTGCTAAAGCACCCACTTCTAGAGAAGACCAAAGCAAGAGATTTGACTAGGTTCTCTGTTGAGGCAACACGCAGAAGTAAATAGCAAAAGGAAGGAACACATATGAGACAGTAAATAAGAATGTATATAGCACTATTTGAAAGAACCGTACCTGATAATTTGAACGCTCCTCCTGTATCTGCGCCCACAGTCTCTTGACTTCCTCGAATGACTCTTGAAGGGTGATGGAGTATACCAGAACAAAGGCATGCGCGGTGGTGATGGACAAACGCCTCATGGCCGGAAAGGTCAGATTGCCAGCAGTGTCCAGAAAATCAACTTTGACCAGAGTACCACGAACGTTGTAGTCTCGGGGATAGAGGTCTTCCACCGTCTCCTTGTAATCGTTGCTAAATGTATTGAAGAGAAAGCGTTTCAAGATGGCGGTCTTGCCTACACGTCCCGCGCCAAGAAACACGATCCTGTTTCGCTGGTCGCTATCCGTCATGTTTTAATATGTCAATATTGCTACCGATGTTTCCTGTAGCCCGCTTATCGTACGAGCTCCTTTTACAATTGTACAATTTCACACTCAACTCCTGCAGTTTGTAGATGGCTAGTTTATCGAAGACTTCGTCATCGCTCAAAAGAAGTCAAAGACTAATTTCAGAACGCCCCATTCTTCGCCGTTATACTCAACCAGTCCTGTGAAGGCTGCTCAGTTTTGGGTAGGTTATTTGATCGAATTGTTTATGATGTTCGATTTTCTATGACATCAATGGCTGCGTTATTTGGTGATCTCTGAAGAATGTCTGAAAGTGGAAAAAGAGTTGAAAGAACTTATTGAGATAGTCAACAGTAGAAGTAATGAATATGGTGTAAACATTAATATAACAAAAGTTGTGTTATTTCCAAGAAAAATGTACAGCCAACAACTAAATATCCGAGTGTACATCGTGATACTAGAACAGGTAGACAGCTACTTGTATCTAGGACAGATAATTACAAGTGATGGTAGATGTTAAAGGGAGGGAAAACAAAGAATAGTACTGTCCTAAAAGCATATTTAATATTGTGAGAAATAGATTCGTATCCAGTCAAGTAACCAATACATTACAAATAAGACTCATCAAGTGTCATATATATATATATATATATATATATATATATATATATATATATATATATATATAAATATATATATACATATATTATTATTATTATTATTATACAGTGCGGAAATATGAACTATGAACAAATAGTAAAGTATTGCGTGTAAATAGTCGCGATACATCACTGACCCCATTCTTCCCCTTCTCTCTCTTCTCACCTCACTCTGTTTCATTTGACTCTGTCCTACAGTCACACCCTTGCACAACTTTCACACGCGCCCTCGTGGTAAAGCCCTTCCATAGCACTTTGGTTGGGCTAGCTTCTGAGGGCGCACAAACCTAGCATAGGTACATACAGATGCACACATGCATCCAAGCACTGGTTTATGCGTCCTGATATCGCCCAATTGACTACGGTCTGGGGTGGAAAATGGCGCGCCTCCGCCAGTAGAAACTAGTGAGGCAAACATCTAAGCAAAAAAAAAAAAAAAGTCGCGATACATGACTTCGTAGTAGGAGGCTCACCCTGGGGGCCACTCTTCCCCTTCTCTCTCTTCTCTTACCTCACTCTGTTTCATTTGACTCTGTCCCACAGTCACACCCTTTCACAACTTTCACACGCGCCCTCGTGGTAAAGCCCTTCCATTGCACTTTGGTTGGGCTAGCTTCTGAGGGTGCACAAACCTAGCATAGGTACATACAGATGCACACATGCATCCAAGCACTGGTTTATGCGTCCTGATATCGCCCAATTGACTACGGTCTGGGGTGGAAAATGGCGCGCCTCCGCCAGTAGAAACTAGTGAGGCAAACATTTAAGCAAAAAAAAAAAAAAGTCGCGATACATCTCACCTCACAGGACCACTCTTCCCCTACTCTCTCTTCTCACCTCACTCTGTTTCATGTGACTCTGTCCTACAGTCACACCCTTGCACAACTTTCACACGCGCCCTCGTGGTAAAGCCCTTCCATTGCACTTTGGTTGGGCTAGCTTCTGAGGGCGCTCAAACCTAGCATAGGTACATACAGATGCACACATGCATCCAAGCACTGGTTTATGCGTCCTGATATCGCCCAATTGACTACGGTCTGGGGTGGAAAATGGCGCGCCTCCGCCAGTAGAAACTAGTGAGGCAAACATCTAAGCAAAAAAAAAAAAAAGACGCGATACATTATGGAAAACGTTAATGGAGGGGAAGGTTGAATGGGAGGGCATCAAGATGGTACTTGAGTTGAATTAAAGAATTTCATAAAAGTAGAAATATCTGTGAAAAATTACATTTTTACAAGTTTTCCTTAAAACATAAACTTCACTAATCAAATTATTCTATGTTTTTGTATATTTCCAAAAACATTTTTGGTAAATGTTAATGACTATAGAACAACGACAAAGGACTGGCACACCGTATTTTGTTGTTTAATTGGGGTACATATTTATTCTGTTGTCTAAATTTTAATTGTAATATATAACCATATTTAATAATAACAAAAAACAACCATTCAATTAAAATGAGCCGTCTTCACGTTGGAAAGTTTTCTGTATTTTGCTTTGTTGGTGCAATCTCTCAAGCGCTGCCATTTTCATATTTAGATGTTAACCTCCAGTATAATGTAATTTATCTCTGGAACGTTTGCCCTTCACCTTGCCCTCCAGTATCGTTTTCGGCAAAAGTATATTAACAACCTGAACAATTCTTCTACATATCAACATTTCAAATGAAATAATATTTTTCTGAACTGTTTGTTCGCTGTTCTTGTTTCTACACAATACAACATTGACGAGCATACACGATACCTAATCACTTTCATTTTACATTTGTGAGATGCTTGTCAATATGTAACTCGCGTGAGAACGGCTTTATCCGGCCATATGCCCTTCTTGTTTTCTATAAAGCAGCTCCATTTTCCGTTATTATTTCACCTATTTTTATCTGTCGAGCAGATTTATTTTCTACTTTTGATAATGGTCATAGTTTTCGTTTTTTTCAGAGCTAATGTCCAGTCTTTATACTTTAGTTTTGATTTACTTGAATCACCAATCCCTTAGGTTCATGTTCGCTTTTCCCCAGCAGAACTGTATCATCCACATACTTGAGATTACTTATTGATACTGTACCGATAATGAGTCTTGGTATTCTCTCTGTGAAAAAAACCTGTGTTCTGCGTAAGCGTTAAACAGACAAAGGGACAATACGAATTCTTGTCGATCCCTTGTTTTTTTTAAAATCAATAGATGGTGAGTATATCCTGTCAGATCTTACGTAACAGTTTCCTTACAGTATAAGCTATTGTGGGTTCTTGTGACTATTCCATTCATGCCTTTGTTTTCCAGATATGTAATTAGTTTCTAATTGTGCACTCTGCCAAAGGTCTTTGTGTAGTGTATAAAGCACGTACATATGTTCTTTTTGTATTTCTATATCATTTTCTGCTAATATTCTCATACGTAATATAATCTCTCATGTTCTGCTTTTCTTTTCGAAAATAAAAATATTCATTTTAATCGAATATACTTATTCAATTTTGCATCTGACTACGGTTATAGGATAGAAGAGTCAAGTCATCGACTAAGTCTAAATCATCAATACATTTTCTAAAAATAGTACTCATTACTAATATAGTAATAGTACAAATAATAATAAGTATAATACCGACACCACCAATCACTCAATAACAATAATAAAAACAATATTAATAGTGCATATAACAATAATAATATAAATGCACATCAAATAATACAAATAACAGTAACATATAATAATAGTAATAATAATATTAGTAATTAGTAAAAGGGATCAAGATGCTGAGCAGCGCATGAGCTGCAGTGGTCAGCGACCCATAGCTGACTGCTTGCGTCAGGGCCAGTGAATGAAAGCTGTCAAGATCCTTCTACACCTCCACTCTGTGATCCCGGATAACAGGCTGCAGCGGGACAGACTGGCTAAGGAGAATGGATCGAAGAAGGAATGCTAACCCGGTTCTCAAAAAATACTTGCTAAAGTCGGATGTGTTGGACAGAAAGGTGCAAATATCATAGTCAAGCTGTAAACGACACAACGCATTCCGTTCTCTGGACTACATTCTGCTACTTAAGCCATTTCAGGCCTTGGTAGCGGGAGATTGATAACGAACGAAGCCAAGTCAAGGCAAGCCAAGCCATATAAGTAAAACCGACATAGATTAAGCGCAATCTCATACAATCTGAAGAGTGGATTTGGACTACCTAGACACCAACTAAAGAACATTCTTAAATCTATCAAATAGGACATCATTGAACTTAGTGCAACCAGTGCTCAGGACGAATAGCTCCTAAAATTACTTGACGTTGGTAACGAAAACAAAAATTGGTACAATAGAAGGTCATTATTGCACTTGTGGAGTTCGCTTATTTTTGCCAGGTGCCACGCACTAAATAAATGTTCAATCGGTCCAGCTTCTGGAACACAACACTAAAATTTAAGGGTCAGAGGTCAGACAATGCCACTTCTCATTATTCAATGACATGCGTCCCATAGTGTGTGTGATGATGAAAATATTTAAATTTCGATGAAATGGTAGAGCAGCAACGCCGATGACCAGCATACACTAGACTTTAATACAAGAGTCGGACCAAAACAGTCAAGTAAACGCTAGCTTGGAATTTTTTCTAACGACACAGGCAATAAAAGAGAGTAACGATTAACTGTCTTTGATGAAATACACAAACTGCATCATCGTGAATATCTGCTTCAAGAAAAGAAAAATGTGACCCTGACACTTCAAAACTGGTAAACTAATGTCGAGATTGACTACGTTCTGAACAATGATATAGAATGTGTTACTAACGTCGAAGTTCTGAACAATGATATAGAATGTGTTACTAACGTCGAAGTTCTGAACAATGATATAGAATGTGTTACTAACGTCGAAGTTCTGAACAATGATATAGAATGTGTTACTAACGTCGAAGTTGTATCTGCCGAGCTATTCGAGCTGAACAAGCAGATCAGTCACAAACTCAAAGTAGGCTATGAGCAGCATATAGTACAATAACTAATAAAAGCTGAGGAGTTAAGATGAGGCGTAATCAAATGCAGAAAAGATCTTGATCAGTCGCAGTATCTTATGATATCTCTAAAGATTGACGAAGACACTGTCATGACTGATAGAAAATAAAATAAGAATTAGTGTGAGAGATATTACACGGAATTCTTCACATCAAAGGTTTCAGTTAACAGTCACACACTACGTAATTTGTGCCGGAACGGAAGATCAAAATGGATGAGCTGTTAAATCAGGAAAAACATCAGGAGTGGATTGAATCACCACAGAGGTAATTCAGTCAGGAGTGGAACTCGAGCACCATAGCAGACTGGACTATTCCACAAATGACTTAGTAAATGTCAAATTCCTGACAAATGGAAAACATGAAAAATAATTTTGATTCACAAGAAAGGGTCAGAAAAATACTGACGAGCTACGGTCCGATCTGCTTGCTTTCATCCTTGTACGCACTTTTCACAACAACGATTGTGAACAGACTAGAGAAGAAACTTTATGAAAATCATTCACCAGAACAGGCAGTCGTCAGGAGAGTCCTCTCAAACACCTTCACATCAACCAGTAATAGAGAGAGTACGGGAGCTACATATGCCTTTGTGTCATGTTTGTGCACTACTAAATAGCGTTTCATGGCATTGCAATTGGTGAAGCAGTAAATGTCCTGAGAATTCAAGGTATTGAAAAAGTTGAAGCAGTAAATATCCTGAGAATTCAAGGTATTGAAAAAGTTGAAGCAGTAAATATCCTGAGAATTCAAGGTATTGAAAAAGTTGAAGCAGTAAATATCCTGAGAATTCAAGGTATTGAAAAAGTTGAAGCAGTAAATATCCTGAGAATTCAAAGTATTGAAATAGTTGAAGCAGTAAATATCCTGAGAATTCAAAGTATTGAAATAGTTGAAGCAGTAAATATGCTGAGAATTCAAGGTATTGAAAAAGTTGAAGCAGTAAATATCCTGAGAATTCAAGGTATTGAAAAAGTTGAAGCAGTAAATATCCTGAGAATTCAAGGTATTGAAAAAGTTGAAGCAGTAAATATCCTGAGAATTCAAGGTATTGAAAAAGTTGAAGCAGTAAATATCCTGAGAATTCAAAGTATTGAAATAGTTGAAGCAGTAAATATGCTGAGAATTCAAGGTATTGAAATAGATGAAGCAGTAAAATATCATGAGCATTCAAGACATGGAAATGGTTGAGGCAGTAAATGTTCTGAGAATGTAATGTATGGAAGAAACGTATACTCCCCTGTTAGAATAAATAAATGGGGACTGCTCAGCAGAGATCACTCTAGTTTACTGGTCAATCAACATATCAAAACACAATGTGACGTTCGTCGGGGCGATACAATCTTCCCAAAACTGTTCACATGGACCCATGAGGAAGTCTTTAGAAAACTAAGCCTCGAAGTCACATTTAACAACTTCTTTTTGTTTTGTTTGTAGAGCAATGGAGCGAAGACATTCTCATGGGGATCGAATTTGTAACACATTTTTCATGGCTCAAACAGTCTTCATGGCGTTGTTGATGCTACAATGTTTTAAAAAAGCAGATGGGTGGGGGATGTGGCGCGAATGCATGACAACAGAATGTCACGAAAAGTGACGCCGTGGTGATCCTACAACTTTAAGCGTGCTGGCCCATTGAGATAGAGTGTTGGTCTGAGTAAATTCCTTTATACAACATTATACTCCAGGACAAAAGACAAAATTAAAAAACATTTGGCTGCCTGGCATCAGGCACTTCCTTTACCTGATTAAATACCAGGATTACAGTTTGCAGATGACAGATACAAATAATAGTAATATTGCCGATAATAATAATAAATATTAAAATAATAGCAGCAATACTATTATTAATGATAATAATATCAATACAAATAGTATAGGAATGGTGGGCAGATTTTAAAGTTTAGTATAATAGGAAGCTTGGACTAGCATTCACAGACTACTGTGCAGACTAGGTCTGTAATCCATATCCAACACAAAAGACCAGCATTCACAGACTAGTATGCTGACCAGGTCTGTAATCCATATCCAACACAAAAGACCAGCATTCACAGACTAGTGTGCAGACCAGGTATGTAATTTATATCCAATAGAAAAGAAAAACTAAGTCGTTATACGCGTACAAACTTTTAGCCTTCTGAGTCTGGCAGGCTAGCTAGCACACAATGCGATAATAGATAATAGAAATGAAAATGATGATTATAAACTTGAGTATAATGATGGTGGCGTGTGAGGGTGGAGATGACGGCGATGACAGTGGTGGTGAAGATGGTGGTCGTAGTTATTTGAGTTAGTGGTGGGAATATTATTGATAGTGATGTGTATGAGAATAAGTATAATGGCATACGAAAGTGATGGCGACGATGATGCTGATGGCGAAACCCGACGGTTGAGTGAGTTGTTGATGTGAAGTCTCTCCTGGCTAAGTTCATATAACTCTTGACAACGTTCATTTGGTGGCAAGTTTACATTCCCGGATTGGCTGCCAACTTAACCTGATCATTATACATGTCATGTTTTTAGTTGTGATTTGTTAGTTATTTTCTTTTTTTCAGTGTCTTTGACGCAAACCTTGTAGCATTAATCCAAGTGTCTTTTTGGTTTTTGACCTGGTGCAGTCACTGAGCCATTACATGTTTGTGTTTTGATCAACTGTTGACTTGGAGAACATCTACAACTTCGATCTATTTATTTCTGAAAAGAGACAGATAACATTAGAAGACAGGCACTGTTATGGAACGAAATAGATAAAAGGAGTAAGGGCAGACCAAAACACATTTGGAAAAGGGAACTAGAGTATAACATAAGTTAAACAGGCATGTGGTGGCCTTCGTTGGTGAAGACGGCATGGGTCTACGGTCGTTGGGACATGTTTATCGCATGGAAGACGAGAGGTTGCCAAAGAATATCCTTTATGGACAGCTAGTCGTTGGATTTAGAAGATCGGCCGTCCCACACTGCGATTCAAATACGTATGCAAGAGGGACATGAAGTCATGTGACATCCCATCCCAGGGCTGGGAAGAAATTGCTCAGGATCGCGCTATCTGGAGACAGTCAGTTGAGTGGACATAATGGCTGCTGACGCTAGTAGAGGTCTTCTGGCTGCAAAGAAAAGAGAAGAAAGACTAAAGAGATCAAGGAACAGCCAGACAAGTAAGCCTCCTCAGTATGGTTGTACGATCTGTGGCAGGGACTGTCACTCGCAGATCGGCCTTTACAGCCATGGCAGACAGTGCCGAAATACAGGAGACAGAGCTGGACAAAACTTACACGCACAGTCTATAGAGACTGAGATGCCTAAGATGAGCTATAGACCTATGCTCTGCAGTGAGCTGACGGGTTTTAATTGATTTATTGATTGCATTTGGGGATAGACGTAACACACAAAAAAGACGTATTGGTGAGGCGACAGACCGGCAGTTAAGCATAGTTGTGATAGAAAAATCAAAGTACAAGGGAGTTAACTTTCGAGTAGTTGAGTATGGTCGAATAAATAACCGACGTATGCGTCGATTTAATGTCTGGCAGTTGAGACTTAGTCATAATCGAAACTTTAACTTGATGTATGCTTATTTTACTTCACAATCATCGAAGTGGAAAGTTTTAAAATAGGTTTAAATCCACAATAATAATAATAATACTAATAGTAATAAAAGTATCAGAAATAATAATAACTAAAATTTTGATATCTAAATTTTTTTTTTTTTAAAACAGTCAAACTTGCACAGAACTAAAACCCTCTAAAGATAAGGATAGCCCGGTAAAGGACAGAGGTGAAAAAGCTTAGACATTTGCCTTCTCAATGGTGGAGATTATGACAGCGGCTTGAAATATAAATGAGTGGAGAGTGATCGTTTCAACCGTGTTTTGATGAAATAGACAGAGAAAATAAAGGTTAAGCTTATACGATGAAATAGACAGAGAAAATAATGGTTAAGCTTATACAACTGAAATGCGAATATTTTTTTTACCAAAGCCTGTGCATTACGAAATCACAAATCAAATGAGAATATTACATTTCAAGCTGAGATCCATTAGCGTTAACAACGAAGAATTCTAAAGATCATTCTTGTTACATCGTGTCTTGAATGAAATGTTATAAGTTATAGAATTGTGTAAAAATAATGAAGTTGTGGGGAAAATCTGCAATCTACACAGACACAGCTTGTTTTTAACAATTGTTGATAAGTCAGGTTGTGAAATGTGTCAGTTTCTTTCAGTTGTTATTGCATAATTACGGAAGATAGTTCTTCATTGTAACCTGCTTATGAATTCAAGTAAACAACAAACGTCATATGTATGGATTGGACACTGAGAAAACGAAATCTATTCTTCTGATAAAAATAGGCGGGCAGATACTGAAATAGGTCAAGAGCTTCTCATATCTTGGAACTATAATAACGGCAAATAGAAGGTGCAGAATGGAGATTAGGAAGTGAATAATGATGACGAAACCTGTAAGTCACCAGAGATTGACATCGAAACAAGTCACCGGCACATTACAAATGAGAGTTAATTAGGTGTTATGTACACCCGCCTCTACTGCATAGTGAAGAAACAGACATTGAACAAACGATTTGAAACAAGCATTGATGCCCTAGAAATGTGGATATATGGAAGAATGGATCGCATCTACTGGACAGAAAGGAAAATAAATAGGGAAGTCTTTGAGACACTATGGCTACAAAGAGAATACACGAACGAAATCAGAGTTAGGCAGTGATAACTACATTAGAAGTCATTATATTTTTTCTAAAATTAAAACTGGAACGAAAGGTAAAGGGCACGCGTGCCAGAGGGAAGCAACGCTAGAAGTGGAAGGGTAACATCAAACGCTAAACAAGGAAATTTCTGGAAGATTGCACCATCAAGACAAGAGATAGAGGAACAGAGTTTGTTGTAGCCGGATCTTCGATGTGAAGACGGTAGCTGAGCTGAACTGAACTAGCCCTTACAAGCATGCGGTAATAGAAGATTAAAAGAGATTGTGCATGTGGCTAGCAGCCTCAAAAATGAAACCATTACCACTGAAAGCATAATAACAAGAATAATTACAAAGACAATTAGGAATCAGATACCAAGTTGGAATCAAAAGACGAAAGTTAATACAAAAAAACCTACATTAGACACAAAGAATAACATAAATGAAAACGGCTTACAAACAATAAATGCATAGCAATATATAGAGCAGATTTGTACAACCGTTATTTAAATAGAGTCGCTTGGTTATGAATTACATATGAACGTTTATTTTACCCTATTAAAACCGCCACTGCAAATGCACGCATGGATACGGGCTGTAAATTGACCAGCTGAGTACTAGGGGAGTTCAAGTCAAACCGAGATATTTTTGTTTGTTAAGACATTTTGTTTAAAAATTATTCAAAATGCCATTTATTTTGTGATATAATCTCCTACAACGTTTATGCACTTATCCCATCTTCTAAGTAATGTTTGAAAAGCTTTAGTGTAAAACAGATTTCTCAGAATGTCTGAACCAGAACAGTCTGTTTCACTTCGTCATGAAATCCCCCCCCCCCCCCCCCCCACTTCCCATCCCTCTTTCCCCAACATCCATGATAAGACGTTTCACAATTTGGATATTCACAGGGATGGCTGTGGTAGGATGACAGACACCACGGTTGGGATCATCACTTACGGATGTACGGCGTTCTCTGAAACGTTTACACCATTCAAATGTCTTACTGCGGCTGAGCGTCTTATCACGGTATTGTGATGACAGTCTTCTGTAAATGTCCGCATGTATCACACATTCTTTCATTAAAAAAACTTCATTACAACACGCTGTTTCATGCATGCACCAGCAGTGTTTTTAAAAATGGCGGAAAAACACTATTGCTGCATGCATGAAACAGCGTGTTTCCGCCATTTTTATTTAACTGTCACGTGACTGGCATATGGCAAGTGAGCCACCTAACAGCACACCGTGGCCCTAACTAATGATAGTAGTTCCAGCCCGCTATTACCCTTTCATGTAGAACTAGAACAAAAAGAAACCCGTTTGATTTGAACGTCTCTCGTAGTATCCCAATGCGTTCCTTGGAATCGACGAATAGTAGAATAGAAGGCAGCAATAAGATCCATGTTAAACGACACGGGTTTTATTAAGCTAAAGCGTTAGTTACTTGATATGTAAGTTTAATAAGAGAGGCAATGCATTATATTCAAACACCTACGTGCAAGTAATTATATACATGAAAAATCGCAGCAGTAGTTTTGAAACGGATGTCGCAAACTTAAACAAGCCCTAGATAATCGATGGGTCATGAGCAGCATATCAAGCGAAGCCTGTCTTTTTACTTTGCAATCTATCATAATATAAGTTTATTTAGGCAGCACACCTCAAGTTTATTTAGGCAGTACACCTCAAGTTTATGTAGGCAGCACACCTCAAGTTTATTTAGGCAGCACACCTCAAGGTCATTTAGGCAGAACACCTCAAGTTTATTTAGGCAGAACACCTCAAGGTCATTTAGGCAGAACACCTCAAGGTCATTTAGGCAGACCACCTCAAGGTCATTTAGACAGAACACCTCAATGTCATTTAGGCAAAACACCTCAAGGTAATTTAGGCAGAACACCTCAAGTTTATTTAGGCAGAATACCTCAAGGTCATTTAGGCAGAACACCTCAAGTTTATTTAGGCAGAACACATCAAGGTCATTTAGGCAGAACACCTCAAGGTCATTTAGACAGAACACCTCAAGGTCATTTAGGCAGACCACCTCAAGGTCATTTAGACAGAACAACTCAATTTCATTTAGGCAGAACACCTCAAGGTCATTTAGGCAGAACACCTCAAGTTTATTTAGGCAGAACACCTCAAGGTCATTTAGACAGAAAACCTCAAGATCATTTATGCAGAACACCTCAATGTTATTTCAGCAGCACACCTCAAAGTTATTTAGGCAGCACACCTCTCTGAATTTCGAACTATCTGTTGTTCGAGTGTCATAACAAATCTCGATGATTGATAAGCGACGTGGTTCAACTTCAAAACTGTTTCTAGTCACAGCACTAAGTGTCAACGTCAGTCCAATGGTAGTATTGACTCCTAGTGTACGCTTCTTTCACATCTACTGCTATAGGATTTACTCCTAGTGTACGCTTCTATCACAGCTACTGCTATAGGATTGAATATCATCCTACAATTATGTTTCAAATTACATATTCTCTCACCTACGTAGGCGGATATTTATTACATCGTCGGGCATGTTGTAACATTGCCTAATTTTCGATCAGCCTCAAATAAAAATGCTGGTGAATACTTCTTCTAAGTATATCTATATTTAAACACTATATCACGTGAAAGAACAAATGGGGTTAGTCTGGTTTCGTCAGTCAGCATCAATAGTTAATGTAGCACTGCTAAAACTAACTGCCATTGGTTGAACAAATATAAAGTCATCTGATAACTAGCAGACAAGAACGATGCTAGATATGTTCATTTCTTACCAAACAGCCAGCGAAGGTAAGCGGATATTATTAACTTGATTTCTTGGATCCATCTTTTGAACGTGGGTGGGTTATCTCGGCCAAGTATAAAAGAGCTGTGCTGATATTGTTGACGAAAACTTGTCCAAGTGAATATTAATTGGACGGGATGAGACTCGCGTTTACTTCTCCCTTATTCGGGTGCCAAGGATGGGCATTCATGGTGCGGCATTGTTTGTTAATTCGTTTTGTTGTCAGAAGTCTGATATGCCTGGCATTACTGTGCAGTCTTCTTGTTCCTCACTTCTTCTATGAAATTCACACTTTCTATTTGGGGCCCCAATCGTTGAAATACCTCTGTCGGCCTCAATCGTTGAAATACCTCTGTCGGCCCCAATCGTTGAAATACCTCTGTCGGCCCCAATCGTTGAAATACCTCTGTCGGCCCCAATCGTTGAAATACCTCTGTCGGCCCCAATCGTTGGAATACCTCTGTGGGCCCCAATCGTTGAAATACCTCTGTCGGCCCCAATCGTTGAAATACCTCTGTGGGCCCCAATCGTTGAAATACCTCTGTCGGCCCCAATCGTTGAAATACCTCTGTCTTGTACCGTCAACTGAAATGTGTGGTTTAGACTATTCTTTGTATTATGGTAAATAATGTTCTATATTATTGTTCTAATCTATCCAGTAGCATACACTGAAATATCAATTACTTTGCAGGCCGCAGGTAATAGTTGTCGGAACCCTTGCGGTTCGGGGCTCTCTTGTTGGAGATCCTTAATCTAAATCAGCAAAAATTGATACTCTAACAATGATTATAATTTATAGGAACTGGGGTAAAACTCTATACAACTAATGGCTGAAATACAAGCTAGACTAAAATACTTTCTTAGGTAAGACTGTACAGAACACAATAGGCCAACTCCCCTTTCAATCATTTCGTTAAAGTGGACTAAATAGGGTTGAGCGTGTGGCTAGGCATTACCATCTGGTCATTTCTAGTTTGAACTTTATGACGTATCAGGTCTTCTTTCACCTTTGTATACTTTTCTGGGCAGCCTTTTCACGATATTATTAATTAGTTTTTAAAAATATTTTCGTTAATGGGTGAAAAGTATTAACAAAAAGAAAGCTGAAGTACGATCTCTGTGTCAAAACTCTACGGCGGAAGTCAGAGCAGAATTAGCCGAAGAGAAAGGATTTAATATGGATGTACCAAACATGGATTTGTACCATTCGGCCCTAATAATAATTGAGACCTTCAACTATTTAGCTGAATCGAATTACGGTTACGAATAGTGAGTGAACATTTATCGTGAAAAGTGTTCAACACGTCTATCGACAATTTCTATAGTTATACAGTAATCAGCAACAACACGTGTCGTCTGAAAGGGTCACATCGTTTAAATAACGGGGGAAATATAGTACAACTATTTCATGTTACAAACTAATCACTAAATATGAACAACATTGATTCCAAAAGACATTGCTGCATGAAACATGCATTCGCTTTTAAAATACGTTTCTCAACATACTCTGCCAAAATACGACCTCTGTTCTAGAAAATTGACAAACATTCATTTGTACTGCTGATCTCAAGCGTGAGTTGTTCAAAAGACTGAAGTAATGTCACAATGCGAAACGAAAACAGAGTATTTGAACTTTTTTGGGTCTAAAATTATTACACCGCCGTGTGACCTATTCTTACTAGTTTACAGGGTACTATTTGGTCAAATATGTAGTCCATAGTATGTACTACCCGGCACTGAATCGAACACGAATCGGTTATTCGGTGTGTCCTTAATATTTAGTGTTGTTTTCCTAACCTGTCCTTATGACGTTTGTCCCTATCTGAATTGTTTTTCTCGACAATGGTTAGTGTTTCAACTCCCGTTGCCGACACGTTCAAGTCGACTCAGCAGCAAAATGGGTACCTATCTTACTGCTATGGAAAGAAAGACTGCAATGAAAGGAAATGGCCACCCCTACCTCACAGACAGGTTGCAGCCTTGTGCAATAAAGGCCCCAACACTTCAATCCTGACAGTAGTGTATGCTATGGAACTACTTTATTCTATCGCTGACGTTAATGGTAAGATTTAAAGGGTTGAAGAATAAATTATGCTTGCCCTGGGTGTAATTATGCGCCAATGGGTGTAAAGTGTAAATTTTTGTTTTACTGTCGCAAAAAAACTAAATTTTGTCGCACTGAGGTTTTGAACTCGTGTCCCATCGGTGAGTGACCAAAATCGCAATCCGCTCGTCTTTGATGTTAATTTATATGTGATTAGATAACACAAACTGTTTTGTGTGAGAAAAGAAGACATCCATGTCCTTGTTGTTGTTCTTCTTCGTCTTTTTATTATTATTATTTTTATTTTATTCTCTGGAAAACATGTTCTTAATTCTGTTATTCTTCTGCATCGTATGTTGGAGTCGTCAATTATAATATTGGTAAAAATAAAGCTTTCAACATAATTACCGTCTTCCTTAATGATAATTATCCCTCTCGGGTTTTAAATTCGTGTCTACTTACTTACCTTGTAGCATATCCTACACTCTGAAATGTAATGGTTTTAATTTTCTTTTTCTCTTGGCTTATAGTTTCTACAGAATGTACAGGTCAACGCCATGCCCAACCCTACATAGTCACCTATTGCAACAAGCTGGCAGTTTACAGTATATATAGTCTTGCTGATTAGCTAGGTCAGAGCTAGTACGGACCAGTGGAATTCGATTTTGAGACACTGTGCAAGGCTTTTGGCTAGAATTGAGTGTCAAAGCGTCGATATCCATGAGCGGAACTTGATGGTAGTAGTTATGTCTGAACATCAAACAATCGCTGCGAGCTGTTGAGACTCGGTCTATATTATCCGATTTAATCGCACACAAATGGTTATCATCTTCAACTAGTCTTACAAACTAGTCTTACAAACTAGTCCTGGAAAACGTCGCACCTAAAAAAGGAATGAACTTATGCGGTTCCCCTAAATTGAGCTGCGGGAAGAAACTGCTTCCAGACATCACTTGCTTTTTGCAACATTAACGAAACTAAAGGGACCCCGAACAATGATGCGACACGAACTTAAAGGGATGGGGAAAATAGATGCGACTGTGTAGCAAAACAAGAACTTGCTTACCTAATTTTTAAATTTGTTTTTGTTTGTTTGTTTTGCGTTCGCCTTATTTCTCTATTCCTCAAAGTGGCGTGCGTTGCACTATGTTTTTATTTTGCGTCTGTCGGCCCAGTGCATCCGACTTCGGTATACATTTTATGTAAGGGTTTGCTTCCTCCTGCATTTTCTAAGGGTTTGCTTCCCCGGGGTAATGACCGGTGCTGTGATGGTGATCGACCCCATGAACTAAGGATTGTGGGCTGTGTCACTTAACCACTAGCCAATGCCGTCCCCTAGACTACATAATGATCTGCCCGAACCTTTTGGAAACATACAATATGGATGTAAAGTTGAAGAGGCATGACAAGGCAACCTACGTGACCACACATTGGAAACATGATGTCTGACGTGGTGCCCAGGGCTCGGAAAAACTGGTCTCCCCTCATAACTGCTAGCAGAGTTAATTTATTTTTTAAAAACTAACTGTATATTATTCAACATCGATCTCCCGCAAAATACACATAATTCCACGAAATCTGGATTAGGACACTCTGCACTCAATCGTTGACTTGTTATGTGGAAAACCTTGAAAACAGTATGGTCTTTTTTATTTTGTCAGCAAACTGAAAGGAGGTCTTATCTGGAGTTGATTGTAACTGTGGCATTTGCGAAATGACTACTCAATATCCAGAGTTGTTGGTATTATTGTTGTTACTGAGTTGGCTATTGACGACGTGTGTTGTTATTATTGTTGTTACTGAGTTGGCTATTGACGACGTGTGTTGTTATTATTGTTGTTACTGAGTTGGCTATTGACGACGTGTGTTGTTATTATTGTTGTTACTGAGTTGGCTATTGACGACGTGTGTTGTTATTATTGTTGTTACTGAGTTGGCTATTGACGACGTGTGTTGTTATTATTGTTGTTACTGAGTTGGCTATTGACGACGTGTATTGTTATTATTGTTGTTACTGAGGTGGGAGTTGGCTATTGACGACGTGTGTTGTTATTATTGTTGTTACTGAGGTGGGAGTTGGCTATTGACGACGTGTGTTGTTATTATTGTTGTTACTGAGGTGGGAGTTGGATATTGACGACGTGTTGGTATTATTGTTGTTAATGAGTTGGCTATTGACGACGTGTGTTGTTATTATGGTTGTTACTGAGGTGGGAGTTGGATATTGACGACGTGTTGGTATTATTGTTGTTAATGAGTTGGCTATTGACGACGTGTGTTGTTATTATTGTTGTTAATGAGTTGGGAGTTGGATAGTGACGACGTGTTGGTATTATTGTTGTTAATGAGTTGGCTATTGACGACTTGTGTTGTTATTATTGTTTTTACTGAGTTGGCTATTGACGACGTGTGTTGTTATTATTGTTGTTACCGAGTTGGCTATTGACGACGTGTGTTGGTAGCAGGTAACGGGGATTCCCGCATTACGTAGCGTACAGAAGAAGCTGCACCAGCCTGCGCAAGGATTACCAACTAACAAACAAACAACAGAACTATTTTGGGGGGAAATACGTCAATGATACTTGCATGTATCAAGCTGTTAAACAAAGCAGTGACTACAATCGCAAGGACAGTTTCATTACAATCATTCGGAAAATACATACCAGACAACAGACAATACATTCCAGACAACAGACAACATATACCAGACAACAGACAACACATACCAGACAACAGACAACACATACCAGACAACAGAAAACACATAAAAGACAACAGACAACATATACCAGACAACAGACAAGACATACCAGATAACAGGCAACACATATCAGACAACAGACAACACACACCAGACAATAGACAACATATACCAGACAACATAAAACACACACCAGACAACGGAAAACACATAACAGACAACCGAAAAAACGTACTCAAAGAACATAAAAGACTTTTCAGACAACAGAAAACACTTACCAGACATCATAAAACACCTACCAGAGATCATAAAAACGCGTACCAGACAACAGAAAACACACACCAGATAACAACAAAAACACATATCAAACACCAGAAAGCAATGTAAAGTAACACGAAACCAGGATATAAATCACTGACTTTCAGACGACGGGTGGGCCACGGCCTATTGCCTCGGGTGGGCCACAGCCTATTGCCACTGGTGGGCCCCAGTCTATTGCCATGGGTGGGCCACGGCCTATTGCCAAAATGGGCCACGGCCTATTGCCACGGGTGGGCCACGGCCTATTGCCACTGGTGGGCCCCAGACTATTGCCATGGGTGGGTCACGGCCTATTGCCATGGGTGGGCCACGGCCTATTGCCATAGATGGAGTTTGCTGAAAGAAACACACGATTGACATAATTTGACACCGCTAAAAATGTTGTCTTTAAACTAAATATAGATTATCTTACAACATCAGTTACTTCTATGTACGTCGATGTATGTCGCTGGACAAACTTACTGCCTTTCCTGTGATCAAGCATGGTTGTCTGCTAGTAGACGTTTGTCGCTGGACCTTCCAATGGATATGTATTCGAGACGTGTTCAAATGAAGCCGGACCTAACTGCACTAAGTAAACAAACGTACGATGCGTAAGATAACGTCACTTCTGGTTTGATCAATACATACCAACCGTCAAGTTTGCAAAATGTCATTATCCTCCGACTCATAGTTTCCGCAGCAGACCGTTGAAAACATGACAGGAGTGAAACGGAATCCGTCCGAGTTGATCAGCGAGCGGTGATTCGGTTTCTAACAGCCGAATGGATGTCGACCAGTTGCCATTCATCGCAGAATGCAGGCAGTGTATGGGGACAAAAAGTGTGTCGAAGACAACAGTGAAGAATTGGACAACGATGTTTAAAGAAGGACGAGAGTTAACGAAAGATTGTCCGACACCAGGCCCGGGCCATATTGTTGCGCTAGAAGTAGCCATCGCCAAAACTGATGCAGCACTTCCCGTTCGCTAGCACAGGAGTTCGTTGTGTCGCTAGGGACAGTTCAAATGGTGGTTAGCAAGAAACTGAGGTATCGAAAGGTGTTCACAATGGGAATCGATACTTCAGTTTCTTGCTAACCACCATTTGAACTGTATACGAATATATATACGATCGTGGACCTTCTGAAACAGTGCATGTGCGGTGAGTTCAGAAGATCTTTCAGTCTTTTGTGACAGCAACTACTATATAGTTCCGAGTGGTCCGCCAGGTTCTTTGTATATGACAAAGACAAGAACTAACTGGTTGACATAACATAACACTGGTCATATTAAGATAGTGTGTTAAAGGCAGCAAAGATGGCGCCTAACAGACTAAGGATCCCCTTTCCTCTAGTGTTCGGGTTTATTAAAATGACTCGAACATCGGTTAACCACCCACCGCGTCACTTGCTCCAACGTAGCGGTATAATATGCTGATTGAGCCTAGCTCGAAATCCTGCAGCCCGCTCCATCCAGCTCACGTCAGAACTTGAACTTAAACAAGGGCATCCGCCCCTGTAGAAGTACGTTTTGTATACATAACGGATGTTTTCTATCACGTACAATTTCAACATTTCAATCGATTAATCGATCTTTCTTGTCCAGCAATTTGATTGCATGCTTTCTCTGTTCGTGGCTCTACAGCGCAGGCCAAATGTGTATTTAATGCTATTGTCATTATTATTAATTCATTGGGATCCATTTGTCATCAATATCGCAACTCTTTATTAACTTAACAGCACAGATGCTACCTTGGGAATAACATTACCAATTTTGTGTTTTGAAGTGTACAATGCTTTTGATGCATCTTTGCAGCTTTACTGATAGGGCACGAAGCCACATCTCTTAACTGGTGTTTACCAAACTGTAAATGGCTACCAGATTGCTAGAGCTAGAGAATACAAGTCTGCGAGAAAGGTAGTTAATCATCTCACGAAATCAATGTTATTGAGTGACTTCTATTTTGTGCAAATGAATGTTTTTCTTCATATTCTGGCTTATAGTTTCCAATGGATGGCGTGTGACAGTTCCAGCTGGAGCAAGGGAGTTTAGGGCAGGGGAGATTGGACTGGCCACTATGGGAGCGAAGGTCGCCTGAATGCGTGCCAAGGTCAATCACAGTCTCGACACTAGGTCGACAAAGGAAACGAGGGGTTTATGTGGAAGACTTAGTCTGGTACAGGGGGCAGGGGTGTTTGGAGCTGAGGCGGGGATTCGTAGCTGATAGCTGACCTATCTGACGTTCCGAATATGCGTAGTTGGAGGAAGGGGGGGGGGTGGTGTTGGTGATAGTCATGTGCTGCCAGTCAGGCTACGACACGTAGAGTGACAGCGATTCGGGAATAATCATCCATTAACAGTTGGGAGTAGTTCTAAATTAGAGTGATGTGTAAGTCAGACGACCAACAAGAGACCATTGGACAGCCACG
Source organism: Ariolimax columbianus (assembly GCA_036924085.1). Classification (NCBI taxonomy): domain Eukaryota; kingdom Metazoa; phylum Mollusca; class Gastropoda; order Stylommatophora; family Arionidae; genus Ariolimax; species Ariolimax columbianus. The sequence goes on from JAVGWX010000002.1 coordinate 17,240,324, forward strand.
ATGTTGTTTGAGATGATAAAATACTTTGCAAAGATGAACTCAAGGAGACTGGCTAGGAAGTGACTGAGAGGCTGTCAGTGGTCTGTGAGGATGTGAGTTTGTAGGGTGAATAGACCAGCATACACCTCGAGGTTTGGCTAGTCGCTCTTTAGGTGTTTATGTTGGACATGCTGTTAACAGTAAGAGATCTGAATGTGTGTCGTACGTGCAGGACATCTAGTGAACAATGCGTGATCTAATTACATTTGAATGTACAGATTCATGTGAATGCGTGAAATGATCTAAGTAATCGTGAATGCGCAGATCGCTTGATTGTAAGTGATCTGATTGTATGTGAATATACAGATCGCATAAGGACGAGATCTGATTGTGTTTGGTATGTGCAGGACACTTTGGGAACTATGTGTGTTCTGATTTTATGCGTATGTACAGATCGATTGAGTATGTGCCCACAAGAGAGTATGTGATCCGACTATGAGTGACGTGATCTAGTTACATATGAATGCACAGATCGCCTGAGCATACGTTAACCGATTGTATGTGGATGTACAGATCACCTGATTGAAGGCCTGAGTACGTAATTCGATCGTTGAGACGAGTTTATGATTGTGTGTTTAAACTACTCGGCTAAATCTAGACTCTGCCACATATCTTAGTTTGGTCCAAGTGACCGGGATATCTGTGATAAGATAAGTACTAGGCAACTGCTAAACGCCTTACGCTGCCACAGGTGTAACAGGCTCCATGCACAACTCTCTTTAGTTGCCTTTTAAGACATGCCTGTAAAGTTACATTATTTATTTCCGCTCTTCCAAATTCGGGATCCGGTAACACACCGACGTACACAAATTATGACAACTTCCTCTTGTTCCTGTCTCTCCATGTAGTGGAGTGTATGTAAATCGCTACATTTGGTTTACCATCTGTTAGGGAATCTTAAATCGTTATTTGATTGTGTTTTCAATAGCAATGGTTTCTACATGATGATGTTGCTAGCCTCATGTACAACCCTCATAAGTCGCCTCGAATGACATGATGGGAAGGAAACAGTGACCCCCCTTTTGTTTGTCCCTGGAACCACTATCGCGAGCAAACATTGGTTACCTCATCACTCTACTTCATCAATCCGTTGTTGTCTTCACCAGTGCGGAGAAGCACAGGCGTCTATTGTGTGTAAGCTGTAGATTACTGTTATTTTCAATCCATACCTCTGTTTAACATCGTAAATTCTTCGTCTTCGTCGTGTTTTATTGCTCTCCTGTGTTGCACGCTCGAGAAGGTTTTTAATTTAATTGCAGTTTATACAAGCAGTAGCAGAACAAAATATCAACACACAACCAAACACAACCTACGATACGACCGAATAGTCTTAGATAGTGACGATGTCAAACATAATTCAATATAACTAATCATTACCGGTAAATGCTGCTCTAAATATAAAGCTGAGTTTTAATCACTTGAACAAGCTGATAACATGATTCATAACAACAATTATGACTACCACAACATAGTCAATTCGCATATGCCTTATCTGTACTGTTAGCTCTCAATGGTTATGTACCGTGGAATGAGAAGGCATATATGTTTATAAAAAGGGGAGGAGAGAGTGAACAAAAAAGACATTCAAACCACATATTGTGAATAAAATAGTAATAGCCAAGCTGTCAGAAAGGAACAGAATCAAACCAAGCGATGACTATCAGGGACAGATCAGCATACTTGGAATCGGGACAGAAAACAACAGACTGAAAAAACACATGTACAAGCGTCGACTGTCTGCTTCTCCAAAAGTGTGGGCAAACTGCTTGCATGTATTACAGGACTGTTCCCTGTATGGCCAGTTAACGAAGATACACTGGCCCAACAATTCAACAATAAGTTCAAAGCTGTACAGAGCTAAAGAGATAATCTAAACAGTGGAAACGGAAACCAGCATGCAGCAACAAAAAGAAGAAGGAAGGTAATAACTATCTAATCGTATTCATTAGAGAGGTAATATATATATGTGTATATAATTGTGTTATTTATTCGAAGGAGAGTGTGTAGGGTGGAATAGGTTGCAGCATTTGTTTCTCACAGCACAGAGATTGTGTCTCGTCAATCACCCAATCCCTTTTGAGCAGATGTGAATCAACATAGCTGGAATATAATAAATAGGTGTGTCTGACCTAGATTCAGCGATGTGAAAGAACCAACAAGGATCGGATCACCTCAGTTAAACACGTAGTTGTCAAACAGTGTATCACGATATGTGTCCACTGTAGCGGAAATCTAAGCATAGAGCGAACATTTGTATTCATTTACTACATGAAATAATTGTTTTCATAGTAAAGTTAAATGAATGATCCTTCCAGCTTAAACGCATTCAGTCGTGTAGGAAAGGATCAATAGTGAGGCTTATTTCTCAGGAAATTACTTTCCTGCTGGCAGGACGAGTACAGCCAATGCCTACGCAAACAGCCCCAAACAAATGCATGATGCATATGGACGTCTTGGACGCCCCGACACAGATAATATAATGTAACACAAACTGCTTCATAAAGACTGCCATGCCATGACATTTTTTTGAGCCACTGATGTGGAATCCAATGACAAATGACGAAAATAAATCAAAGCATTCTAAAATAATTTGGACAACGAACGTATTCGAACAAAGCGAAAACAAAATACATTTGTTTAATTTAGTACAGTTAAGTTCAAGTGCCATCTCATCATCGAAGGAAGATCTGCAGAAATGGATCCCAAACGTTATATGGTTATTATTTAATTACACTGTAATTAATACACTTAACATTTTTACCAACACATTTTGCTGGAAACAATGCTCTTCTTCCTTCAGGCATATTCTAAACTGGATCTGTTTAAGTTAGTGTCCTTAGTTTCACACACCAACTTAATTTCTCGAAGTACCACTTGCTTCTAACAATAAATACATATATACCGGTGTATATATATATATATATATATATATATATATATATATATATATATATAAATATATAAATATATATATAGATATATATATATTTGTGTGTGTGTTTGTGTGTGTGTGTACACATACACCTACATATATTATTAGCATGAATGGCCCGCGAATCTTATTTTACTAGTTTTTATGGCCTTGAGGGCTGACGAACTAGGCCACATTACGATAAATACATTTGCACAGCTAATTACTTCAGATTAATTAGACATGTTGTGCAGAAATAAATGTCAGATTCGCCCAAACCAAAATAACATTCTGAAAAATTTAAACAATGTGCACAAGAAAAGCCTGAGTGCTACCTAAGCCCAAAAAAAGAGCAAATAATATTAGCACTGTAACGTCTCGGGAATATTGTTAGAAGCTACTAGAAAGGTTGGGGATTGGTTTGGCTACCTAAACACTGCATACAATATGAAACATAATAAAAAGGAAAAAAGATGTACACATCCATTGTTAGAAGAACAGTGACAGAGTCAAGTTATACTAAGGAGATGTGAAGAACCGTGACTGAGTCAAGTTATACTAAGGAGATGTGAAGAACCGTGACTGAGTCAAGTTATACTAAGGAGATGTGAAGAACCGTGACTGAGTCAAGTTATACTAAGGAGATGTGAAGAACAGTGACAGAGTCAAGTTATACTAAGGAGATGTGAAGAACAGTGACAGAGTCAAGTTATACTAAGGAGATGTGAAGCATTCGGAAGGTTAAACCCACGTGCAGGAGAGTCACAAGACAACGAAAAGTAGACATCTACGTCCTATGTTAGAAGAATACTGACTAGGTCAAGACAAGCCATGGGTTCCGTTGCCACATCGTGAAGGTACTACATGCCACAAGACAGACCATGGGGTCCGTTACCACATCATAAACGTACTACATGCCACAAGACAGACCATGGGGTCCGTTACCTCATCATAAACGAACTACATGCCACAAGACAAACCATAAGGTCCGTTACCACATCATGAAAGTACTACATGCCACAAGACAAGCCATGGGTTCAGTTACTACATCGTGCAGGTACTACATGCAACAAGACAGACTATGGGGTCCGTTACCACATTATGTAAGTACTACATGCCACATGACAAGCCATGGGGTTCGTTACCACATCATGAAAGTACTACATGCCACATGACAAGCCATGGGGTCCGTTACCACATCATGAAAGTACTACATGCCACATGACAAGCCATTGGGTCCGTTACCACATCATAAAGGTACTACATGCCACATGACAAGCCATGGGGTCCGTTACCATATCATAAAGGTACTACATGCCACAAGACAGACCATGGGGTCCGTTACCACATCGTAAAGGTACTACATGCCACAAGACAAGCCATGGGGTCCGTTACCATATCATAAAGGTACTACATGCCACAAGACAAGCCATGGGGTCCGTTAACACATCATAAAGGTACTACATGCCACAAGACAAGCCATGGGGTCCGTTACCACATCATAAAGGTACTACATGCCACAAGACAAGCCATGGGGTCCGTTACCATATCATAAAGGTACTACGTGCCACAAGACAAGCCATGGGGTCCGTTACAACATCATAAAGGTACTACATGCCACAAGACAAGCCATGGGGTCCGTTACCACATCATAAAGGTACTACATGCCACAAGACAAGCCATGGGGTCCGTTACCACATCATAAAGGTACTACATGCCACAAGACAAGCCATGGGGTCCGTTACCACATCATAAAGGTACTACATGCCACAAGACAAGCCATGGAGTCCGTTAACATATCAAAAAAGTTCCTACATGCCACAAGACAAGCCATGGGGTCCGTTACCACATCATAAAGGTACTACATGCCACAAGACAAGCCATGGGGTCCGTTACAACATCATAAAGGTACTACATGCCACAAGACAAGCCATGGGGTCCGTTACCACATCATAAAGGTACTACATGCCACAAGACAAGCCATAGAGTCCGTTACCATATCATAAAGGTACTACATGCCACAAGACAAGCCATGGGGTCCGTTACCACATCATAAAGGTACTACATGCTACAAGACAAGCCATGGGGTCCGTTACCACATCATAAAGATACTACATGCCAAAAGACAAGCCATGGGGTCCGTGCCCATATCATAAAGGTACTACATGCCACAAGACAAGCCATGGGGTCCGTTACCACATCATAAAGGTACTACATGCCACAAGACAAGCCATGGGGTCCGTTACAACATCATAAAGGTACTACATGCCACAAGACAAGCCATGGGGTCCGTTACCATATCATAAAGGTACTACATGCCACAAGACAAGCCATGGGGTCCGTTACCACATCATAAAGGTACTACATGCCACGAGACAAGCCATAGGGTCCGTTACAACATCATAAAGGTACTACATGCCACAAGACAAGCCATGGGGCCCGTTACCATATCATAAAGGAACTACGAGTACATGATATATGAACACGAATACTATACCTCTGTGCACGTTGTCAGACGATGACTAATCAAATCAAAACAAGGTACACAACATATCATACATTTAACAAACCCAAAGGAACATAATTATCATCCCCAGTTGACATGACAGGCGAACTGACGATATTTGAAACAAACAAAATAAAATCATTGTCAAGTTAGGGGTCAAGGCATAAAGGATGCTGCGCTCCTAGTTTAGAGGAGCTGGTTCAACCCATACTCAGACATACGGTTTTTGTGTCTCCTGGAGATGATGAATGATTTGCCTGCACATCGATATAGCGAGAAGACTGTCCAGCTAAGAAAACCTACTTTTCCTTTTCCTATTAATACATTCAAAGGATTACAATAATAACTTGATCTAGATGGGATCCATTTCGGGCAGTGGAATACAAGACATCTGTCTCATTGCTTTTCCTGCGAAAGTCTCGCTCAATATACACGTTTATGCAATCATATTATACCCAGTAATCTCGGGAAAGGTTGGGCTTTAACCCCAGCGGTAGATAGAATGGGACAGCAAACGAGGTTAAGACGAACCCAGACCCCAGCCAGATGAGGGAGGGAAACACACTCCACCATAGAATAGGTGCTGCAAACAGTTGTACCAGGCGAGGAGGCGCACTAGCAGTCACGGTATCCTGCATCCCGCCAGGCTTTTTATTTTTCTATGTTTGCACAAAAGTTAAAAAATAATCGATTTGGTGCTCGCAATTATTTATATTAATTTTTCTATTTATAATTATATGTATATATATTTGTCATGCTCATTCATTTAATTAAATTATATTTTAACTATTTATTAATGAACTTTATTTTTTAGACTGCAAAAAATAGACCCTATCTATTTTTTAATAAAGTGTTGTTCCTAAGGTAAATATACTCTTTCCCACCAAAAATGGTCCATAAAATCAAAATTTGCGGTTTTGACCTCTGGAGTCCAAATACATTTGCAGAAATAGCCAAAGCAAAGATGAGCGAAGACCCTATGAACACCGTAACAAAACCAAAGCCAATCCCTACTGTACGCAAACGCAAATGGAAGCAGCATATCATTCCGGAGGTGGTAGAAAATATACCAGGTATTGGAAACAAGAACAGCCAGATTGAAAAAAAAAGAAGAGACATTACCCTGAGGTACATAACGGAAAACTACCCAAGCAACACAACACAGAACGGAGGGGCAAGAGTATTCGTGAGCCTACCAAATGGTAGAAAAATGACACTGTCAGTGGCAACTGGAAAATTCTCAAGCAATTTCAGAGCGGAGGCAGAGGCACTGATGGCTGCAATAGAAGCAATGCTCACAGGCGAAAGCAATGAAAGCCAGATAGTCCTGTTTACAGATGCTTTGGCCGTAGTTACAGCACTACAAAGGCAGAAAAATACTGAGCTTCATGATTTAAGTGCAGTACTCTCTCAACTATGCCAGCAGTCAGCACCAAAAAGAGTAGTGGTGCAGTGGGTTCCATCCCACTGTAACATCTAAGGCAACGATGAGGCAGACAGACTGGCAAAAGAAGGTGCAAGACTACCACAACCATATTCTAGTGTAACCTACGAAGAGTCCAAAAGGCTTATTAGGGCCAGATACATGGCCAAATGGGAAACAAAACATACTGGCTACACAAAAAAATGATACCTATTACCAGTTGAACAGAAAAGAGCAGGTCGTGGTCTTCACACAGGCCACAACAGACTGGGGTACCACCTATTCAATAAACTAAAGATAGGTGGCACTGACGAGTGTACATGTGGTACAGGGAAAATGACCGCTGAAGATCTGCTGCAAAACTGCCTGATATACGAGGACCAGAGAAATCACATGTGGCCATCACCAGTGGCAACACTGGACAAGGTCTATGGCAGTGCAGACAGCCTCAGGATGACCGCTGCTTTTTTCGAAAAAATACAGGTTGACGTCTGACAGCGTACGAAGAAGAAGAAGAAGAAGAAGAAGAAGAAGAAGAAGAAGAAGAAGACCTCTGGAGTCTGACAATGTGCAACAACAGCAACCACATAATAAAAAAGAAGACCTCCTATCAGCGATATGAGTGATCATCAAGAGTATCATTAAATGACATGAAATAGTTTTGCATCACTGAAACACTAGGCTAGGTACGTACAGATACACACACACATAAAGACACTAGCTTATACGTCCTGACACCGCTCAAAGGACTGCGGTATGGAATGGAAAAGAGGGTTGCCTCCGTAAATAGAATACAGAGAGGCAAACTCTTTAGAAACACAAAATGAAAACCAGAAAAAAATCAAATAGCATATTCAGAGATATTGCCACTGAAAGTTTGAAGAGAAGTAGCATTGTGCATCGGTTCAAAAAAAATGAATCAGAATATATAAGTATGAATTAGCAGACACAACTAAGTGGGTAAACCCAACAAAGGTAACAAATCCAGGAGAACACCACCAATATCTCAAAATAACATTCATATCTGTTACCTCTCCCATGGAAGAGTAAAATGCGGCAAAAGCAACAGCATGCGACATAATCGATGGGCTGTACCAAAGAGAAGCATGGATTCAGGTATAGATCAGCAACAAGAGCAGTGAAGAAGCGAGGCGCAGAAATATGTGTTGTTGTCTACCAAGATAAAGAAAACGAAACCATTAGTTCCTCCAATGTAAAAGTATGTTCAAATAAATCGACTGAAGTACAGGCCCTAATTTTTGCTGCAGCAACACAACAAGTCAATGCCAGCAGGTTCTATTAATAACAGATGCAATGTCAGTTCTGCAAGCCATAAAGAAGGATAAACTGCCAGATTTTAATAAAGCCTTGGGTGAACTAAAAGTCATAAGAATAGTAGTGCTGCATTGGATACCATCACACTGTGGCATACCAGGAAATGAACCAGCAGACAGGTTGGCAAAGGGGGGAGCAACACGAGAACAAAGCAAACAAACGATTGCCATTGCTCCTGCCTCGCATGAGAACAGACATAGCAGATTGAATAGCTAGCTACCCGTATGAGAACAGACATAACAGATTGAATAGCTAGCTACCCGTATGAGAACAGACATAACAGATTGAATAGCTAGCTACCCGTATGAGAACAGACATAACCGATTGAAAAGCTAGCTACCCGTATTAGAACAGACATAACAGATTGAATAGCTAGCTACCCGTATGAGAACAGACATAACCGATTGAAAAGCTAGCTACCCGTATGAGAACAGACATAACAGATTGAATAGCTAGCTACCCGCATGAGAACAGACATAACAGATTGAATATCTAGCTACCCGCATGAGAACAGACATAACAGATTGAATAGCTAGCTACCCGCATGAGAACAGACATAACAGATTGAATAGCTAGCTACCCGCGTGAGAACAGACATAACAGATTGAATAGCTAGCTACCCGTATGAGAACAGACATAACAGATTGAATATCTAGCTACCCGTATGAGAACAGACATAACAGATTGAATAGCTAGCTACCCGCATGAGAACAGACATAACAGATTGTATAGCTAGCTACCCGCATGAGAACATACATAACAGATTGAATAGCTAGCTATCCGTATGAGAACAGACATAACCGATTGAAAAGCTAGCTACCCGTATGAGAACAGACATAACAGATTGAATAGCTAGCTACCCGCATGAGAACAGACATAACAGATTGAATAGCTAGCTACCCGCATGAGAACACACATAACAGATTGAAAAGCTAGCTACCCTCATGAGAACATACATAACCGATTGAATAGCTAGCTATCCGCATGAGAACAGACATAACAGATTGAATAGCTAGCTACCCGCATGAGAACAGACATAACAGATTGAATAGCTAGCTACCCGTATGAGAACAGACATAACAGATTGAATAGCTAGCTACCCGTATGAGAACAGACATAACAGATTGAATATCTAGCTACCCGTATGAGAACAGACATAACAGATTGAATAGCTAGCTACCCGCATGAGAACAGACATAACAGATTGTATAGCTAGCTACCCGCATGAGAACATACATAACAGATTGAATAGCTAGCTATCCGTATGAGAACAGACATAACCGATTGAAAAGCTAGCTACCCGTATGAGAACAGACATAACAGATTGAATAGCTAGCTACCCGCATGAGAACAGACATAACAGATTGAATAGCTAGCTACCCGCATGAGAACACACATAACAGATTGAAAAGCTAGCTACCCTCATGAGAACATACATAACCGATTGAATAGCTAGCTATCCGCATGAGAACAGACATAACAGATTGAATAGCTAGCTACCCGCATGAGAACAGACATAACAGATTGAATAGCTAGCTACCCGTATGAGAACAGACATAACAGATTGAATAGCTAGCTACCCGTCTGAGAACAGACATAACAGATTGAATAGCTAGCTATCCGCATGAGAACAGACATAACAGATTGAATAGCTGGCTACCCGAATGACAACATACATAACAGATTAAATAGCTTGCTACCCGCATGAGAACAGACATAACAGATTGAATAGTTAGCTACCCGCATGGGAACAGACATAACAGATTGAATAGCTAGCTACCAGCATGAGAACATACATAACCGATTGAATAGCTAGCTACCCGTATGAGAACAGACATAACAGATTGAATATCTAGCTACCCGTATGAGAACAGACATAACAGATTGAATAGCTAGCTACCCGCATGAGAACAGACATAACAGATTGTATAGCTAGCTACCCGCATGAGAACATACATAACAGATTGAATAGCTAGCTATCCGTATGAGAACAGACATAACCGATTGAAAAGCTAGCTACCCGTATGAGAACAGACATAACAGATTGAATAGCTAGCTACCCGTATGAGAACAGACATAACAGATTGAATAGCTAGCTACCCGCATGAGAACAGACATAACAGATTGTATAGCTAGCTACCCGCATGAGAACATACATAACAGATTGAATAGCTAGCTATCCGTATGAGAACAGACATAACCGATTGAAAAGCTAGCTACCCGTATGAGAACAGACATAACAGATTGAATAGCTAGCTACCCGCATGAGAACAGACATAACAGATTGAATAGCTTGCTACCCGCATGAGAACAGACATAACAGATTGAATAGTTAGCTACCCGCATGGGAACAGACATAACAGATTGAATAGCTAGCTACCAGCATGAGAACATACATAACCGATTGAATAGCTAGCTACCCGTATGAGAACACGAGTACTAAGATGAACCTCCACACAAAACTGTTTGGAGACCTTAAAGAACTCTCCACTATAGGAACCTTTATACAGAAAACTCAACATCACATGTAGACGTAACAAGAAAAGCTTGGCGAACGAGCAGAAGAGGAAGACGTGAGCGAACTTGTCTGTGGTCTTCCCAAGAACGAAAGTTAAATAAAAAAATTAATGCGAGGTGTTATTTGTAAAGAAATATAATTTAAAACTACAGCATTTGATATATCTGCCCTTCTCGAATGTATATTTATAGTAAGTAATTTAATGTAACGGAGATGAAGATGAAGGTATAGTCCTAAGTCGGGTCACATTACAACTACAAGTATTAATTGATTTGAAAAAAAAAACCACTATTTCTGAGGAGAATATTCTCATTTCGGTTAGGTTGCATTGAATGTCTTGCCACTATTTTGGTAACCTAGCAACGCCAAGCAATCAATTTTGAACGAAATAGCAGATTAAATTGCACGACTTTGTTGCACAAAATTGTTCCATTATGACTGAAAGTAATGACAAATGTGGAAGTTGACAGGCAAAACAGATTGCACTTATAGTTTTAAGTAAGTATAGAAACTTTCTTCATTCGGTATTTCGACAAATAAAGATATTACAGACTGGAGCGGGACACTGGGCAGGGTGGGTGTTTGAGGGATGGGGGAGTAAGGATAGATGTGAGATAGGTCGTGGCCAAACGGTAGTTGCGCTGCTCACAGGCCCAAACATTCTTGTATTCCGGTTCATAAAACAAGGCTGTACAATTACGGGAACAAATCTCATAAAAAATTAGTGATGATGAATTTGCACTGCGGGTTAAAGGTGCAAAAGACAGTAATGTGTATTATGTTGATCTCAGATGGAAGACACCTACTTTAGTTTTATTTGTGTTATCACGATAATACTTTCCTAGTACGTCAAGGGCGATGGTCAGCTTGTGTTCAATCCTACAGAAACGTTTTCCTTGAGCAGTGACTGCCGTGTCCTTGGCATATATAAACGGCCTCGTCACTGTGTTTCTCGGTTAGCCATTGATGTATATGTTGAACAACATTTGTGTCAGCACACTCTTTCTTGCGCAACCCCATTTTATTAGCGTCTTCATAAGCGTTTTTTGTGTATGGCTCCCTAGGGCTACATACAAAGGTATATTTTGAAGTAAACATTTAACTACTGTGGTAAGAGCAAAGCACTTTCGTATTGTTGTAATCTATTTGACAAGATAGAGTTTTAGTCTCATGCAAACGCCTGTGTAATCGTATGTTACGATTTTCTTGGAACATAACATGGGCGTGGCCTATTCTGGGACTAGTCGAGTGCCATATTAATCTGTCACATGCACGGCTATTTACAATATTAATCTGTCACATGCACGGCTATTTACGTATACCATTTTAATTAAACACATGACACTTGGGAAAAGTGACAAGAAACTATGCAGATTAGAATAAAAGATCAACAAATGAACCTGTACATAATTTCTTCTTTCTCGACCATATAATTACGGAAGAAGACAAACGATATAAAAAAATCAGGAAATAGTTATGACGAATATATAGTATTCATCAACATGCTATCCAAACATGCTGATATCCAAACAGATCAATCGTAAATTGACAATGAAAGCTATCAGATGTTGTGTATACTCGTCACTACTTTATGACGCAGAAACATGGACACCGAATAACAAGTTGGAAAAGAGTATCGAAGTTTTCTAAATGTAGGTATTTAGAAGATTGAGTCGCATTTCTTGGAAAAAAAAGTTAACAAATATGAAGTTATTGAAATCGTTGGGGAAGGAAAAGAGAATAAGTGACCGAAATCGTGGTTAAACAGTTAAGATGTTTTGGCCATATAACAAGATATACCTTCTTGTTGAAGACCATACTAGAGACAGTCGTCCAAGAGGCAGACAACGTTATAAGTGAGCGGATAACATCAAAAGATGGAATGGAAAAATAATGCACCATTATGGCAAGAGAGAGAGAGAGAGAGAGAGAGAGAGAGAGAGAGAGAGAGCGAGAAAGAGAGAGAGAGAAAGAGAGAGAGAAAGAGATGGAGAATATACTGGACATTCATGCAGCCGACCTTCTATGCTGAGATGGAACTTGAACTGATTCTATCTGGCTTTATATATATGCCGCTCCCATTACAGTTTGTCTGTAAGAAACTTTTTCCTTTGCAAAAACTCCACCCTCCGCCACAATCATACCCAGACATTCCTGGATATCTTGGTGCCATCGTCTTCTTAGTCTACCCCTGCCTCTTTTATCTGGCACCATATCTGCCACCACTGTTCTTTAAAGACTATTGTGTCTCTTGATGTGACCAAATTATTTACATTTTCTTGCCAAAAAGGAATTGATAAAACAGTTCTGCTCTTTCCTTAACTCTTGCCGAATGTCTATATTTGTCTTTTTCTCTGCCCAGAGTATTCTGAGGACGTTTCTGTAACATTCTGATAAATAGAAGTATACAAGTACATGCATATACATATATATATATATATATATATATATATATATATATATATATATATATATATATATATGTCTTCCTTGACCGTTTCTCCATGCAAAATGTGCGCGTTGACTCATATCAACTAACTTTTCCCTCGTCATTAGGTAATTCCTTTAGGGTAAAGGACGATTCTACCCATGGCATTGCATGCCATAGCATTCACACCAACCAGAAGCATGTTGGGTGTTGAAAAGCCCACCTGGTATGAAAGAAATATATAGAAACAAAAGGTCGAAGATGACACAACTGTGAAACAGTGAACACATCGTGTACCTATAATAGGAAGACGATGCAGAGAAAATAAACACCACGTCGACTGTTTCTTCATTATCAATTTAATCATTGAACTTTGAGCATTAGCTTCTCACAGAAAGAAAGTGGAAGATATAACAAGTCATGCTCCTGACTTAGAACTCCAGAGGTATTGCTAAAATGACTTCTTAATACTGGAATTTTGGTATTAAATCAGGCAAATCAGTGTCTAATGCCAAGCAGCCAAAATCTCTCCTTTTGTTCTACAAATCCTTCTGGACGTTTCTGAGAAAGTTACGTATCGTTCGTTTCCTTGTTTGCGTTTATGATATTCATTCAGTTATTAGTAGCAATTTTTTAGGTCGTTTTCTTCTTACGGGTGTTTAAGCCTGGGAAAGGCGAGGGTCTGGGGTTTCCCAGCCTCCAGGCGTTACGATGTTAATATTTAGCCTACCCAGCAGTATAAGTTCTGCACTCTACTTTGGCGGCACTGGTAACCGTTAAGCTATCATTATATGAGATGCACATTCACCATTACCTTAAGGAGATATGTCAACATCGATGACTATTGATCATCTGTTGCAAAAGTGTCAAACATGAAATGTCGAGTAAGCATATATGGTTTACCAATACCAGTATTAACAAGCTTTATGGAGAAAATAACAACATATATCTAGTCACTGTTTTGATTAGATAAATTTAAATTTAATTCTGAAAGCATATAATGTACAAGTGTAACAGGAAGTTATTCAGAGTATTTCAACAGCAGGTAATCTGATCTTCAGAAACGGTTCCCCTGTTTCCAGGTCGGGCACACCTTACAGTCTATTAATTTCTTGGCACTCAGGAAGATGGATTGTTGTTGTTTGTGGTTGTTGTTGTTATATTAAACTAACCATGCCGAGATGTACACGCTTGGGGGAATGTATGTGGGTGCAGGTAGGTATGTAGTTCTCTTAGGTGACAAGAGCCCGTCACTTCAACCGTCCATGAATATGATGAGTGGCTCAGTCTAAAAATGCAAGCAGTTATGATGATATCACTCCGATATCACATAACCAGGTGGTGTGTGGACCGTCACATGGTACGGGACCACGATGGAGAGTGTTATTTCCTGTCTTTTATGACTATGGTCTGCTTCAAGAGCTGGTGGGTGGAAACGTACGAGGCTAAGCGGACCATATGTCAAAATTGGACCAAACTGTGACGGTTTAGCATGGTGATGGTTGTTATGAATGCCCGCAATGAGTAGAACGTTTAGAGGCAGGTTACAGTATTTTTTTAAAATATTTCGAGCGTACTGATGAAGGTGGACGGGGTTCTCCAGGCAGTTGGGCTATGCTTGACTTTATCTGCGTGTCGCATACTACTACGAGGATCACGTCGAACCTCCACCTCATTAGCCTTACTGCCTTCAAAAACAGTCCGTTTCCTGGGAGGACTACGTGGAAGTCGAGGTGGGGTTCTTTATAAGTACATTTTATCTGCCCCTTACTTACAATTCTGAACAGTATGTTTTGCTTGACCCTGATTAACATGTAGGATCAGTATGTTTTGCCTGACTCTATCTTACATGTCGGATCAGTATATTTTGCCTGACCCTATCTAATAAGTCGGATCAGTATGTTTTGACTGACCCTGACTAACATATCGGATCAGAATGGTTTGCCGGCCCAGAAGTTAGTCTTCCGCCACATGGTGAAGGTTGTAGTGGTTTTTCTTATATCCGGCATCCCTAACGTTGGTAACCCTGGATCCTCCTGGATTTTGTGCAATACTAGACTTCAAATCAGGCTTAAACCTATTGGGAGTACAGTGACAAGTACCTCCTCATTGAACAGGCTGATGTAGTGCAACATATTACCAGATGCGTGACGGAAAAGAAGACCAATTAGGGTCAGATGAAACATACAGATGAGGTCCCATCCTATTCCCTCGTTCGTGATCCTGAAAGCAGGCTAAGTCACAGCAGTTTAGCCAACGAGTTAGGGAATGACACTGTAATTCATAATAGTAGTTAACCTGCTGAAGAGTCTCGACTTGCACGACTTACACCTCATCAGTCACCCATGGGATGTAATCAAAGCCATTGTAACCAGCCAACAAATAAATGTCGTCAATAGCAACAACAACAACATCATCATGTAAGCCTGCTGGGTTGTGTATGAAAGATGTAGAAACACTTTTCCAACTAGTATGACTTGTTTTGTCTTATTTTATTCACTTATGCTGTGAGGTGGCGTGGGGAGCCGTAGTTTTCTGAAAGTGTTAGACGTCTCGCTGAAGTAGTCACCATCCCATTCCGATTTATAATATCAGCAACATTTCCTATCCATCTAGTTCTCGGTCTGTCACGACTGCGAAAGGCCGTGCGTTATAGCCACACAGAGTTAGTTGATCAGGCTGCATTCTCATTAGTTCGCCGAACTACTTGATTCTTTCCTGATCAATATATTGAGTTCAGGTCCTGCTTCAGCGATTTTTCAACTATTATATGATACAGTAAAAAATGTAAAGACAGTCCTATAGCAGATATTAATGTCAAATGTTTTGTTCGTCCTTGTTCGGCATTAAACAAGCACATTAATGACTCCAACATTGCCACTTCTCTGGCTATCTTTATGGGGCTGGTTGCATTTCGTGTTGTTATTCAGCCCGTGGACCCGTGCATTCGTCTTCTAGTTGGTTATGATTGTTTCTCTATTTTTAGCTGTCGCTAGCATACCTAACAGGCAGCATTTGTTTGTTGTCAGATTGGTAGCTGTTTTGAAAATTGTTTCTAGAGCCTTTTTGCTCGTCATGGATCATATTTGTTTTAGACTTCATCGTATCATAAATAGTAGTCCCATAGTAGACTTAACTGTCGGCCTGGAGTCAGGTAAAGACTTCATCGTATCATAAATAGTAGTCCCATAGTAAACTTAACTGTCGGCCTGGAGTGAAGTGTTAACACTTTATCTTACCAGGACATGAGTCGAATAGCTGACAACCGCTGACCTGGAGTGAGATAAAGACTCCATCACACCAGGAATATGAGTCACATAGCAGGCCTGGAGTGAAGTGTTAAAATATTTCAGTATACTAATCCCCAATCTTGTGCGAGGTGTGGTGGCCACTTCCATTCTTTGCTGCTTTTCCTTCCCTAATGGTAATCCAGATAACCATATACAGCTGTGTCGACGGGAGCGTACCGGCAGCAATTGTTGAAAAGCCAGTGCTCTACCACAACGCTAGGATTAACTTGTAGGTATTATAAATTGTTCTTTTCTTCACCAAGCGGTATCCATATATCCATTTGCAGTAGCGTAGACGAGCACATCTCTAAATCTCAGACGATCTATGATACACCGGATACACAAACGTATCCTGCCGAAGACGGATGTGTCGGACCGAAAGGTGCAAATATCACAGTCAAACTGTTACCTAGCGACACAACGCAAATCCGTTCTCCGGACTACATCCTGCTACTTGTAAAATCCTGTTCAGGGCTTGGTAGCGGGAGATTGAGAATGAACGCAGAAGAAGAAGCAGAACAAACTTATAATTCGCATTCGAAATGGCTGGTAGAAGAAAATCACATTCAATCACAGAGAAAAGTAATGTTTATTTATTTTCCTTATATACCCGCGGCAGTGTATATACCTAGAATAGAAAATGCTTCACTATATTTACCTGCACTTGCTTTGTAATCAGTTTCGCAGGTACATGTTTGATTTATTGCACACAAGTAGGTCCCAGCCAAGTTGATTATTTATTTTCCGGCAGAGATTGCATGTATTTTCTGCACTTAGTCGCTGTCTTTTTGCCTGAAGGCTATTAGATATTTCTCAACCAATCTGTGGAAGTCATTATGGGAATTGTAGATTTTGTAGTAAAAATACATCGGGAATAACAGCGAGTATCATCTGAGTTATATCCGGTTTCAACAGAATAAATGGAAAAGGGGCAGTAGTGAAAGTGCTGACAGCAGCCAACGACTCATACTTTTGCCGCGTTTATCGGGGTAAACGAACGAAAGCTGACCAAGACCTATTCTGCCTCCAAGTGGCTCTACCCTGGAAACGGATTTCCTAACTTTGCTGTAAACTTCGATACAACCTTACAACCCGTCATTTCAAGACGAACTCAGAAGAAGAAAAAAAGAAGAAAAATGAGAAAAATAACAAGGAAAAAGGACCACTGTAACCTTCCAAACATGTCATAATTGTGATTAAAATGGTTGTCAACGAGGAATAACAACATCACCATTGCTAATGAAAGACCACTGCTCGGATGCCCACTTCCAGTTAGTGGGTCTGAGGTAGCGATGACTCAAAGCTTTATTCTGATCGAAAATGTGAGCGACTACAGCAAATGGTCATCCCAATGACAGCCTAATAGACGACGAAATTGAAGGATTGAAGTTCAAGATACCGGTCTATGTAAGAATAACAAGAGACATGGCCCAAGGCTACGGCATGGATGTATGTACTCGTAATATATTTATTTCTTGTATATGAGTAGAGCAGCAAAGCTGATGCGTAGTGGCTGCGGGTTAAACATTGCTCTGGTGTTTTAGATCGTTATGGACGCCGCCAGGTCACAAATTTGCCTGGAATTCACACTATTTGACGACTTAAACTCGTGTTCACAGAAACGTGTCATTTTCCATTTAGACTATTTAATTCGTTCATTTTTTGTGTTTTCTTCCGTCCGGTTTTCTTAACCTGGACATTGGCTATATGAATTAGTACTGCGGTTCCAATTTCAGAGCTGGGAGAAAAAGCTAATATTGAGCCCCTTTTAAGAAAAAAATATAAATTCCTTACTCAGTTTGAAAAACTAAGGAGGTTACCTGATCATCCTCTGCACCATAAGTTTCAGGAAGAGAACAAAAAACAGACTGCTAAGGTAAAGCCCAAACATCATGTCAGAGAAATCCACAGAAAATACGCAGACATCCTTGAAGCTAAAACTAAAAAGTGCGAAGCACTTATTCCAGAACCATGGACACGGAGCCAGGACCGGTCGAAAATAATATTGGAAGTTCCAGGGTTAACGAAGAAAAGTGAGCAGTCGGATACAGAAAAAAATCAACTTCCTACGGAAGGTCAAGAGATAGTGTGTCTTGGACACACGTATACACAGATGGATCTGCCTCGGTGAGCAATAAAAGGGGAGGCAGTGGAATCTACATTGAACACTCCAATGGCGACAGAGAAAATCACTCCATACCAGCAGGATAGACTTTTATCAATTTCAGAGCTGAAGCAAGAGCTGTTCTCTAATCAGTCAAAACATAAATATAAGGAAAACTGTTTTTCTAACAGTCCAGGAGTGTACTCCAAGCCATCGCAAGCCCCAAACAAGATAGACTCTCACATGAAAGAAAAAATAACATAAGATTGCTGTCAAAAAACAGATTAAGTCCTAGAATGGATTCTGGCCCACTGTGGGATTCCTGGAAACGAGAAAGCAGATGAGCTTGCAAAAGCCGAAAGTGGCCGCAAGCCGATTATCCATCCACAGAGCTATAAAGAAGCAAAGACACTCATCGAACGATTCATGGGGACAGAATGGAGAGAACAGAACAAAGAATACATGCCAGAAAATGACAGCATAGACAAACTTGGCAGAGATGGGCAGACAAAGATCTTCAGACTCAGGACAGGAGACTGTAGCCTCAAGGCCCACCTCCACAGGATGGATCTCAGAGACACTGACACGTGCGATTGTGGAGCACTCAAGCAAACACCAGAACATATTCTGCAAGAATGTCCTACCTATACATACCGAAGAGAGACCGTCTGGTCTGGGGGAGCAACCATGCTAGAAAAGCTGTGGGGGATCGGCGAAGACCTGAAACGCACAGTCTCTTTCGTGAACCTCACTCGACTAGAAGCATAGCATCAGTTGATAGATTAAAATGAAGTACTGCTGTTAAACATGTGTTGTATTTTCACGATCTAGGCTGAACTTCCCTTGGCCCTAGATTAAGACAGCGTCGGTTTTGGTGTGCCTGTGAAATGTAGACATGCGATTATAATGAACTAGGACACGTCTCCCAGGAGAAAGTTACAACACATCACCCACACGCTGAGTGATGTCACTACGACCTCTTGCCGTTATGTGAAAGGTAAGACACAACAATAGATGGCATTCCCTCCTTCGCTGCCGTACATGATACCTGTTTACGAGAAAGGCCTCATGAGTAAACCCTGAGGAAAATTCTGCTTCCTATGCTATCTCTAGTCGTCTCAATAACATTTTGCCACTAGGCAAAAGTAGATCAGGACAAGAAAGTGAGATTGATAAAAGGCGCAGTTTCTTCCCCACTTTAATCAAAATCACTGCGCAAGACACCTATTTCAGAGGACTCAGCAAAAGAAAAGACTATCCACAAGGTGGACAAACATGTATATATCGAGTCATCCATTGGGGTCTTTGTGTTTGACAACGACAAGAATAGCACTACTGCCCCACACAGAACATGCCCTAAGAGACGTCCAACTGTATGACATGGTATAACGTCGACCATATTAAGAGCAGCAGGGATGGCGCCTACAGGCTGTCGGTATACTTTACTCTAGTGTTCGGGTTCATTAAAATTGATTCGCACATCGGTTAACCACTCTCCGCGGCAATTGTCCCAGCGCATCGGAGTACTAAGCTGCTCTAGCTTAGTCCGCTAAGCAGGAAGTCCTCCTCTATTATACACCCTGCTCACGCAAGAGCTAGAACCTTAATAGAGCAATCTTCCTCTGTTGGAGCACAGGTCGGCTAAGACTATAGCGTGAACAAAACAGAAACTATGATAAATACCTGGGCCACTCAAATTACATTGCTCTTCAACAGACCCATGAGTTCAATCAAGTATTTGGGCAGTATTTTTGTGGCAGACGATAGGATCGACTGGGTATTGAGACTAGGTGTCAGAAAGCATATGTTGTGACTTATTAGCTGTCCCCACTGCATAGGCACCCGAGCATCAGTTAGACCACAAAGCAGCAGCTGATAAACAGTATATTTATTTCAACTGTTTTACCAGTGCAAAACATGGCCTCTGCCCAGGGCATGTGAGAGCGGAATTTCAAGGTTTGAAATTAAGTGTTTGAGGAAGGTCATCTGTGTTAGGAGGAGAGAAGTAATGCGGAACGATGACATTCGAAGTTTGATCGGCACTACGTGTTGTACCGAATACATTCTCATGCAGAAAATAAGTTGGTTGGTCATCTTATGAGAATGCACCATCATCAACTTCCACTGATGGCTTACAACGCAGGTAGACCTGGGTACAGCGCAAGGGGACGGCCGCGGGGCAGGTAGATATATGCGATTAGAGTGATTGTGTAGAGACACGGGCTCACATTGACCGACGCAACGCACTTGGCGCAGACTAGACGACTTAAGCTCCCCACGGCGTTCAACGGCCCAAGTGGAAAGAAAAACTAACTAGCTATATGTACATAAATATTATATATATATATATATATATATATATATGTATATATATATATATATATGCAATAAGAGACATGATCCGAAGCTTCGGCATGTAGATACTTTTTCACTCAATCTTCTAACCCCAGGTGTAATGGCATGTAAAAGTTATACTTTTCCAACTCCTTGCTTTATCATACGTTGGTTTCAGTCAAGCTCTTGGTTTTTTTGTGATTGTCTTATGTTCAATAATAGACTTGAGGTCGTCCTTGGAGATCTTCATTTCTGGCTCGTTGCTGTCAATGACCGTACAGGTAAGCTGACTTCTTTCATTTTGTAGGCATGACAAAACCACCGTATTTGAGATTGGTAAGATAAAATAAAAGTTGTTCCAAAACAGATATTGCTGTCGGTGATGAAGAGTTGGAAACATCATTGTAGTAGGCCACAACTTGTTTATGAAGTGTGATGACATGTCCCCTTACTCGCTGCCTTTCCTACCTTATCGCTACACCAAGTACCTATTTACAGCAGGGTTGACTAGAACGTGTTTACATTCATTCCGTTACCGTAAAAAATACGAGTGCTCTACCAATACGCGAATCAGTACGTTCTGACAGCCACGACGAGCTGCTGTAAACTGTTACCAGAAACTTTGACGAACAGTGAATATTTCAGTACAGGTAGCTGCCGAGGACAGCATAAAACGTAAAGACGTGAGGAAAATGTTTGTGACATTTCATAATGAACAATGAAGAAGTGAAAGATTCAGTATAAAAGTTCCTTCTTCGATCTGATATGCCACTTGTCCTAGGAATGTTTTGATAAATTACAGAAGAATTCGTCAAACATCAGCTTTGCAGTACTGAGAGATGATTTGCTGTCAAACTTGTGTTTCTATCAAGTGCTTCATGTCAAAACTGATGGCTCGCAAGAGGCAATTCGCGGCCAGATTGAGTCATTGAATTTACGTGGTCGCTCAGGGGATATCAGGTAAACCATCTCAACTCTGGCAGGACCTGTCAATCCATAAAACTGATCACTAATTCTAGCTCTATCAAACAAGACCATTCAATAATTATTTCTAAACGTTGAAATCAGTGTAATTTTATGTATACATATATATATATATATATATATATATACACACACACGAAATATAAACTATTTTTGCAATGTTGAAGAATAAACACAAATTCTTGATGGTAAGTAATCAGTTTCCCATAGCTTGTGATGATGGCGACATCAGCAGACGGATTTTGTCATGATGATGTAATTTGCGTTGTTTTTGAATTATAGTAAGGAAGACCCTGCACTGTCATATACCTAACTCTCTGGTCCCGAGTTAACTTGGACCAGTTGCAAGATATAAGTCAAGACGACTGGACGTAACTCAGGATGAAGACACTCTGGTCGACCCTTCCGTGAGACCTGGAGTCACTTTAAAACTTGCGGGATTCGATCTCTCACCGTTTTTGTAAATCCATTTGAGAGGCGAGTGCCTGACCTATTGACCACAACGACCAAAAAGAACTCTGCAGATACTGTATACCTTCACTTTCACATTACATCCAACGTGACCATTAGACGATTTGGATGTTCATCACCCCATACCCACCCACCACCCTCCGCCACGACCCACCCCCTCCTCAAGTCATCCACGCGCAGTCATGCTGGCTCTTGAATAGTGGGGGGGGGGGGCTGATGGATCTGGGGTTGTTATTGGTCATCTCTTTATTGATCAGAGGGGGCCAGTACTTGTCATGGGCGATGATTTCACTAGTTCCTACCGGCTGCAGCGCCATTCCCTCTGCCTGCATCTCATTTAAGTTTACCTGTAAATTGGCTGTCCCTTAAAAAGTGCACTAGTGAGGATGCTGGTACGTGATTTTCATAGATTTCTTAGATTTTCTTCCGGATATTTTCATGAGAATGGGTTGTGTAGAGAAAATGCTCGTAATATTGACGGCAAGACGATAGTTAACTAGGTCTCAGTAGCCTATAGCGCTCAATGACGTGGACAACAGAAACCGGCTTGAATGGATGACGTGGAGCGTTGTGCAAGAAGAAAAGTAACGTATGAATGAATATCACACTGAGTAATAAACACAAAGAAGGATTATGATCTACGAATCCATTTCCAAAATTGATATTGATGTTATGACATAAAATATCATGCAAACCCGCTCGATGGTTGAAAACATGATGAAGAGACGATATTGACTTCAATGACTACACGGAGGTTATCGATAACGGAGGCAAAATATGTATTTGATTCGATGTAAGTACAAAGCACAGCACAATAAAAGATATTGTGCACAACACCTAGATGATAGAAGCAGATATAATAAGAAACAACCAGATCAAAGGTTGAAGCAGCCATTATGATGTTAGTCCGGAAACTCGATAATACCATATAAAGGTAAAGGCTCAGTTACCCCCATCGAGACAAACAAAAAATGAAACCCACGTTTCGACCACACTACGTTCGTTAGAGACAAGAACAAAGCGAAAATAATTTACAAATCACAACAAAAATAAATCGATACAAAATGGTTTGAGCTGGTAGCAATTAGCCAGAAAATGGCCAGGAACATGTTAGTTACAGTATGCCAGTTATGAACAAGAGCAGACCAAATACGACACGGCCGATATGAATATGTAAAGACAATTGATGTTGACCTACCTTCTAGAGGTGATGGGGGGAAAAAACACAGTAACGAGAACTCACACAATGATAGCTTAACATTTACCAGCACCGCCATGATAAAGAAGGAGGAAAATATGTTCCAAACAGCATGTAAAGTAAAACGGCCTAGAAATTAGCTCACGAAAGTGGGCGCTATAGAGAAGGACTAGGTCACTTGTCCTCTGTAATGTGTAATGTAACGCAATTATGAATGCACCAACAATCATTGTCAATGGTAGCGCGAGAGAGGTTTTGTTGCGTAATATATTGAATGGAAGTATATCATGGAGAGTCCGTAAATTAACAAGAGCATTATTGCACGTCGCAGAAAAGGTCGCAAAGAATAGTGACAGTGTAAAACTACCATGCGCTACGTGAGAGGCGACAAAGGAGACTTGGACATGAGGTTAGCTATCTCATTATGTAGAAAATGTAAACAACATAAACTTCAGCAAAAAGGTCAAGTCAATCAAAAGGAAAATCACAACTAAACTATGAAAGAGACGTTGACACAGACGGATCAAAGGCTAAATACATGATTTGATGTGTTCTTTTTGAAGATGTGCTCCAGATGGAACTGAAAAAGATGTTGATTTGGCTTTGTTGAACCTGACATGATCACACAACTCTCCTTTAAATAGTTTTCACGATCATTAAACTCCGAAAGCCGTCTAACTGCTTCAAGTTAATGTACATGAGGCAGAATCATGTTTTTTGTGAAACATACTGATCAAGACTCCACCTCCCACCATCGTCCGTGCTCCTGGAAATAGGCTGAGTCACAGCAATCTGATCAACGAGGTGAGATTCGCTACTGTAATCCCCATACCATAGGAGTGAGCGTACTGATGAGCCTAGTATTGCGCTTCATATAAGAGAATCAAGGTCCACCTTGTCAGTACCTTGCGTGGCGTAAATATTGCCACTGTAATCCACTACTAAAGAAACGTCAAGAAAGACATCAATCTAACACAAGTAGCCTCGAACAACGGTATTACAGAAGCATAGTAGACAAACCTGCTGGAAAAATGGGATACATGATGACGAAAGTCAAGGTCCTCAAAGGTTCATCATCATGGCGGTATGCGGTAGAATTGTTAAACACTGGGGACAAATGCAAGCGTGTGCTTAAGTAACTTCGTATGCCTCTTGTAAAGGAGACACCTGCAGTGATGCTATATGCTTCGAATGGATCGCAAGTAGACAAAACATGAAGTCGGGAAAGAACGTTGTGGATATTTCATTGAAACTGGACACAATTTTTTCAAACATATTTTCAGTTTCATTTCATCATGCGTTTTTTTCTATATATTTTTCTTCTTCTTCTGCGTTCGTTCTCAATCTCCCGCTTCGAAGTCCTGAACATGGTTTTGTAAGTAGCAGGATGTAGTCGGGAGAACGGAATGCGTTGTGTCGCTAGTTTACAGCTTGACTGCGATATTTGCACCTTTCGGTCCGACACATCCGTTTTGGCAGCTCTTTATATTTGTATTGTGTTTTAACGTCCGTGTGTTACCGGGGTTTGAAATAAAACCATATAATATTAGTATTGTAACATGCCAGTCATGACGTATACAAATAGTAGGACATGCGCCTGCTACTCCGTTCTGTAGAAACAATAAGGTACAGGGAATAAGAAGAAAGAAAGAATCCCATGGTTGAAAGGGTTGAATGACGAAAGACTAGCACAGCTGCAACGTCTTTTTAGGGGTGTCTCGCTGGTCATTCGTCTGTCTATTTTTCTCTCTCTCTATCTCTCTCTCTCTCGCTCTGTCTATCTATCTCTCTCTCTCTTACAGCAGAGTGC
The DNA here is from genome assembly GCA_036924085.1 of Ariolimax columbianus. Classification (NCBI taxonomy): domain Eukaryota; kingdom Metazoa; phylum Mollusca; class Gastropoda; order Stylommatophora; family Arionidae; genus Ariolimax; species Ariolimax columbianus. The sequence goes on from JAVGWX010000002.1 coordinate 17,265,675, forward strand.
TTCTGTCATCTAAAGGCACGTGCTTGAATTCTGGTCTGATTATTACTTCACTTTCTTTTCTGTTGTTGTTTATGTATGTTATTCAAGTGCATATAAATACTTGTCTTGTGAACGATGTCACGAACATACATTCTGTGTTTGAACTTGCTGCCTGGAAGTTTGCACTTATTCCTATGAATAAGAACAGAAGAGTAGAACATGCACACAAGTCGTCATGTTGTGTGCATGTCAACCTCCCTTTGTTGGATATCATTCAGTCATCAAACAGGAGTCCTTGCTCTCATGTGGCCCACTTCTCGTTAATATGACTAGCAAGTGGGTTCCTACATTGTTAGCTCAACCTCAAATTTACGTTATTTGACGTGAAACTCAATAAGACACGACAGAAGCCTTTCTACAACTTCTGTAGATATTGTAATTAAAAGAGAAGAAAGAGCATAATCATAAATCCCGTGTTGTCCACAACTCTCCATTCGCATATTGCAGACGTCAGCTTGTATATATTTAAAGAGTGCAGTGGACCGCCTGAAGTTGTTTGGTGGTATAGAGCGTATCCATCTTTTCTTAGCCCACTAAAAGACGTTATCTTGGATATATCTAAAGTAAGCAGCGATCAGTTCAGTTCAGTTTCCATTAGCGTGTGCCGTCGAGCGTAGTGGAACCGTTTTATTTTCAGTCTGATAACGTATTCAACATTAGGGCTAGATCGTACCAACGTTATCATGTCCTCATTTCTCATTCTATCTCTCTTGGTGTGATCTTGTAGCACAGAGTTGGTATAAATTTACTGTTTATCAGTTGCTGTTTAATAGACAATCTGAGATTCGGGTATTTTAGCAGTGGTGACAATTGATAGACTACAACAGAGGATTTTTCAATTTCTCTATCAAGCCTTATGCCAATGAGCAAAAATACTTTCCAGATATTTGAACTCTTTTATGTTAAGTGAGCGCGGTTATTGGCTAGTCATTTTCGCTTCTGTCATTGATAGGCAAATATTCATAAGACATCCTTCACAGACTACAAAATCCGTTCATATGATTGTGTAGTCGTATCCTCATCGTGAAAGATGAGAGGCTTCCAATATCTTTTATAGACAGCTAGCCATTGGAATTAGAAGAATCAGCCGCCCCACACTGAGATTCAAGAACGTATACAAGAGTGACGTAATGTCATGCGACATCCCATCCAGGCGCTGGGAAAAAATTGCTCAGGATCGAGCTATCTGGAGACTGGAGGGGGCATAGTGACTGCTGACGCTGGTAGAGGCTTTCTGGCTGCGGATAAAAGAGAAAGACTGAAGAGATCAAGGAACAGCCAGTCAAGCCAGCTTCATTATCATGGTTGTACGATCTGTGACAGGAACTGTCACTCGCCGATCGGCCTTTACAGCCATAGCAGACAAGTGTCGAAATACAGGAGACAGCTGGACAAAACTCACAGCGCGCTACGCGTATGGCCTTTACAGACTGAGACGCTTTTGATGTTGCTAATCTTTGTACATGAAGTTTTGGTTGTCAGCAAAGAGTAGTTCATGAATTGAATAAGGTTCCATTACTGCAATTTAATTCTGTATGACCGTTGTTGCTATTTTGTAAATGTTGAATAGTAAAGGTAAAAGCACACATCCCTGTCTCGTCCACAAACATATATGGTGCTATCAAGTGTTCTTATTACATTTTATTTCTTATGGTGCAACTGTCTTACATAATTCAAAAATGTTCCTTATAATAAGTAGTCTTCCAATATTGTCCAAAGGTTAGTCCTATTTACCCCATCAAAGCATTATCATGACCAGTAAAGGTAATGTAATGCGTGCTGCCACATTCGATTGTCATCTCGCTTAATCGTCCTAATGGGAAAAAGGCGTAAGTGGAGCTCAAACCATTACGAAAGTCAAATTATTTTGCACTCAGCTGAGGTTCTTTAATATGTATTTTTCATTGTTCAAGTACTTTCGCTTATAATTTTCAAGTAAGTATCACAGTTTCATTCATTTTTGGTACCTTTTTTCTTCCAGATAGACACTCATAGCTCGCTGTCAGCTGCCTGGAACTCTTCTTTCAGTACACGCCTGTCCAAATAATCTCTTTAGCCCCACCCATCCTGTCTTTCCGTACGCTCGAATAGTCCCAGTAAGTTAATCCTTCCAACGCTGTCGGACTTGCTTTTTAAATATTGGTATCTCCATTTGCCATTAGCTTCATTGCTTTGATACTTATATAAAAATATCGAGAGCAATTCTTACATATGGAAGTTAGCAGTTCACTATCTTTTGTGTATGATTCTTCTTTGGCGATTCTGGTTGCTCGTTTGGTATTACATCACGCTTGTTGGTTCAGTTCAGTTCATCCCGTAACCCATCAGATCGTTAGGGCACACTTGAAGACACTCCCACGCCATCTCTCTCTTTCCACTTCCGCCAGTAGAGCCTCACTTGGACAAAGGTTTGACCACTCAGTGATGTTGTCTGCCCATCTCTTCCTTAGACGACCCCGCCTTTCCTTTCCTGGTACGAAACCATGCAGTACAGAATGTGTAATTACGCTGGACCTCGTGACGTGCCGATACCAAGCCATCTTTCGGCTTTTCATAGCTGTGAACAGATAATTAAGGGGCCAATTGCGTTTTCCACTCTTCGTGGTATTTCTACGTTCGTGACACGATCCTGATATGTAACACTTAAGAGTCTTCTAAAGCACCTCATTTATATTGCATGTATTCTGTACTGGATGTCCGCAGTAATGTCCCAAGTCCCAAGTCTCACAGGCATACACAAATATTGAGAGCTCCAACGCATTAGATTAACTTTTATGCTGAGGGTGAACCGATTATCCTTGGGGGGGGGGGGGGGGGGGGGTCGCTGTAAGCAAGAGGTTAAGGCACTCGCATCTCACAGTGATGAGCGGAAACGGTGGGCGATCGAACCCCGAAAGTTTCAAGTGACTTCTGGTCTCACGGGAGGTAAGACCAGAGTGTCTGTATCCCGAGTTACCTCCAGTCGTCTCGACCAATAGTCTTGCCACTGATCCAAGGTAACTCTGGATAAGAGTGAGATCGATGACCAACGCTCCTCGCTATAATCCTCATACAGCGCACATCACATTATTAAGATAAGAGTGAGATCGATGACCAACGCTCCTCGCTATAATCCTCATACAGCTCACATCACATTATTAAGATAAAATCGTCTGATGTTGTGGCCATCATCGCTTCGCCTTGGGCATTAACTAAAACTATCGCGGCCTCGTCACTGATCAGTAATTTCAGATACTTGAACCGGTGTACAACTTCGAGTTACTGACCATTTGCTTTCTTGCTTGTTGGTAAGAAATGAAATTGTCGTGGCTTTCTGGATGATCAGTAGAAATATACAGGGGCCATGTTTTTTTAATCGTATTAAGGATTCTGGGAATAAAGTTAGCGAAGTTCATGTTTGTGTTTTCTGTACTTCATACGTTTTACTGAAGGTATGTTCCAGCCTCTGTTTGAACACCAACGTTCTTCTTAGTTATCTGTGGCTTGACTTCACTTTTCCATCCACAAGTACGATTAGGCGTCGGTGGGAACTAACGGTATCTGTCTTGGGTCAAGTGTGTAGCATCAGTTATTGTAAGTCAGTGGTGTTGTCGCATTTCTCTTGTATAATCAATCCATCTGTCATGTCGTCTGTCTCGTCCATTGTAATCAGATTTGCTTGTGGTAGTTGCATTCTCATGAGCTATTGTCGGGTGGGAAGTGTTATAGATCTCATTGTATGCCTCGGATTTTTATGAGGTGGAAAGAGGGGGGGGGGGGGTGGAAACTTAGATATTAGGGTCAGTGCCTTCATAGCTGCTCTGTCTTCCTTAAATGTGGATCAGATACCTCTTTGACAGATGGGCTGACAAAAGTGTGTCTGAAACGAGGATCGAACCAAATGCCTTTGAGTGAAAAGCAAGCTCTCTACCACTTAGCTAACAAATTACATTAAGGTTAAGGTAGTTTCATATCAGACACTGCAGTCGGGGATGAAGTGCTAGAGACTTCATTGGTTGTGTCCAGGTTTGTTTATGATGATGGCCAGCTCCCTTCCTAGCTGACTTTCCTTAGCTCAAAGTAAACCAGGTACCAATTTACAGCTGGGTAGACTTAAGCGTGCATGTATAGGGAGTTGAAATCCATACTAGTGCTGTGAAAAGTCAGTGCTCCACCATTCTGTTAATCATATATTTAAAATCCTACATTTAAAATATTAAGCCACCAGATAATAGAAGATAAATAGGACGGTGCACAGACAAGAGTACGCATGTAGACAGAAAATGAAGACAGCACAGATTGCACGTATTTTCTAGTTTACACGTAAGATTGGATGATTGAGCTATTTGAATCCCCAATAATTTGACAACTATAGATCTGCTTCCGTGTTATATATCGACAGTGGTGATGGATCATAATGAGATGTTTCTATGTGCCAGAACACGAACACAGGTAATGCACGTTATTGTCTGGGCAAAATGATGTCAGCTCATGAGTAGCTGAGTGGTAGAGCGGTCGCTTTTATAGCAAGGGTACCTCGTTCGATTTCCATTATCCATGAGCTCAAGTAAGCTCAGCCGTAAATTGGTACCTGGATTACTGCTAGGGAATGAAACAAGCAACGAAGAATGGAAATGGGAACACACATCTTACAACAAATTGGGGGCAGAACACATTGAGGTCTCTAACACTTCCTCCCTGATATGGAACAGCCCTCAACGATGTACGTCTTATGCAGCAACACAGTCGTTTTGGTTTATTAGGCAGATGTTGGAGCGTCTGGTTAGCGCAGTGGTAGTGCACTCGCTTATCACAGCAAAGCTTCGGGGCTCAATACCCATGACAAGTTCGCTCCAGTCAACATTGCTATAAATTGGTATATGGTTGTTATTAAAGACTAAATGGCAGCGAGGACCAGAACTGTACATACCCACCTCTTAAAAAACTGTGATCTCGCACAATAACGTCTCTAACACTTCATCCTCTACAGCAGTGTCTGATTTAGAATTACCTTTACGTGTCGAACAATACAAAAACAATACGGATCCAAGTTTAACTTTTGAGCACCGTTGAAAATAACGTATCACTTCAATGGGTTGTGCTATATCCACAAGCACTGCCATTGTATCATTTGTTTTGGGGAATGAGAAAGATGATGTAAACTTGTTAGATAACAATAAGCACTGTAGAATAAACGTGAATCATGGAGAACAATACAGTTCCACTAAAATACTTAAGACGCCTCTTCCTTTTCTGTTCTTTACATTTGTGAAGGGAGAAAGGGAAAGTGTTGGGAGGGGAGGGGGAAGGGTGTTGTGAGAAAGGGATTTGTTGAATAATCTATGATGACTCTCCTCTTCGCTCAGAGAGAAGCATAAAGTCCCAACTATAACTGGCCCATTTACAGGAATCTTGTATCATAACAATTGCATTCCCGTTTTGTTACAAATTGGTTACATGATGATGTTGTTAGCATCGTGCACAATTTTATGATACCACCTCACGTGTGTGTGTTTGTATGTATGCATGCATGTATGTATGTATGTATGTATGTATGCATGTATGTATGCTTGTATGTATGTATATATGTATGTATGTATGTATGTGCAGATGTAATTCAACTTCATACTGACAGAAACGACACAAAACTCTTCAATGGCGCTTTAAAGACTGTTTACGCCTCTTAACCGTCGTATGGAACTCTAATTCTGAATGTCAATGGCTCAGAGCTGCTGGACAGACAAACCGACAATACTAGAGCGATAGGTGGAACACTTCCGCACGGTCCCCAGACAACGGTCTTCCGTCTGCGACAAGGCAATAGAACGCCTGCCTCAGACATCCCTGAGCAATGAACTGGGCGTTCCTTTAAATACCAGGAGGTGGAAGCAGCAATCAACAAACTATCAAATGGGAAGGCTGCAGGTGCGGACCTAATACCGGCTGAAATTTACAAAAGTATGTAGTTATGTCCCACAGAGACTAACTGAGCTGTACAATACAATATGGACCACTGAGACTGTCCTACAAGAACTGAAGGATGCTACCATTGTTCACTTATTTGAGCGAAAGGGAAACCGTCAATCCTGTGATAACCACAGAGAAATCTCCCTCCTATCGACTGCTGGCAAGATACTGGCACGAGTTCTCCTTAACAGATTGATCGTTCCCCTAGAACATGGTCTTCTTCCAGAGAGCCGGTGTGGCTTCAGATCGGGTCGCGGAACTGTGGATATGATATTCACGGCTCTGCAACTTCAGAAGAAACGCCAAGAGCAGCAACGTGGGCTGTACATGACTTTCGTGGACCTGACCACACGACTTTCGATAGCGTCAACAGAGATGGACTTTGGAAGGTCATCTAGAAATTCGGCTGTCCAGGCAAATTCACCAAGATCGTCAAACAATTTCACGAAGGTATGAATGCTCATGTGCTGAGTGATGGCGAAACGTTAATGCATTTCCTGTGATAAATGGCGTCAAGCAGGGATGTGTACTAGGCCTAACATGTTTCAGCATAATGTTTGCTGCCATGTTTAGCATTAGCTTTGAGGATTGTAAACAAAACCGAGTGGAAATAAAATACAAGTCTGACCGAAAAATCATCAATTACAGGCGGCTGCAAGCTCACTGCAAGATAAAGGACACAGCCATATGGAACTTGCGTTTTGCTGATGACTGTGCCCTGGCTGCCAGCACAGAGAGAGACATGCATACATATGTGGACAAGTTCTCAACATCCTAGGACATGTTCGGTTTTACAATTAATTTTTTTTAAACCAAGCCATGTTTCAGAGTGACCCGATTGACGTCAGTGCTGCCTTTGGGAGGATGCGCAACAGTGTCTGGAATCTGAGGAGACAGGCTAGATTCGAAATTCAAAGTCTACCGAGCCGTAGTGCTCTCCACCTTCTGTATGCCAGTGAGACGTGGACTGTGTACATCAGGCATGCTAGGCAAATAAACCACTTCCATTCAAGGTTCGTCCGTGGATTATTCAAAATAAGGTGGCAGGATAGGGTACCAGACACCGAGATCCTCATTAAGGCAAAAATTCCAAGCATCCACACACTGTTACATTACAAAAGACCCATACTCAGGTGTGCCGGCCACGTCGTGCGCATGCCAGACAACCGCATCCCAAAACAAATAACGTATAGTGAGCTAAAAAATGGCGGCGCCAAGCCAAGATCAAAAGAAGCGTCTCAAAGACTCCCTCAAAGTATCTCTGACACGCTTCAACATCAATGAAAACGCATCGGAATGTCTCGCAAAGGAACACAAGGCATGACATAGAACCACCATCAGAGGCACCTCCATTGCTGAGGAACGCGGACCTCTTCTGACATTAAATGCTACGTATATGGAAGGATTTTCAGTGCCAGAATTTAATTATACAGCTACCTCCGAACTCACTGGTGAGGTGCAGCACAACATGTCTGACTGCTGTTGTCATCATCGCATGCAATGGACAGCTATTATTATGTACGTATGTTTGTACGTATGTATGTACGTATGTTTGTATGTTTGTACGTATGTTTGTACGTATGTATGTATTTATGTATGTATGTATGTATGTATGTATGTATGTATGTACGTATGTTTGTACGTATGTTTGTACGTATGTATGTATGTTTGTACGTATGTTTGTACGTATGTATGTATTTATGTATGTATGTATGTATGTATGTACGTATGTTTGTTCGTATGTTTGTACGTATGTATGTATTTATGTATGTATGTATGTATGTATGTATGTATGTATGTATGTATGTATGTACGTATGTTTGTACGTATGTATGTACGTATGTTTGTACGTATGTATGTATGTATGTATGTATGTATGTATGTATGTATGTATGTACGTATGTATGTATGTATGTATGTATGTATGTATGTATTACGTAAGTATGTATTACGTAAGTATGTATGTATATATATATATATATATATATATCTGCGTATGTATGCGAATATATATGCGCATGCAAAAAAATGTACGTGTGTTCCCATATATATATATATACGGCAGATGTGCAATGCAGAAGATCAATAGGTTTCGGTAAACGAACACACAAATTAATTAGATACAAACTGAAAAAGTAATACCTCTTCAGCCCCCACATCTCCACCCCACCCCCCCACCCCACCTTCTTGACTTCACCTCCTTCCCCAACGGTCAGATGGTGTACGAACGCACAAGTTGTGTTATAGCTGCCGGATCTTGTCATATTACTTGTCATGTTACTTGTCATGTTATTTGTCATGTTATTTGTCATCTTGTTATGTTACTTGTCATATTATGTGTCATGTTATGTGGCATCTTGTCGTGTTATTTAACATGTGACTTATAGTCTTGTCATGGTACTTGTCTTGTTACTAGTCATCTTGTCTTGTTACTTGTCTTGTTACTTGTCTTGTTACTTGTCATCTTGTCATGGTACTTGTCTTGTTACTAGTCATCTTGTCTTGTTACTAGTCATCTTGTCTTGTTACTAGTCATCTTGTCATGGTACTTGTCTTGTTACTAGTCATCTTGTCTTGTTACTAGTCATCTTGTCTTGTTACTAGTCATCTTGTCTTGGTACTTGTCTTGTTACTAGTCACCTTGTCTTGTTACTAGTCATCTTGTCTTGTTACTAGTCATCTTGTCATGGTACTTGTCTTGTTACTAGTCATCTTGTCTTGTTACTAGTCATCTTGTCATGGTACTTGTCTTGTTACTAGTCACCTTGTCTTGTTACTAGTCATCTTGTCTTGTTACTTGTCTTGTTACTAGTCATCTTGTCTTGTTACTTGTCTTGTTACTTGTCTTGTTACTTGTCATCTTGTCATGGTACTTGTCTTGTTACTAGTCATCTTGTCTTGTTACTAGTCATCTTGTCATGGTACTTGTCTTGTTACTAGTCATCTTGTCTTGTTACTTGTCTTGTTACTAGTCATCTTGTCTTGTTACTTGTCTTGTTACTTGTCATCTTGTCATGGTACTTGTCTTGTTACTAGTCATCTTGTCTTGTTACTAGTCATCTTGTCTTGTTACTTGTCATCTTGTCATGGTACTTGTCTTGTTACTAGTCATCTTGTCTTGTTACTAGTCATCTTGTCTTGTTACTTGTCTTGTTACTTGTCTTGTTACTAGTCATCTTGTCTTGTTACTTGTCTTGTTACTTGTCTTGTTACTAGTCATCTTGTCTTGTTACTTGTCTTGTTACTTGTCTTGTTACTTGTCATCTTGTCATGGTACTTGTCTTGTTACTAGTCATCTTGTCATGGTACTTGTCTTGTTACTAGTCATCTTGTCTTGTTACTTGTCTTGTTACTAGTCATCTTGTCATGTTACTTGTCTTGTTACTAGTCATCTTGTCATGTTACTTGTCTTGTTACTAGTCATCTTGTCTTGTTACTAGTCATCTTGTCTTGTTACTTGTCATCTTGTCATGGTACTTGTCTTGTTACTAGTCATCTTGTCTTGTTACTAGTCATCTTGTCTTGTTACTTGTCTTGTTACTTGTCTTGTTACTAGTCATCTTGTCTTGTTACTTGTCTTGTTACTTGTCTTGTTACTAGTCATCTTGTCTTGTTACTTGTCTTGTTACTTGTCTTGTTACTTGTCATCTTGTCATGGTACTTGTCTTGTTACTAGTCATCTTGTCATGGTACTTGTCTTGTTACTAGTCATCTTGTCTTGTTACTTGTCTTGTTACTAGTCATCTTGTCATGTTACTTGTCTTGTTACTAGTCATCTTGTCATGTTACTTGTCTTGTTACTAGTCATCTTGTCTTGTTACTTGTCTTGTTACTAGTCATCTTGTCTTGTTACTAGTCATCTTGTCTTGTTACTTGTCTTGTTACTTGTCTTGTTACTAGTCATCTTGTCATGGTACTTGTCTTGTTACTAGTCATCTTGTCTTGTTACTAGTCATCTTGTCTTGTTACTTGTCTTGTTACTTGTCTTGTTACTTGTCATCTTGTCATGGTACTTGTCTTGTTACTAGTCATCTTGTCATGGTACTTGTCTTGTTACTAGTCATCTTGTCATGTTACTTGTCTTGTTACTAGTCATCTTGTCTTGTTACTTGTCTTGTTACTAGTCATCTTGTCTTGTTACTTGTCTTGTTACTAGTCATCTTGTCTTGTTACTTGTCTTGTTACTAGTCATCTTGTCTTGTTACTTGTCTTGTTACTAGTCATCTTGTCATGGTACTTGTCTTGTTACTAGTCATCTTGTCTTGTTACTTGTCTTGTTACTAGTCATCTTGTCTTGTTACTTGTCTTGTTACTTGTCTTGTTACTAGTCATCTTGTCTTGTTACTTGTCTTGTTACTTGTCTTGTTACTAGTCATCTTGTCTTGTTACTTGTCTTGTTACTAGTCATCTTGTCATGGTACTTGTCTTGTTACTAGTCATCTTGTCATCTTGACTTGTCATGTTATTTGTCATCGTGTCATGTTTCTCGAAATGGCCTGAATTCACCTTCTGTACATCTTATGTCGAGCTCGACTTTCGTGTGTCCTTGATGTTGCGAGCTCCGTTTACAATCCCAACTTTCCGGGTTCAATCATCTCGCCTTTGGTTTGACAGATAAAACAATTGACTTACAGAATCATACAAATATGTTTCATACAAATTGAGCGAGATGCAAATTGAAGATTAGTACATCAAATACAGAAACTATGAAAATCTGCTGATCACCAAGCCCTCTAAACATACATGTCGACAACAGGCTCAAACAGGTGCATGGGTTCAAGCACAGGGGACAAATTTTCACTGAGGACAGACTATTGAACAGATAGATCGAAGATAGACGTCAAAAAGTAAGTGCAGTCATCTACCATCTGTCGTTACCGCTGATCAAACATTTGAACATCAGACCAGAAACAAAACGGCCACCGATAAACGCTATTTTCTTACCAACTCGGTGCTGTCAGTGCCAAACGTGGCCTCACTCCAAGATATAGGTAAAGAAAATTAAGACCTCTTAAATGAGATGCTTGAAAAAAGACATCAATTAGAACAAAAGAGACAGAATGAAAAACACTAATATTAAAAAAGTGCGGGAACAACGTCCTCCCAAGTTGAATAGGCAGGAAGTTAAGTGGTTTGGTCATCCCATGAGAATGAAACCAGCTCGGCTGTCATTCAAAGTTTACACCAGTAGGAGATGGAGGTTTAGTGCCAAGAAAAGTCCACGATGCAAATGGAAAGACAACATTAAGGACATACTATGCCAGCATTGACTGACAACAACCACAGCAACTCATCTGGTACAAGAACGAGACCATCACCTCCCCACTACGCTTCTCTGTGTCAATGGAATGATAAAGTAAAGTAAATTAACCTTGTCGTATATTTTGTTCATTGTACGACTGCTTCTCTCAGTTGATCTGGAAGTAAATGGCTACCTGGTGAACCAGAACAAAGCTTAAGAGCCGCAGCGGGAGATGCGGAATTCGTGCTCTGTTGTCAGCACGTGAAAGGGACAGCACTTATGGGAACGCAATGAAGTCGATTCTGTGGGCCATTTTCTATTTATTTCTTTGCATGTTATAGCAGGTTTTTCTGTCAGTGACGCAGACACATTCATCTCCAATCCCCATATATTGTTAATTAAATACGTAGTGTCTGAACTTGTTGTGGCTGTGCGAATTCTAAAGATTACCACTTGCTCACTGCCGTCCGGCTGTTATGATGCTTCATTTTAAAAAAAAAAAATTTTAAACATGAAATTCGAACACAAGGAGATGTTCTATTTGTGGAGGTGCTGCTTACGTTTGATGGAGTAGGCCACAATTATTGCTGAACAATCATCGTTCCTGCCCGTTTCCATCTGAATAGCCCTTGTTCTGATGGATAGATAATATTTATTGAGTAGAGTACGGTAGAAGGAATCGAGGCATATCGGTATTCGATACAAAGTGCGGGAGTGTATTCTGAATGCAGCACATGTTACTGTAATTCTATTTTCGTTCGGATAAAATTGTTCATAAAACGGTTGAAAGAATGACTGCACGTGCATTTATAAATGATGAATTTATTTTTCTACATTGTTTTATTTTTCTTTTTACTTTTGTTTAAAACTACCCTGGATATTCAGTCTTCTTAGCCAAGTGTTGCTGTGTCTGTTTGTGGGTCGGTTTGTAGTAGATTTATGGCATGCTATCTGTCACGTGATCCTCCACCTGTTCTGTAGCCAAATGTATAATTGTTATATCAGCGCAGTGGTAGTCTATGGAGTACATTTCTAACAATTGACCGAACCGTTTTATTTCCAATGTTAAAATATACAAGGTACAAGAAATAGTTCCAACTATAATTATGATTTTGGCTGGTGTAAACTTAACTACTCTTTAGCACGTTAAACTTGAGACTATAAAACATAGATCGCTCGATACTGCTGAAGACGGATGTGTCAGACCGAAAGGTGCAAATATCGCAGTTAAGCAATAAACTAGCGACACAACGCAATCTGTTTTCCGAAACTACATCCTGCTATTTGCAAAGCCCTGTTCAGGGTTTGGTAGCCAGAGATTGAGAACGTTCAGAGTTTAGTAGCCAGAAATTAAGAACGTTCAGAGTTTGATAGCCAGAGATTGAGAACGTTCAGAGTTTGGTAGCCAGAGATTGAGAACGTTCAGAGTTTAGTAGCCAGAGATTGAGAACGTTCAGAGTTTGGTAGCCAGAGATTGAGAACGTTCAGAGTTTGATAGCTAGAGATTGAGAACGTTCAGAGTTTGGTAGCCAGAGATTGAGAACGTTCAGAGTTTGGTAGCCAGAAATTGAGAACGAACGCATAAAAACAAATAACAAAAAAAGACAGCTGGATTGAACTTCACTAAGTTACAACGCTGCTACTCCTGTGGTTTGTATGTCTTATATTGCAACGGTGTCTGAAGAGAACCAGGTGGTTGGTCTATTGGGTCTGCACACAGTGGAAGACCTCTCCTTTGTGGTACTTATGCGGCCCCCATTGGCTAAGAATGTCATTACCTTTCGAATTTTTGTCAGGACAGTGGCTTTTCAATTTTCAACTAACAGCCAATGGTTTTTTTAAGTGCCCGGCCCACAATTACGCGGGACTTCCGAGTTTTTCATCTATATCTGATATGATTAGACGCCAATGTAATATTCTATCAGACCAGACTACGCTTGAAACAGGAGATTCTAGTCCCCATCGTCACTGGCTTAACGATTCAAAGGTGTTCAAAGGCAGTGGAGATTCAAAGGTATGCTGACGCGAACGACTAGATGCGTATTTATTGTACCCTGAAAGCTGTCTATGGTCATCGGCTTTATCTCCTGCTGTTAGTGCTGACAGCACGGCGCTAATAACTGAACAGGTTCAGATTTTGAAGCGCTATTCGTGTCATTTTGACACTATCATCAACTGTCCGTCCATCATAAGGGCTCACGCCATAGCTCATATGCTACCAGCTACTTTTAGCCAGGGGCGTGACCGCTAGCCTACAGAGACAGAGGTAACAAAAACGCTATCAGCTCGATGTCCAGAGGCAATGCTCCTGGGTTTGATTCCATTCCGGCATAGATTTACAAAGCAGGTCGACCTGTGATCAGGAACTGACTACACTTTTTCGTTGTATTTCGAAGCCGAGTCAGTTCCACATGACATGAAAGATGCCGCAATTGTACACCTGTACATGCTAAAGAGCAATTGTCGATCCTATGACAATATCAGGGTTATCTCCTTTTTGTAATTCGCGGAAGAATTCTGGCCCGGCTCCTGCACAACTGCCTATCTGGTCACGTTGACCATGGTTTACTCTCAGAGACTTAGTTATGATTTTCGTGGGGGTCGTGGACAGTTGACATGATATACGCAAGACGACAATTACAAGACACCGTCAACAGGAGTACAATTATTCGCTAATTTCAAGATAACACGATGACTTGCGTACTGCACGAAGGAGAATTGTCTGTAGTCTTCTCAGTCACGAACGTCGTCAAACAGGAGTGTGTGATGCCATTGTCACTCTGTAGCATGTAAATTGCAGCAATGCTCACTGGTGATGTACATGGAGTAGCTATTTGCATGCATTTGAGATGCATGACGCAGGTCAGATATTCTTCCTGGGGCGCCGGAAATCTTACACCAAGGTGCGTGCGATCATGACCTTGGATCTCCTGTTAGCTAACAATTGCGCTTTTAACACTTGCTCAGAACATGATATACAGTCCACCATGATGGAGTTTGCAGAGCATGCAGCAAATTTTTGTCTCACGATTATGTGAATACTAGGCAAATGGGGGTACTCTTCCAGCCTGCTCATGGGGAGCCGTACATCGAACCAAACATTATTATACAGAACCAACGTCCCCAGACAGTCGCGGACTTCACCTACCTATGCAGAACTCTCATCAGAGAGGCAAATATCGACTGTGAGGTGAACAACAGGATTGCTAAGGCAATCTCTGTCTCTGCAAAGCTCCTTGCAAACGTTTGTAGCCGACAAGGCATCAGTGTACCACAACGGTAAAAGTGTATCGTGCTGTAGTGTTATCCATTATGCTGCATGACTGTGAAATATGGACAGTGTTTAGCAGACATTCCAGACAGCTAAACCCTTTTCACTTGAGCTGTCTCCGTAGGCCGCTCAGGCTCAGGTGGCAGGATAGAGTGCCTAGGTTGGTCAGGATCAGGTGGCAAGATAAAGTGCCTAGGTTGGTCAGGATCAGGTGGCAGGATAAAGTGCCTAGGTTGGTCAGGATCAGGTGACAGGATAAAGTGCCTAGGTTGGTCAGGATCAGGTGGCAAGACAAAGTGCCTAGGTTGGTCAGGATCAGGTGGCAGGATAAAGTGCCTAGGTAGGTCAGGATCAGGTGGCAGGATAAAGTGCCTAGGTTGGTCAGGATCAGGTGGCAGGATAAAGTGCCTAGGTTGGTCAGGATCAGGTGGCAGGATAAAGTGCCTAGGTTGGTCAGGATCAGGTGGCAGGATAAAGTGCCTAGGTAGGTCAGGATCAGGTGGCAGGATAAAGTGCCTAGGTAGGTCAGGACCAGGTGACAGGATAAAGTGCTTAACTGAAATTCTAAGCAAGACTAGCATGTTGAGCATCCATACACTTCTGCAAATAGCTCAGATAAGATGGACGTGACATGTTCGAGCGACAGATGAGCTCATTCCAAAGCAGCTGTTATATGGTAAACTCACAATAGGCGGACGCTCACCAGAGACTCATTGACAGTGTCTCTGAAACGATTCAATATTGATGTCATCTCCTGGGAGTTGCTTGCACAAAACCGTACCACATACAGCGCTAGTGTGATCGAAGGTGTTCAGATCGAAGAGAGTGAAATAATTGCGGAGGCTCAACAAAAGCGTGCTGTCTGGAAATAAAATGCACAACGACTCCACAGCAGGGTGAATGTTGCAGGGTATGCTGTTCCAGGATTGATCTTTACAGCTATACGAGAACATATTTTGCGGCAAAAGTATGATGTCGCAAACTTCTTCAGCGATGGCAACTATTACTATACATTTCTTGGCAGGTGTCTTGGTTACCATTACTTTCCGTACGTGAAGGAGCGGTCGCACCGAGAAAACATCCCTGTGTCTGCTGAACTGTACACGGCAGGATTCGAACCGGGTGCGTTGGGATTGCAAAACGGACATTTTATCCTTAGGCCACACTGTCTCACTTTCAATCGTATTCTTTAAAAAGACGAATCCTTCAAAACTGTATTATGTTAAAGCAAAAACTATACATTGAACGGATATATCATACCATTGAGTTTGGATGAGAAAGTACAGATCGTTTTTGCAGTTCAGTTGGCCTAATTTTGCAAACTCTTTTGTGCAGCATGTCTCGTTCGCCATGTTGACCGCCGGAGTTCAATTCCGAAGTGACTATAACTCCAATCTCTTATCTGTTGGTTTAGTGCATACATTTTTCGAACATTTGGAGATGAATTTGTCACTACAATGGTTATCTCCACTCTATCTACAATTTACTAGCATCGGAGTGTCCCTGTGTGTCTTTACTCATCCCTTGATAATTAAAACAGCGGCTTATCCACTCTGCCGTATGCAACCGTTAATGAAACAAGAGGAAATAATCAGTAAGCACGCCTTGTAATAAAGCAGCATTAAGGAAACGCAAGGGACTCAACTTCACTATTAAATCGGCCTTAGATCAATTGCCTGGGGTAGAACATGGACGTTTGTTCTGGAACTAGATCTTAAGAGTTGCCTAGCTTGCGTCATCGGTTCTACATGACTCAAGCTTAAGCTATCAACTCTAGCACTTCCTGTTTCCACATCCCCTGGTGTACCATTTCGTTAGCTTCGATTCGGCAAAACTGTCTTGTGTTGTTCCCTCATGTGTTGCTTATTTCATTAACTGTGCGTGCTGTTCTCTAAGATTTCTTTATTCTGTGATGGCTATTGGATGTTTACGATAGTTTCAGTGCAGCAAAAATTCGCTGACTGTTGTTATTGGGAGCTATTCGTGTAGAGTTAATTTAATACTTGAGCACGTTTCTCTGGTAGCGGGATACAGTGGGAACAAATAGAGAAATGTCAGGACTCCCTTTTAGTGCAGTATCAATAATTAATTTCAGATAATAGGAAGGCACAGCTTATCTAGGTAAAAATGAACAAGAACTGCAAGAATTTGTGATTCAAAAAGGGAATAATTGTCATTTACACTGAAAAAAGGCAATTAGCAAAGTGGTCACCAAAACTATTCTACAGATAACTACAAACAAGCAAATACTGGAACAAGACAAGAGTTTATCTTATCTTGTTTCCTATATTCTATATAGTGACCGAAGATAGAAGATTCGTAAAGGAAATCAAGAAAAGAATAGGAATGTCAAATTCAGCTTCACCAATATGAGTTACATATCAAGCAAGTAAGATCTATTTAAAAAATGTTCAGGGACATTCGTCATTACTGTTTGGCGTGGATAGACGGATAATGAACAGATAACCGGAGAAGGGATCTCATTCTTTGGACATCTTGATATATTGAACACTGACGTGTATCTCAGTGAAAGAGAACCAAACAAATATGGAATTACTGATGAAAGAAAGGGTAAGAAGAGAATTGACGAACAAATTCACATTCAGACAATTACGATATTTTAGTAACATTGTGAGAAACCGTTAGTTGAGCGGAGATCAAACGAAAGGAAGCTGCAGACTGACAGAGACCAGCCATCACGCCACGACGAAGGATCACAAAACTCACGAGATTAAAACGTTTATTAGTTGCAATTTTTATTTAGATTCAAGTCAGAACTTGGACACAGATCCGGAGATTCCATCAAGCGAGTTTGTAACAAGATCTCTGCTTATAAAAGATTGAGCATAGTTAGATTAGTTGATAATGTTGTAAAGGATTAGACTGTGAATTATCTTGTGTTTTTATATTGAAAAAGAAGGTTTAATATTTTCTGTGCTATCGTGTGGATCAGTGAATTAATCAAGGGGATAAGGCCACTATATGACAGAGTACGATAATCTGATATGAGGTAATACAAACGCTCATGCATATACATATATAAGATTATGTGACCAGTAGCTGTTACACCAGCTACCGCGCTCGCTGGTCCCTCATGCCGCGGTTCGTCAATGACGTTGTAATGGCATTGTAATACTGCTAGATCGCTACGATACATACATGAAGTATTGGAGTCATGGTGAATCCAGAAATGAGATTCTCCGCTGTACATACTCTTATAATAGAATGTGGTACTTCATAATTACAGTCAGTCATTTGTGTGTGCGTGTGTATATATATATAAATTAAAGACAGACAGTTTGACTGTCAGCGGACGGCTAGCGTTTTTTTGGCGAGATTGGATGCATGGACACACACAGCAACGCATACTCGCACGCACACGCACACAAATACCACACACCTACACCCAGACCCACACCCAGACCCACACCAGCACCCGCGCACCGTGCGCCCGCGCACCCATTCGCTCCCGCGTCCCCCCACACACATGCAAAACACAAATACACACACACACACACACATACGTATATACATACACATATACATCATACACAAACACATACAACAAACAAACATGCATATACACACACATACACACACATGTACACACATACATACATACACACACACCCATTCATACCTACACATACATACATATCTACACACACATACATTCATACACACATACATATACACACACGCACTCACATACACACATACACACACCCACATACACACATCCGTACATAAATACGTACGAGCTCGTACATACACATAAACACATGTTGATATGACACATATTCTATTCGGTTTTTGAGCTACCAACGTCTTCGTCTAAAATCTGAATTGACATTTTCCCTAAGAAAATGCGCTGCACTGTTGCTTTTTCATCTTCAGGCGATTAAGGTAAATGATAATATAATACGACAAACATTTAAACAGGATATTTATTGTTGATAAGGAAGCTTTTGGTGGAGTAAAATGGGAAATACTTTTGGGCAATCTTAAAGGACTATATAGTGCATCGACAACGTGTGGATAGTTTGAAAACGATGTACCAGATTTAATAAGATCTTCTGACGGAATCACATTTTGTTTTAAAATAACCACAGGAGTACGAGAAAGGTATGCTCTCAATCCTGCTGGTCTCCATTCATGTGGACAAAATAACAACGTAAACCAGTCATGCGGAATGGTCCCCATTCACGTGGACAAAATAAAAACGTAAACCAGTCATGTGAAATGGTCCCCATTCACGTGGACAAAATAAAAACGTAAACCAGTCATGCGGAATGGTCCCCATTCACGTGGACAAAATAAAAACGTAAACCAGTCATGCGGAATGGTCCCCATTCACGTGGACAAAATAACAACGTAAACCAGTCATGCGGAATGGTCCCCATTCACGTGGACAAAATAACAACGTAAACCAGTCATGCGGAATGGTCCCCATTCACGTGGACAAAATAACAACGTAAACCAGTCATGCGGAATGGTCCCCATTCACGTGGACAAAATAACAACGTAAACCAGTCATGCGGAATGGTCCCCATTCACGTGGACAAAATAACAACGTAAACCAGTCATGCGGAATGGTCCCCATTCACGTGGACAAAATAACAACGTAAACCAGTCATGCGGAATGACGACATTCGAAGAATGCTCAGCACTACATCTTGTGCCGAACACATTTCCAGGCAGACAATAAGTTGGTTTGGTCATCTCATGAGAATGCACCCTCATCATCTTCCACTGATGGCTTACAATGCTGGTAGATCTGTCTACGTGGCAAGGAGGCGGCGGCGAGGTAGGTGGCTAGATGACATTAGAGTGATTGTGCAACGACAAGGGCTCACATTGACCGACGCAACGCACTTGGCGCAGGACAGACGACTCAAGCTCCCCACGACGCTAAACGGCACAAGTGGAAAGAAAACTAACTAACTATCTAACTAACCAGTCATGTTGCGTCGCCCGAAATTGATTCTTACTCAATGCATGAACTACTTTTTTTATATAACCAAATTCTTCTATTCAACAATGAAGATACATTGTAAAATATAGACGTGTGATACAACCTGTGAAAGATATCATATTACAGTATCTATGAGGAATCAACAGAACTCCAGGCCCTTTTCATATAAGTGTAAACACTTAAACAATGTCTATTTCAGCAGGCTTGGAAGTTCAAAAATCTGGGAAGTATTTGTACAGAAAATGGATAGATTGACTGAGAAATGTAAACACGGTGTCAGGGAGTCTGCACTGTGATGTATCATCTGTCGCCACTTCCTAAACACTTGAAAATCAACTTGGCGAATAAATAATTCCTAACTGAACTTAACGTTCATATACTGTTTTAGAAGAAGCTGTATACAACCAGGTTCTTTTACATTTCATTTCTCTAAAAGCTATGTGCATCCAAAATATTATTAAATGCATTAATTGTCCTTGCCTCCACTACTTCCTGTGGCAATGCATTCCAAGCATTCACCACTCTCTGACTAAGAAATATTTCCTAATATCTAATCTAGACGTTTCTTTAGTTAATTTGTATCTATGCCCTCTTGTTCTTGTAGGTGGTTGTATTTTGAAAAAAAACTTGTTAGTTCAATATATCCGTTCCTTTAATTATCTTATAAATCTGTATTAAGTTACCTCGAATTCTTCTCTTTTCTAGACACTATAGGCCTGTTTTTCTGAGTCTTTCCTCATAACTGTAATTTTGTAATCCTTCTGTCAGCTATGTCGCTCTTTTCTGTGTCCTATCCAGCATGTGTATATCCCCTCTATGATTATGACTCTGCACCTGTACACAGTACTCCTATCTAGGTCTTACTAATGCTTTATACAGTTTGACTATCACTTCCTTGCTCCTATGTTTAATTTTTCTCTTTATCATACCCAAAATTGCATTTGTCTTTTTCATTACTACCCTGACTTGCTTATTCACTTTACCTGTATGATCTCCTATAACCCCTAGGTTCCTTTCCTTTTCTATCATTCTAATGTTGTTCTCTCCTACTAATTAGTATATTTATGTTCACTCTGTTCTAGCAATTTCAAACTTGGTCCGCATCTGAGATACATGAAATGAAAATGGCGATTCCCGAAATGAAACATCCAAGAAACGTAATCGTTGCCACCGGAATAAGGACAATGAAAAGTGTGGGCATTAGGCATTTATGGGTAACTATATTTTCTGCTGAATACGATTCAAGGCAAAAGATTCCGCCGGTCGGTTATCTTACGCGAATGCGGCATGATATGCTACCATTGTACGCTTATAATACAAGACATTCCGGTTACACTGCACGATGAAGATCGCGTGGAAAATGGATAGATGACATAAGAGCAATCCTTCAGCACCACAGGTTTACAACAACCCAAGCAACACACTTGACCCAAAAAAGACGAATTAAAACCTGATCGTCGCTCAACGGAACATCTGGATGAACAACTCAGCTGAACAGAATTGAATAATAATATTAACAATAATAATAATAATATAAAGAAAAAAAATAAAAGAGGAAGAAGAAGAGCAACAACAACAACAACAAAACAGAATGTATGTATGTATATAGAACAAAAAGCAAAGAACTTCTTAGTCAGCCATCTTACTACACTAGGCATCCTTACCAAGATTGAATTCCCTTACGGCCACAGATTTCACCTAAGTCCAGACATGTGTCCAGACCGCCCTAAAATCTAAGAGCGCCAGTCCGTATCTAAGAGACGGTGATAATTAGCTCACCCCAAATGTCTTTCTCCTCCTTCCCCCGTCCAATCTATAACGCTATTTCTGACCCACCTCGTTTATTTTACCTAAGCGCTGAGCTGTTGAAAATCAATCCATCACCCAGGATATTGATCGATTCTGAGTAGAGGATCAGACACTGGTATAAATGGATACAAAAGTACTGAAGTGTTGTGAAATTGATGAACAGAGGGGGTTCCATTGATAAACTATTTTATCATCATTACATATAACTAAATACACGAGTTTAACGTTTTTTATAACTAAATATACCAACAGATGAAGCGTAGATATAAAGGCAGAATTAACTATGCCAAATGTGCTTTCAACTCTCTTTTTTACACAGCATTGTTCCAGAAAATGAGATTAGACTGCCCAGCTGTATTGTCAATTTATGTTATACCTCTTTTCTTGTGCATCAACATTGCCATGGCTTTCTTATCCTTCTGAATCACCTCTCGAGGTCAGCGAACTCGTAGTGCAAATGTCACTATGTCCCTAAACGTCGTGTGGAGGTGCACACTTACTTCGTGTTCCATCGGTGTAACCTTTGTTATTTACTATTAAATCCTTTGTATTGTTTATTTGGCACCACCACTCTCTTGTTGTCTTGATCTCTCTCCTACTCTCATGCCATGCTATGTTATGTTATATTATTTTATGGCCAGAAATAAACAAATAATAAAGCACAACTGCAAATACGACTGGTTAAACACCTGGAGAATGGTGAATCATAAGATGACACTTCAGATACCTGTCAACACCATCTAAGGAAGTATTGTTGTAGATGTTCGAAGCTACTCGTGCTGAATTGATTTAACTCTGAAGTTTTTTAGGTCGGTTATAGAGAGAACAGACACACATTAAAAGGTACTCTCTAAATCTGTAGTCCCCGCTGAAACGAACAGTCTTACTCTTCGTCTTAGGGGGCATGTACATCCACAAGGGTGTTTGTCTTTTTGCAGGTCCCAACTAATGTCCGATTTCGTAGTAGCCGGGTTCATTTCTCTGCTTAGCGGGCTGGGCTCGAGCAGTACTGGTTCTGTGGGCCTTGTGCTGGTCTCATCTCAGTTTCCAGTCAAGTCCGTCTCGGGCACGGGTTGTACATCTAATCCGGGATCTGTCAGGTGGTCATTTTTCGTCGCACGGGTACCAACGTTCGTCTTTCTTTTTTACTACATGGCCAGCCCAGCTGTGCTTGGAGTTGTTGGTATGATGAATAGCATCCTTGGCGAATGGCAATGTCCGGGTGTCACTGCTGTGTAAGCCCATCTGGTGATGTTGCTAGTTTCTTAGCTGGTTTTCTATGCTTTTTGTCAGAGACCAGGTTTCACATCCATAGCATAGCGCTGGTAGGACCAATGAGTGGAATATGTCTGCTCGCAGTCTGGTGTCTTTTGTGGCGTCTGTTGCCGTCTTGATCGAGTTGAAGGCGGCCCAGCCTGCTCGTCGGCGCCTGAAAACTTCGGGCTTCAGGCTATTTCCCATGTTGACGAACAGTTGATGGATAAACTGTATTGTGGCGAGAGAAGCACACGTTGTTGTTGTTCGAAGCCACTCGTCCTGAGTTGCGCTCATTCTTGACGTGTCTTTGGGAGCGGGTTACAATGACTCTTGTTGCATCCCGATGCGTATTTAAGCAGATTAACCCGGGCACACCTAGATGTATTACAATGCTAGGCTCGTCAGTAATCTCAACACTGTGGGTAATTACAGTGTCGTTCCTAACCACGTTGTCCAGGCTGATGTGGCACAGCCTGCTTATAGCAGCAAAAACAAGAAGGTGGGGTGGGGTCTTGAACAATATATTTCACCTGCCCCTGATGACTTGACTCCAAACATATAGGTTTTAAATCATCTTAATGCAAGCAGGTAGCATACATTCTCAAACTAAAAGCAAGACAGTGTTATCTGAACTCCCATACAAATAGAACATACAAAATGACACTGTAGACACTACAAACATTCTTTTGAAACAGTGGGACGTTATCTGTTTTACAGCGCACCGCTACTAGAGATGATATAACTCCCCCGGTATCAAAGCCAGACAATTGAAAACATTCTTTATAACAAAACAGAAAAAAATTATAAGAATTATGTATGTTTACATATTGGTCTTACGATCTTGAAGATGCTGTAAATGCTGTGATCTCCATTTATAAATTGTCACAGGCCAGAAGTTTATATGACACCTACGGTATAATAATACTCCATGCATAAAGGGATCAAGAATCAAGACAGGGGGCACATGCAGAAAAAACAATCGGTATAGTGATCACAGTTGAGACGATAGTCGAAGGAAAATAATGGTTTCACACTGGAGATAGAATTATAGATTATCAGTCATTATAATCCTAGGCAGGGAATGCAGAGAGTGATGAAACTTGAGAGCAGAGCTTACAATTGACAAGCTGATAAATGATAACGTGCAGTATAGTTATGAATTATATATACCGATGCATCGGTTGTGCGAAGTGAGATGTCTAGTTGATGTTTCTCATCTAAAAGGGAGAGGGCTGATAGAAGCGGTTCATACATAACTTCTAGTATGAGAATGAGGATGGAAGCTGCAACTGCAACTATGAGATGACTACTATCTGTGACCCCTTTAATAGGGACGGTCATCATTTCAAATTCACAATCCTTCCGAAGGTACAAAGCATGAGTGGACGGCAGCTGTAGAGGTATCAAGCCTGGAGAAGCGTGTGTGAATGTGCTGGCTTGGTCATTCTGGGGTTCACAAAAATAAAAGAGCTGTCGCCCTGACTTCACAAGCATCAATTACGGGTACACTAGATATGTATAAAAGTGACATTTTGAAGTCTATCAATGACCACTTGTTAGATGAAGACAACGTAAAATATGAATCAACAGTTGACAGACTGCATGTCTTTGACATCAAACGAGGTTCGAGTGGACTTGGACGCAAAAGAGGACGTGGCAGAAGTGTGTACAACCAACGAGATGCAGGAACCATCAGTATCTACATTCTTTGCCATTTACTCACAGAGACTTAATATCTATGTGTGTTCCCGAAGTGAAGTGAAGCCGACTCCATAGTGGCGTCACAATTACCAAGAGCTGAGCTCACTCATGGCAGAAAATAAATAAAGACATGTCATGCCACGTCTCGTTTACAGACATTCTTTCTAAGCAACTAAACCATTCAACACACAATATCTCTAGAACAGGCATATCATAGAATTACCTCACATTAGGTTCCAGACTGACGATGTAGCTATAATAGGTCAGCAAGTCGATACATTGCCCTTTTTCACTGATCGATACGTGTAGTGTATCGCAATCGCCATATAGGTGCAGAACAGACGTCAATGAAGCATATGTAAATAGAAGCTACATTATCAGCATTATTTTGCAAACTAGAGTATGTATAGAGTTTACTTGTCATTTGATACAATTTGCTCTAAAATGTATAGAGTTTACTGGTCATTTCATACAATTTGCTCTAAAATGTATAGAGTTTACTGGTCATTTCATACAATTTGCTCTAAAATGTATAGAGTTTACTGGTCATTTCATACAATTTGCTCTAAAATGTAGGAGAAAGTAATGTGCATACACAGTCTTGGGATTATTGTTTACTTATTGTATATTTTATTCACACCGAAATAGTTGTAAAAGAAATATAAAAAGTTGAATAATCACATCAAGCAATGTAGCACAGTAACTCAAAGAGACGCTAGGAGAAACGTGTTTGAAAACATACTGACAACAGGGACACCAGTAGTTTGAAGCTTATCGAGCGGCAGCGTCATGCCACTACAGAACGGTAACTGCGCCCGCTGGACAGCACACACATTGCCGTTGAAATGAACAAGTTAATCACTCTTAACTTATTGGTCCTGGAAAAGAAAATGACAGCACAATTTATCGTTTGGCTCTGGTTTTGGAGAACATTAGATTTTTCTGTTTAAACTACTCAGTTCCCATGAGACATGCAACGGTAAATGGTTCATATAACGGGCTTCATTGCATCTAGGCTAACCGCAGCCTTTGGCATTTATTGATGATGCATACTTTTCCCCGGTACGTCACCTTTGCCAGCACATTGTCACCCAAGAAGAACTGAACGATCCCCTGTTCTTGATCGTAGAGCTGCTCAAATTCTAAGCTGAATTACTTGGATCAATACTTAAACAATGGAATACGATTAAGAAAATGTCATAATTACTTTGTTTCGTAGTCATCATCAGCAGTTTGCTCCTTAATTTGGAAAGAAATATGTCCTCGTGTTTTGCCCTGATGTAGATGATCTGGTGAATGCTTTTGTAACCATACATGGCCCACAAGAATGACAACTTTTCAGAGATGTCTCTAACATGAATCTCAGAGCGGTGTTGCCGCACAATGAAAACCGACTTCCATTCCAGTCGAGCACGTTGTGTTCGTTAAAGAAATTACGACAATCCTAAAACAGCCATTGAACTGTATCCAATTCAGCAAGTATGGCTAGTATATCTGTTGTGACCTGAAGGTTGTGGCTCTGTTGATTGGCCTACAATTGGGATACACGAAGTACTGAATTTTCTTATGGGAATAGTTCAGCAGAGCATAGACTTTGCTCGACGTGAAGAAAAACTGACCTCAAGGATATATCTATGTATATTGGAGATACAAATGTGGAATTCCCAGCACTGGTAGACAGGAACACAACCCTGCCACTTCCCATGCGCATTCAACTCGTTGTGATGAAAGATTTCCTTAATGACCTCCACAGGTTCGACTGAATCTTCTTTCAAGTACTTGACTGACATATTCCCTCGACTCAGTGAATCGAATATTAAAGATGAAATGTTTCCAGATCAACAGACTTTTCAGAGACGAGACACTAGTCAAGTTGCTTGAAAGTGACTAAAAAAACGTTTGAGACGCGTTTCGTCTGGCTCAGTTTACCTCTTCCGGAATGTCTTGGCAGAATAGTGAGGAACTGGTCGAGTCTGTATCATAAATGTGACTACAATATGTCGTTAAATATCCACTTTCTGCATTCCCACTTCAGTTTCTTCCTGGAAAACAGTGGCATGGTTAGTGATAAGCTCGGTGGACGTTTTTAGCAGGAAATTGACAGGATGGAGAAACATCAGGGAAACTGTTCCACTTCATTGTTGATTGACTACCTTTGGACGTTCGTCAAACATAATCCTGAGCAACAGGTAAAAATACATGGAACGTAGATGTGGACATATACCGGTGCGTGTCATATATACTTATAATCTCTCTCTCTCTCTATATATATATATATATATATATATATATAAATAATTCGTTGCGAATTTCTTAGAAATAGTATCACATTTGGCATATATGTTGTTATATTCATATTCTGCGTCTTGAAATTTTTAAGAAATTAAAAATTGCTTTTGTGTCTTAAATGCCTAATTTTTCTCCACATTTTTGGTGCGGTATTTTAGTCAATGACTGCAATTTGAGATGTCCTTTAATCGGTAACACGGAGTATGATTGCATATACATGACATGACGTTATTTCAATTTTTTGTGTGTATTTCTTTGTTTCTCACTGTCTCTTCTAATGACCTTGACCGCTTTTCGTAAGATTTTTCATATTTAAAAGTCATATTTCCTATCCATACATTAGCATCTGCATCATATGCCATTTTCCTAAGCTTACTTCTCATTCATAATAACCATCCAGGTCCCAAAGTCTCAACATGATCCCTTAATCCCCCAATTATGTCTAGTTTTCACATTTCCCTTCGATCTGTTCCTCGTTACCGTAATGTCACTGTGTAATCTACATTGTCGCTGAACTGCTTCTTTTGTTTGTTGTGTCTTGGACACGCCCCCATTACAAGGCTCGATCAAAGTAGACTTCGTGTTGCCTGACTTTTTGTCTTAAAGGTCATGCGACTTTGGATACAAAGGTCAACAATCCTCTGTTCCTTGGCAACGTCACTCAAAATATATATTTCTCTGTCTCTCTCTCTTTCTCTCTGGCTC
Source organism: Ariolimax columbianus (assembly GCA_036924085.1). Classification (NCBI taxonomy): domain Eukaryota; kingdom Metazoa; phylum Mollusca; class Gastropoda; order Stylommatophora; family Arionidae; genus Ariolimax; species Ariolimax columbianus. The sequence goes on from JAVGWX010000002.1 coordinate 17,292,909, forward strand.
TCTCTCTTATTCTCTCTTGTGTCTCTCTATTTCTCTCTGTCTCTCTCTTTCTCTCTATCTCTATTTCTCTATGTCTCTCTTCTACTCTATTGCTGTTTCTTGCTTTCTGTCTCCTTCTTTCTCTCTCTCACTCTCTCTCTCTCTCTCTCTCTCTCTCTCTCTCTCTCTTTCTCTGAGACGATGAGTAACGTCTGGTCAGGCAAACACACTGCTCAAACAATGTAAGCCAGGGTCAGGAGAAATATACTTGCAAAGACCCTTGCCCGACCTCCTCGATGGTCGGCCTGGAAACGGGCTGTTGTCGAGGACAACAGTATGTCTAACAAGGTGAGGTTCGATGTGATCCCCATAGTAGTGAGTGACAGGCAGATGAAGCCAAGCATTTCACAACCGCCTGGACCCCGGTCCACTTCATCATGTTCGAAATGTCAGGAAATCTACTACACTCGGCCACCAGTTCCGTCCTTTACAGGGCGCACAAAAGAGTTGCCAACCCATTGTGGGCATTAGCAACCAACCATGCAACCAACCAACCAACCATCTCTCTCTCTCTCTCTCTCTCTCTCTCTCTCTCTGTCACCTTGGCTAACTTGTTTTAACTAACTCCGCATCTCTTTAGATCAATCTGACGCACACTCACCAACTCATCCTATATGTTTCTCTCATAAACTCGTTCTAACACTCTCACTTTATCTCAATAGCTCACTATCTCACATAATATATCCTACACTCTTCTGAACATTATCTCGCTGTCACTCCATCACAATCCGTCTTACTCTCTCTCTCTCTCTCTCTCTCTCTCTCTCTCACTAACACTCTTTCCTTCTCTCTTCCTGCCCCACACACTCTTGTTTGCTTTAACGTAGTGCCACTGTTGCCTGTTTCACTTGCCTCTCTATGTCATATTCTCACGCTGCCAAACTCTCTCATGCTGTCCCAACTCTCTCATGCTGTCCCACTCTCTCATGCTGTCCCACTCTCTCATGCTGTCCCACTCTCTCATGCTGTCCCACTCTCTCATGCTGTCCCACTCTCTCATGCTGTCCCACTCTCTCATGCTGCCCCACTCTCTCATGCTGCCCCACTCTCTCATGCTGTCACGCTCTCCCATGATGTCCCACTCTCTCATGCTGCCCCACTCTCCCATGTTGTCAAACTCTCTCATGCTGTCACGCTCTCTTACCCTGTCTCAATGTCTCGCTCTGTCTCAATGTCTCACTCTATCTCAATGACTCGCGCTATCCCAATGTCTCAGTCTCACTCTGTTTCAAAATCTCATTCTGTCTCAATGCCTCACTCTGTCTCAGTGTATCTCTCTGTCTCAATGTCTCCCTCTGTGTCAATGTCTCACTCTGCCTCAATGTCTCACTCTGTCTCAATGTCTATGTTTGTTTAACGCTGTCTTAGTGTCTCACTCTGCCTCAATGTTTCACTCCGTCTCAGTGTATCTCTCTGTCTCAATGTCTCCCTCTGTGTCAATGTTTCACTCTGCCTCAATGTCTCACTCTGCCTCAATGTCTCACTCTGTCTCAATGTCTCACTCTGCCTCAATGTCTCACTCTGTCTCAAAGTCTCACTCTGCCTCAATGTCTCACTCAGTCTCAATGTTTCACTCTGCCTCAATGTCTCATTCTGTCTCAATGTCTCACTCTGTCTCAATGTCTCACACTTTTGTCAAAGTCTCACTCTGCCTCAATGTCTCACTCTGTCTCAATGTTTCACTCTGCTTCAATGTCTCACTCTGTCTCAATGTCTCACTCTGCCTCAATGTCTCACTCTGTCTCAATGTCTCATTATGTCTCAATGTCTCATTCTGTCTCAATGTCTCACTCTGTCTCAATGTCTCACTCTGCCTCAATGTCTCACTCTGTCTCAATGTCTCATTATGTCTCAATGTCTCATTCTGTCTCAATTTCTCATTCTGTCTCAATGTCTCATTCTGACTAAATTTCTCACTCTGCCTCAGAATCTCAAAGTCTCTTTCTCAATGTCTCCCTCTATCTCAATGCCCCACTGTCTAAATGTCTCACTCTGGCTCAGAATCTCAAAGTCTCTTTCTCAATGTCTCACTCTATCTCAATGTATCACTCTATCTCAATATCCCACTGTCTCAATGTCTCACTCCGGCTCACTCTATCTCAATCTTACATAATCGCACTTGTTCATTCTCTCGCACTACCTCACAGTCCCACACTATATCACAGCCTCACTCTATCTCATTGTCTCATTCTGTTTCAATGTCACACTCCGGCTCACTCTATCTCATTGTCTCATTCTGTTTCAATGTCACACTCTGGCTCACTCTATCTCAATTTCTCATACTATTTCACAGTCTCATTCTATATAATGTTTCCATTCTCTATATTTTTATCTCAAAGTCTCAATCTCTTACTCTATGTCAGTCTATCTCACGGTTTCGTTCTGTTTCACTATATCTCGCTGTCTCACTCCAATCTCCGTTTTTACCCTATCTCACAGTGACACTCTATGTCGATGTCTCTCTGATACACTCTATCTCAATGAATACCTCTGTCTTTCTCAGCCTCACTGTCTTATAGTCACACTCTATGTCGATGTCTCTCTGATACACTCTATCTCAATGAATACCTCTGTCTTTCTCAGCCTCACTGTCTTATAGTCACACTCTATGTCGATGTCTCTCTGATACACTCTATCTCAAAGAATACCTCTGTCTTTCTCAGCATCACTGTCTTATAGTCACACTCTATGTCGATGTCTCTCTGATACACTCTATCTCAATGAATACCTCTGTCTTTCTCAGCCTCACTGTCTTATAGTCACACTCTATGTCGATGTCTCTCTGATACACTCTATCTCAATGAATACCTCTGTCTTTCTCAGCCTCACTGTCTTATAGTCACACTCTATCTTGGTGTTTTCCTCTAAGCGATTATAAGAACGGCTCACTACCGAAACATACTTGGGTTCGAACTCACGAAACAGCAAGTTTGTGTCTCTATAGAAAGTAAACGTCTGTAAAAACATTCGTGCTGAAGTCAGGTGCACTAGGCCGTCAAGATGCAAAACATGAAATAATGTATACCTCCTGTGCACATATGGAGAAACAAATGTGTGAGAATGTATAATAAATGGTTGAGTTAGTATGGTGTGTTTATGTGTGTGCATATATATTTATAGCTGATAGGTGTATATATAACATATATATTTGACGTTGATTTTGGGGAATAAAACGTTTATAGTTTGAGGTGGCCGGTCCAATGTCCAAACCTCTCCAGACACATCCAACCACATGCAGATACAAAATAATATGGGAATACTTGATGAGTGGTCATAACAATGAGATCTGAGGATAAACTGAAAGAACAACTAACGACCATATTATCTTGGGAGACATAGTCCTGTAAGATGTGGAATCATTCATCTATCTTGGTAGCATATAGACAACGTTGGGGATACGGATAAAGACATTAAATTAAGAATACAAACGTCGAGATGGGATTTCATTGTTTTAGGAAATTTATAGAAATCGACACATGCCAGCGGGATTAAATTTAAGGAGAAGGCGGTTCCGCTGGATAGGACACACATTATGCAAAACAGCTGATAGTGTTACAAGATAGTTTCTGTTCTGGAATCGCCAAGGCAAGAGAAGTAGACGCAGATCTAATCATGCTTGGAAAAGAGATTATGTGACGAACGTAAAGGTGATAGGGAAGACGTTGACAGAGTTGGAAAGAATGGCAGAGGACAGGAAACTCAACGTGGTAAATATTTATAAAAGACCTTAGCTCTGCAGAGAGCTTCAAGTTTTTGATTGCTAAATGACATTTAAGGACAAAGCTGCTGAGGCTTATCAATAGTCACATCTGCTTGAACAACAAAACGGCCACTGATGACCAGTATGTTTTTTTCCGAATATTTGCTATGAGTGTAAGTCGTGTTCCTTACACAAGGCTCAGGAGTAGAAGAATTCTACATATGAAATTAAAAGTTCATTGTTGGGACCAGGAGAAATAGGATGAGCCACGATGATATTAGATCTGTGCTGGTAAATATCCCTTGCGCTGATTACATTTCTGAGGAGAAATTGCCGATGGTTCGGTCATCTCATGCTGATGCCACCAAATCAGCTTCCCGCTCCATGCTTACAACGCAAGAGGTTCTGGCCTCATGGCACGAGACAGTTCAACTAGCAGATGAATGGACGTTTCAGGGTAATTCTACAACGGCACGGACTTACGTTTACTGATCTCACGCACTTGGCTCATGAAAAAATGACTTAATGGTATAAATCGACAGAAAACTGAGTTTAACTGTTGTTCAGTAATACTACTGATAGCTGTAAATAACGCATGAATGTATAAAAGTATATTTATTGAACTCTAAAATGCGAAGGGCGCTCTGAAAGTAATGCCTCCTATTTTATTATGATGTCCAAAGACGTTGGAAATGGTTCCATATCAGTATTTTGCTATTCCACTTGAATCCGTCTTGGATTTGCATGGAGGGGAAGAGTAACAAATGTAGAGGAGCACTCTGGCACCGGTGTTCAAGCATGTACACTCTCCTTACGTAGCGAAAATTACAATGGCTTGGTCCTGTTTATCACATGTAAGATGGTCACATTCCCAAATATATCTTCTTTCGACAGTGGATTGATGGCAAAAGAATAGTCAGCCGGCCACAGTTCAGGCTCAAAGATGCGTGTAAGCGTGACATGAATGCCATGGACATGAGTATGACGTCATGAGAAGACGAAGCTAAAGACCAATCTAAGTGAAGATGTACCCTGAATGGCCATCTCACGCTTGGAGAAGAGAAGGTCTTGCAACAGAGAAAAGGGGAAAGACAACGCTACAAAGAAAAAAGAGAAAAATACAAGCTAATTATATATTTTTTGGTTATCACTTCCCGTCATATCAGACATGATATAAGTGGCTACTATACTAACACTTATTGATTTCCTGGAACCCGGACAAACCATCAACTCTAAACGTTACATTGCGACGCAGACCGAGCTGAAGACTCCAATTTCCAGGGTCAGGCCAGAGAAGAAGACAGTCTGTCTTTTGCAAAACTATAACGCCGGGCACACATACCAGTTTGAAGACCGTTCAGAACGGTTTCAGTCTTGGCTGGACTGTCCTACCACACCCACCGTATAGATCAGATGTGGTGTCATTTGATATCCATCTGATCGAGCCAATGAAAAATGGACTGCGTGGGTAACATTTTCCTAGCAACGACGCCGCCATAGTAGCTGTGAAACAGTGGCTCACCTCCGCTGGTGAAGATTTTTACGATCGCGAAATGAATGCTCTTGTTCATCGTTGGAGAAAATGTAAAACCAAGAGTGGTGGCTATGTTGAAAAATAGTTTTTTTGAAGGCAAGACCTTGCTCTATTAAATGTTGTTACAATGCTCTTTTTTATATGCTATGGTTTTTATAGAGTAAAATAGGGGAAATTACTTTCGGAGGCGCACCCCACCCCACCCACACCTCCCCTCCTCCTTCCCCCACACCCACTCCTCGTACATCAATGCTTGGTCTGCGGTTGGTCACAACTGAGAGTAAAGTTTGTTTCTTGTTCAAACCGTTTTCCCAAAACTCAATTATGTTCAATCGCGGAAACCCCAAGAGACATTTGGTTCTAGACCGGTCGAGAAGTCCTGATTTTGCAAATCTAAACAAGTAGTATTCCAATGCTCTAGCGTAACAAACGAGAACTCTAGAAGGTACAAGAAAATAAATAGTAGAACGAAGTATTTAATAGGTGAACTATTTATAAAGGTAAATTAGATTGTTTTGTTTGATTATTTAAACTAAGTAAGGGAGGAAAACCACGCCATTGGTAATAGGATGGAGAGAATAACACTAAAGTAATCTTCCGAGTATGACGGAAGAGGTAACTAAAGAGTGTTATGTAGGGAGTTAGCAATCTGAACATGAAAGCAAATTAATAAAGACACCCTCTTTAGTCATCTTTTACAACATGTGTGGGGGACGGTGTTGGCTAGTGGTCACAGCCGTGCTGGGTTCGATTCCCAACATAGCACCTGCCGTTACCACGGGGAAGCAAGCCCTTACCAAATGCAGGAGGAAGCAGACCCTCACATAAAATGGATACTGAAGTCGGGTGCACTTGGCCGATAGGCGCAAAATAAAAACATAGTGCAACGCACTTGGAGTAATAGAGAAATAAGAAGAACGGGAAAAAAAAGACACAACACAGACAACATGCGTGGAGGTTGTTAGTCAGTTAATTCTATCCTCGTAAGTAAGCGGTCCGGTGATCTACTTAAGGAATGAAGGAACATCGGAAGTTATTAAATTATCAATCAATCAATCAAACACTGTCATCTCCATGAGTAGCAAATGTCTTCCCAAAATGATTGCAACATTGTCCTCTCCCCCGCAATCCTTCCCAGCTTCTTCCTGTCACCTTTATGTTTGTCGCATGTCTGTATGTCTGTCTTCTCCATGACTGTTTAGGTCGGCATCCACTTCTCTTGCTTTCAGGATTCCAAAACAGAGATTGTTTTGAAATGCTGTCAGCTATTTTCTATAATAAGTGTCCCATGAACAGGGAGCCAAGCGTGTTTAATTCTGAAATAATATATTTTAACGTCTCGTCTAACCCATGAGCAAATCGTAATCACAAAACTAAACAAAACTGAACTGAAATAACATTTTAGAGAGCTTGGAATGTAACACTCTCAGTCAGGAAAGGTCGGCCTAATTTGTGGTTAGTTGGCTGTGAGGAAAATGGTAGCGCCGTAATGACCGTTTCCTAGCTACCAATTGACCTGATTTCTATGCAATCATCTTACCTTTCCAAGAGTAACTGAAAAATTCACTTTTGCGCTTTGCGCGTTTGCTTACAAGTCACTCTGCTTAAACAACAATGACCAACACAATTTCAATTTATAATTTATTTCACATCTGTTTTATGCAAAGGTATGTATTCTCTAATTCTTCAAAAGCGTTTGAGATGGCTCAGTATATTATGTCTAGTCTAGCGCTTAGATACTGGTCTTATCCAACAAAGCGCCTTCTCCTTACATCAAATCGCACAGGCACTGCGTCAGATTCTTCCCTGGTTCCATATCAGTAATTTGCTTTACCACTTTAATCCGTCTATTCGAACAAGCATCCATTGATGAACGCTTGAACATTTTTCTTTGCAGTTTCCGTTGTTACCCACGCTACAGAACCATACAACAAGACGAACTTAAACTTGGAGTTGAGGATCTGGATTTATGTGGTAGTCTTAAATTCTTTCGATTTATATAATTCCATGAAACAATGAAAGCCCTCTCGACGTTTGCATTTTAAAATTGGTGTCTCCAGCTGTAACTCCTACATTGTCTGTATTGCTACTCAGATAAATAAATTATTTAAACTCTTGTATTAGTGTGTATCTTAGATTATGATCATTCAGTCGGTTTGCCAAATAATGATCATATTTTATTTAAATACACACAGATGTAGAGCCCTGCCTGAGTAGCAGAATAGTAAGATGTAAGATTATAGCTGTAAAGGTTCGATCTCTATAATCGACACCTCTCGAGTCAACCCAATTGTAAATTGATACCTGACATACTGTTAGTGAAAGGAGGGAAACCAGGAAGGAACTATGCAATCGTCCTTAAAAAAGCAGCATTCATAAGGAGAATGAAGTCTCTAGCAGTTCATCTACGACAACATTGTCTGGTACTGAACTAATGTTGCCTTTTTTTACAGCCACGGGCCAAGGGAACAGGGAAACCTTAGAACATGGTCTTCAAGTATCAAGACTCCACAAGAGGAGAAAAGTGACATAAAGGTCCTCTTTGAAAGCAATGGGGGGGGGGGGGGGGGGGGGGCAAGCTATGAAGTGATGAGAAAAGACAACAATCATTAATGGCAAAATTGGATTACCAATATTTAACATGCATGTGTACGTGTAGGATCTTCTCAATCTAACAGGCGTTCAGGGGCATTGGGGATTTTTCCCAAGATAACAAGGGTCAACTGATCCTGATATATTAGTTCAAGAAATAGAAAGTTCTTTATACCGAACAAGAAATAACTCACACGGTATATACGGCAAAACAACTGAAGCATTTCAAAGGTATGTGAGGACATGACTTCTGCAGCTAAAGATAATTTTGGGAAAAAGAGTTCCAGGCGATTGGCAGCAAGCTACAATGGTATCGATCTATATATTTTAAAAAAAGGAAATAACAGGAAATGTGATACTTGAAAATTATATGTGAAAATGCTTTTACAGAATAAGGCCTGTTGGAGAAGTTCGGTTGAACAAGACAGTTTGAATTTCCTAAGGGTATGGGTATCACTGACGCCATATTTACTTTAAGACGATAAATCTTGAAGATAATCAAATGTGGAAAATATTGAAGAATTAAGAAACAAAAGGATAATTTTTGGATAACTTGAGATCGTTGCAGCATATGAATAAATATGTAATAAAAACATATTTTGGGATCACTTATGCTTTTGAAATAAATTCAGCAACGTCAGAAGGATGTGTTCTTCCATCATTACTGTTCAACATTTACATAGACAAAATAAGAACAGAGGCTAAACAAATTGCAACTCCAGTAATCGAACCTAACTCAATTCATGAACTACTCTTTGCTGACGACCACAACCTACTGTACAAAGATGAAGATAGACTACAAAATCAGATAAGTGCGTTTTCAGTCTGTGAAAGATCAAATATGAAGATTAGCACATCAAAAGCAGAAGTTTAGAGAATAGCAGATATAATAACAAATATAAACAGTATCATCCTTATACAGGCACAAGAATTCATATATCTGCGGAAGTATTGTTAAAGCTGACGGAAGGCTTCATAGAGAAATTGAAACCAAGGTGTCAAAAAGCCTCTGCTGTCGTCTATCAGTTGCGAACAAAGATTAAGCACCAGAGCTTCAGCGTGCCTACTAAACAACAACTGATAAGCAGCATGTTTATACCACCTGTGATGCTCTAGTCGTGTCAAACCTCGTCCCTATACGATTTTTCTTATGTATGAAGACGTTCGGACTACCCTGCTGAGACTAGAGGATTTTTTAGCTCGCTTGGGGAACACACTCCAGTTGCATCCTCTCAGCCGATACTCTCTGCTCGACCCACAAATATTTAATTCTACATCGACAACGTATTTATTGCTTTTCCCGCGTAGATCCCCATAACTCTTACTTTGGAGAATACTGGACTCATTGCATCTAATCTGGCATATCGTAAAAAGCAAAGGCGTTTGGTTGTGGATAGGGATGACAATCTCATTATGCGTCTCAATGGACCAGCATCGAAACCACTTCTTCATGAGCATATAAATGATATGATGTATGTCTCCAACATGGAGAGCAGCCTTAAAGTTAACCCAATGATTAGGTTTGTTTGAAAATAAAAAATCCATCTTCTTCTGATCGTGCTCGCGCATTAATTTTGACACCGTCAGACGAGAGTCCATAGTGAGCAGGACCGTCGAATGAAGTCAATCTTTAACTGCCTTATTTCTATACCAGTTTAAGATGTTTCCAATTTACGTCATTGGATAATCTTAGTTAACTATTTCTTTTCTTCTTTTTTGTGCTGTTTTATTTTCACCCAGTCCATGATGAAAACCGTTATTGGGTGAAACATAGGTCTTCGTATGTTATTGTTCTTTACTAAAACTAAATGTTATCATTCTGTATTTGTCTATGGATATAATGAAAACATGGAAAACTGAGACGCTAGTCCGGCCATGCACACCACTATAACCAAGACCACTATCGCTCTTCCATTCACCGTTTCCTTTAAACAGCTGTTTTCAAAGCAGTCTGGCTGACGAGATATGAATCGGCGTAATCCCTGTAGTAGTGAGAGTCACGCAGAGGAAGCCAAACATAGCACAACAGCCTGGAGGACCGCAGTCCACTTTCATCAGCACGCTCGGAATATGAGGAAAACAACTACAATCCGCCACGTAACGCATGGTTCATTGCGCATAAAAGAGTTAACTTTCTCATTGTGTACATTGCGCAAAAAATAGTTTACCTTCTCATTATGTGCATTAAACAACAACATAATTTAAACCTTCTAACATGGTTGTTGTTTGCTTTGTTTTGTTTGTTTGGATGTCTATAAAACATCCAGACATATATATTGATATACCTCCTGAAGGCTATGGTACGAAGATCAGTGATTCTAATCTGCTAACCCAAGAGCTACTGTGATGATAGTATGTATAGTGTACTTGTAAATGGTATGCTTAGTTTGCTTCATGTATAGCGGCATCACATTTAGCATGGGTTGTGTTTTTGTTGCTGCTAATGCCATTCGTACTTGAGTTAGATACTTTTGATGACTTTTTGGTGATGGGTTACAGTGGCTCTCATCATATCTCGAGGTGCAATTGAGAAAGTGGACCAAGTTTCTTCTGGCTGTAGTGCAATGCGAGACTGCTCAGAAACATCATCTCCATGGAGATCCCCACCTTTTAGATAAACTGGCTTCTTCTTCTTCTTCTTCTTCTTCTTCTTCTTCTTTTTCTTCTGATTCTTCTTCGTTGAGGTTTTCTGATCATGTTACATCTTCAATCATATCGAAAGGATGAAGTACACGGTCCTTTCCAGGTCTGAGCGATGACCCCCAAAGTTTGTGGCTCAGTTATGCTCCATCTGGCCAGATCTGGCATCTTTGTTCTTCGAACTGTCATTTAACACTCTGTTTTCAGATAGAATTGATTGGAAGTGAGATGAGGTCTTGGTCAGTATATTTTGTCTGACCCTGACTAACATAGTTTGATCAGTATATTCCACATGACCCTGACTAACATAGTTTGAACAGTATATTTCCCATGGCCCTGACTAACACAATCTGATCAGCATGTTGACACTGACTTAGACATTGAAAATAATTTCTTTTTCTAAGCAGTTTTTAGTTTTTTTTTAGTGGCAGTAACATGCCTTCTAAGAGTTTCCTATCTGAAGTCAAATACAGTCGCCACATGAATTCTGCCATTGGACAGATGATAATTGACTGATTCATCTTTAGTATTGAACAGGTCAACGTCTTTGTTGTAAAACTGTTAGTTATCAACTCCTGTCCTTGCTGTATTGCACGTTGCGTGTCATTAAAGTATGAGTTTCTGAGCGTCAAATTTTGAACACTTCTGATCTTTTCTGATCTCATTAACAAAAAGTCAGCGAGAAACTCCCAAGATGGAGTACCGGAAATGAATACCGTGGTTAGGCCCAACCCAGAATGACCATCAATATTGATCTGTAGATATAATGGTTGTAGAGTCGTTACCCTGGTTGGAGAACTGTAAAAACCTCCCCAAGAGTTTTTCTTCGTTTTACTGGTTTTGTCATTGCCTGTTCAACATGTTTTTAATCGATTTATTTGCATTTGATGCCTGTTACCGATTTGGCTTGTTTATTGTCATTTAAAGAAAAAGTCGTTTGGCTTAAACATGTATTTGTTGTTCAATACATGTTGACACTTGTTTTGAGTTAGTAATTTGAAAAATTATCCTTTACTTCTTTTTTTCTTCTTGAAATTACTTCTCAGCTCATGTTTAACAGAAATGTTAGATTGATAAACACTGTTTATTTAATGTTACCCTTAGTAAGTGTGTCTTCATTGTTTGATTTTTCACTACTCAGTTACATTTCACTTTTATTATTTGTTTATTGCTCAGTTTGACGTGGACCTTTTTTGTTTTATTTACATTGACTCTTTGACCTGTTTCTAATTATTTGTTAAAAATTGTTTTATTTACATTGACTCTTTGACCTGTTTCTAATTATTTGTTAAAAATTGTTTTATTTCAAATGTTATTTCCTTGTTATTGCATATTCACAGTTGTTTATTTCAGCAATCCGGCTCATGTTTTCTTAGATGACTTATTTGGAAATTACTTGTTTGGTTGGACTGCCATTGTAAATTTACTAGTTTTGTTCATTTCTATGATATTTGTAAATCATCGTTTATGTTAACTTGTTCTGACATTGTTTCACGACTTAGTGTATCATTGTTTCACTACTTAGTGTATCATTCTTTCACGACTTAGTGTATCACTGTTTCACGACTAAGTGTATCATTGTGATTCAGTGTATCATTGTTTCGCGACTCAGTGTATCATTTTTTTAAGACTTAGTGTATCATTCTGATTCAGTGTATCATTGTTTCGCGACTTAGTGTATCATTGTTTCACGACTCATTGTATCATTGTTTCCTCGTCGCTGTTTTACTTGCTTTCCAATTGCCTGTTTGGCTTATTTTTGCATGTTCCATCAATACTCAGTGTTTTGTCATTGCTTTTTCTTGTTACTTTATAATATGTTTTTTACTTATTTTGTTGTTGTTGCTGTTGTAGTTGTTGCATACTTGACTGATATTTGTATGATTTGCTCACATTCTAGCTCAGTGATTATGTGCCGTGCTCTTCACTGCCCATGTTACGTCTTTGCTTATCAACTAGGAGCTCTATGCTTCTGTCTGATATCCTGTAGGTGGAACGAATCAATCAACTGTAACCTTCCTAGCATGTAGTAAAGGTGAATAAAGACAGTTTAATCATGATGTTATTAACCTCGCCATGGTGGGGTTGTTTCCCAATGCTAGTCCTGTTTAGATTTTCCCTTCTGATGGATTCTCGCGGGCAGCAGTTTACAGCTGCCCTTCTTTTACGTGTATTCCAGTCAAACCAAAGAGACTCGACCTGGGATCCATTAGCTGTAGTGCACTGCCGAGTTTGTCATTATGCTTATCACTACACGATCACAGTTTCAATCCCCACGTTGTTGGTCAGGCTGCTGGATGACGAATATTCAATATGCACGAAGGGTGCAAGAAGTGAGGTCTTAATTTGTACGTTGCACTTATCCCTGACACGGTCGGCCTTGCACACAACTCCATACTTCAAATCCATTACTACAGACATCACAATTTAAAGTGTTTCCATTCAGACTTTCTGCAGGGAGGCCAGCTGTACTGGCCTAGGTCTGCTTCACATGTAGCAAGAAGGAGAAGTTATTGAGTTTCTTTTTATTGGCAGTTTTGCTGTGGTACGATCGTGATAAGATGTGTACTAACACTTCGCGTTTACGACACCGGAAGATAAGCTTACATGGCACGATGTAAACTACCTGACATTTGGATAGATGATTTAACATTAACAGTAAAGGACTTACAACAATCAGCACAACATACTTGGCCGAAGAGAAGAAACTGTGGCTCCCCACAACGTTTTGCAGCACAGATGGAGAAAACAATTTTACATAAGTAAGGCTTTTTGCAGTATATTGAACATGTGCCGAGCGTACCCACAAGCTTGCTGATTTTCGCAAAATACAGTTTAATTTTATCAATAAAACTCATTACTTGGAACGTTTACAATATAAACAAGGTTAAAAAGGTTTTTTACATGAGAACAGTGACAATATCAACGTTTCGACCTAAATAGTGTTATCAGGTCCTGGCCGAAAGAAAACAGCACATAGGAAAACAGAGAAATTGGTTCAATGAACTTGGAGTACTTGGAATCCTGGTATTTAAACAGGATGTTAATGCTACTCTTTTCGAATTCCAACTGCTAAGAAATTTTTAACGTGCTCCACGTCTGCACGGTGATTCGAACCCGCGACCTCCGATACCCGAGACGGACACCTTACCTCGAGACCACTGAGTCCCCCACCCGAGGCGGACACCTTACATCTAGACCACTGAGCACCTCGGTTCAATTAACAGCAGTATAAAATATACGAGGAGCAAATGACTGGGGCATTCATTGGCAGAGAGGCTCACCCTGGGGGCCACTCTTCCCCTTCTCTCTCCTCTTACCTCCCCCTGTTTCATTTGACTCTGTCCTACAGTCACACTCTTGCACAACTTTCACACGCGCCCTCATGGTGAGGCCCTTCCATTGCACTTTGGTTGGGCTAGCTTCTGAGGGTGCACAAACCTAGCATAGGTACACACAGACGCACACATTCATCCAAGCACTGGTTTATGCGTCCTGATATCGCCCAATGGACTACGGTCTGGGGTGGAAAATGGCGCGCCTCCGCCAGTAGAAACTAGTGAGGCAAACATCTAAGCAACAAAAAAAAAGACTGGGGCATTAGCGTGCCGGTCTGCAAACCAACAGGACAGACGTTCGAAACATCTTGTTCTTGTCTTTGAGCCACCAAATATGCGTTCATACATTCATTGAGCCTTCAAATGCTGACCATGAGAATCGAAAATGTCTTCATAGGAACATCAAAATTGTTTTCATAACAATTGTCCATCAAGACAGTTATTCATCTAAAATGTATTCATTTGCACACGAAAATGAATTAATCTGAACAATTAATCATTTAAATTATATTCATGTCAACAATTTATCTTTGAAATTGTCTTAATGTGAATAATTAATCTTCAAAATGGTCTTAATGTGAATAATTAATCTTCGAAATTGTTTTCATGTGAACAATTAATCACCAACATTTTCTCAATGCGAACATCTATCTAGCTAAATTTCTTTATGTGAACAATTATGCAGCTAAAGTTTCTTCATGTAAACAATTATCCAGCTAAATATTCTTCAGGTGAACAATTATCCAGCTAATTTTCTTTATGCGAACGATTATCCAGTCAATTAGCCTTGACGTGAACAATTAGTCTTCTAAATTTTATTCATGTGTCTCATGAGCCCCAACTATTTCGTCATACGGCCGATCCACATCAAAATATATACTACCTTCGGGGAATGTTGAGATTGTTGTTCCAGATGTGCTGCAGACTGAGAAATCAATAATTAATCGATTTTAATAACTCACAGAATGTTAATGCTAAAAGTGCTTTTGTATATAATGGCGTTAATACAATCAATATAGACTGCATTTTAAATTAGGCCTTCCAAACCATGCGGGTGCTACTTTTAACTCAAAAATATTGCATGAAATTCGAGTATCACATTCAAACTGCAGGCCATGATTCAGTTGTTACTTTTAAGGTTGTGTGCAACAGATTATGAAATGACTGCTGCTTTTCCAAGGCTGCAAAAAGAAAAGATCAGAGTGGTACAACATGCTGACCAAGATTTCACCTCAGTTTCACGTCATACACTGAAAATCAACTGTTACTAGAGACCAATATATCCTTACCAACTGACCGGAAAACATCAACATCTATAACAATACTAAAAAAAACCTTGTGTAACAGAATGTTCAGACTTTAGAACAATCAGTCTGATGAGTACCACAATAAAAATACAGCTGAAGATCATACAAGAGAGAATAAGACGAAAATTAGAGAGGGAAGTTTCAGAAGAACAATTTGGTTTTCGAAAGTATAATGGAACAAAGGAAACAATTTTCTGTTTGCGAACTCTTACATATATAGAAATATATCTTATATATCTTATATATAGAAATACATAATGACATTTATATTTGCTTCATAGACTACCAGAAGACCTTTGACTGAGTCTAACGTGTGAAATTAATTAAATGTATCAAAGAAATATGTTTATATGGTAAAGACATAAGACTGCTCAGTAATCTGTACTCGGAACAAACTGCTACAGTAAAATCAGGAAAATTATACTCTCCAAGAAGAGTGAAACAAGTCTGTGTATTATCCACTTGTCTTTGTTAATATCTACACATAACAAATATTCAAGGAGACAGCGGGGATGCTAGTGCTTGTCATTGGAGGAGTTGCAATGAATAAGCTTGATATGCGAATGATACAGTTTTTATGGCAAAAAGTGAGCAACAATTGCAAGAGCTTGTGACAACAATATACAAAATAAGTCAAGAGTTTGGATTAGATATAAACATAAATAGAACAAATACTGCGATTCTTGGGAGATGTATACAGAAACCAGGCATACAGATACAAATAAAAGATCAACTACTGGAACAGGTACAGAGTTTCTTCTATCTAGGTTACGTAATAACTTAAGAATGCAGCTGTGAAAAATAAATCAGAAAGAGAATATGTATGGCCAAAATGGTATTCTGCAACACGCGACACATACTGACATCCAAACAGATAAACTACAAATTGAAAATGATAATTGTTAGGTGTTACGTACATTCGTCACTACTTTGTGGCTCAGAAATATGTACACCAAATAACACGTTGGAAATGAACATTGAAGCATTCGAAATGTGGATTTATAGAAGATTTGGTCGCATGTCTTTGAAAGAGAAGAAATATGTACACCAAATAACACGTTGGAAATGAACATTGAAGCATTCGAAATGGGGATTTATAGAAGATTGGGTTTCATGTCTTTGAAAGAGAAGAAAACAAACGTGAATATATTTTAATTGTCGGTGATGAAGGAGACCTACTAACTGAAATCAGGGCTTGTTAAGTTAAGTTATTTAGGACATATAACAAGACATACCTGCTTGTTGAAGACCATACTAGAGGGTAGGGTGAAAGGCAGTCGTTCAAGAAGCAGTCAACGTTATAAGTGGGTGGATAACATCATAAGATGGACAGGAAAAAGTCTATCAAATTACACTATTACGACAAGAGATAAGAGTACACCGGAGAACCATTGCAGCCGACCTTTGTTCACATGAAGAAAATTTAAATGGATAATTGTTCGCATGAAGAAAATTTAATTTCTTAATTGTTCACATGAAGAAAATTTAATTGGATAATTGTTCACATAAAGAAAATTTAGCTGAATAATTGTTTACATGAAGAAAATTTAGCTGGAGAATTGTTCCACGAAGAAAATTTAGCTGGAGAATTGTTCACATCAAGGAAATTTAGCTGGAGGATTGTTCACATGAAGAAAATTTAGCTGGATAATTGTTCATATGAAGAAAATTTAGCTGGATAACTAGAAACCTTGCCAACGAGGTGGAGATCTTCTCGGTTATTCTTGTAGTGACGAACCTACTTAACTAAGCCAGTCCCCGGGCATTTGAGTGAAGCTATTTTCAGTTAACTATCCACGGGACATAAAAGCATCAATAAAAATATTGAATTAACGTAATGAGTATTCTTCACTTTCTGAGTCTCAATCTGCGTTACAATACTCCAGGATTTCCGCTTTTCAATTTGCGTACACTACTCGAGGATTTCCGCTTTTCAATTTGCGTAGACTACTCGAGGATTTCCGCTTTTCAATTTGCGTACACTACTCGAGGATTTCCGCTTTTCAATTTGCGTACACTACTCGAGGATTTCTGCTTTTCAATTTGCGTACACTACTCGAGGATTTCCGCTTTTTGTGCCCCCAAATGACGACACTCTGACGTGGGAAGTGTTCCAGTGTTCTCTCCGGGTAGAAGGCTTGATTAAGCCGTCCTAGTCCCCATGTGCAATAAGAGACATACTAACGCTTAGCGTTCTGTCAGAAGTGAGTATAATTTTTGCTTGCTTCTTATGAGGGGTAGTGCTGCGGTTATTTAAGTTAAATAATTCTTCCCAGTAATAAAACAGATCTAGGGATTGTTAAAGCGTTGGATTGTCAATATAGTTTGGCAGTGTTTCAAAGGGTGAAATATCAAAATGGACTCGGATTTTGAAAACTTTTTCCTCATAAAAAAACCTTGCCAGAGACAAGTTGCAAAGTTAATTAAGAAGCTCACCGGTGGGATGTAGTACGTGTCGCAATGCTGTGTTCTCGATTCACAGGCTTGTTTGGACCTCAGTTTTGATTTTTTTTTAAACAGCAAGTAAAAGGCCAACTCCAGACATTTCTGTTAAAACGAAAGACGACATTTTGAAACGATTAGGATAATTTTTTTAAATGGTCAACTGCATGCAAATCAAGAAACAGACTGTATTGTTGGTCGTGTTTGTTGTTCGAAACAGATTAGGGAGTGTAGAATAATAATAGCTTTTATTATGTCAGTTATTTTCACAAAACCAAGATGCCTCACGAAAAGTCTCACTCACATCTATCCGTCATAACTCTATTAACAGTGTTCGGGAAAACCAGAATAGATTCTTGAAAATATTTATAGAATATATGTGTTTGTTTATTCCCTTTCTAAATATTGTGCATCGGTTGAAGTGAGCTAAACTGCGTGATCTGTGGTCGGTGAAAGTAACATTGCAAAGCGACATATTGTACATTATTACATGGACAGTATTTCTCTTTAGCCCAATGATAATAGAGCTTAATCCCATTTGACAAAAGTCACCACACGCCACTGCTTAACGGTTACTAGCACCACCGAAGATCATATACTGCTGGGTAAGCTAAATGTCAGCAGGAACAAACTTCAAGTCTGAAAACAGAGGAGCCGTACTTTTACCAGGCCAAGTGAGCAGAGCGAAGGAACCATCCACAAACTTCAAGTCTGAAAACTCAGGAGCTGTATTTTTACCAGGCCAAGTAAGTAGCGAAAAGGAAAGATCCACAAACTTGAAGTCTGAATACTAAGGAGTAGTATTTTTGCCAGGCCAAGTAAGAAGAGGAAAGGAAAGATCCACAAACTTACTACTAATAATCAAATGAGAGTTCGAAACACAAACCATGTAAGAGATGGGAGCGTTCATTCTAATGACCGACTAGATGAATTAGCAGAATACAAGAATAGCTTTTGGTTACTTGGTCTCGTGTTCTGACCTGTATGGTTGAATGTCAGGATTGCAGAATTACATTTTCTCAGTTCATTCATGTCATGAGAATGGAACCTCGTCTTCTATCACCCCACACATTTTATAGCATGTTATCTGGTTAAGATCGACGACAAAATATAAATTCTTCAATACGAATTTAACAACCAACACTGCACGCTTCATTCAAATGAAATCGGGATGAAAAGAATAGCAACAAGACAAACTTTCAAGTTGATTGTGGAAGGCAACTAAAGAGAGTTGTGCATTGGGCAATTAAAATACATCGCAATAGAAATATTCGCAAAATACTGAAATGCAGGCTTTCTATAATAGGTTCAGCTGTAGTGGTGACTCAATTCTTCAAACAAAATACTGCAAGACACGTCACTGATCTTAGCCAGTGCTCCCGTCTCCATCACTGTCATCATCAGAAGCATCTCGACCTGCCACTGCCTCATTTTCCATGTACCATAAACTTACACTAACACATTTTCAGATTTATAACAATGCGATCTATGCAGTAAAAAAAAACATTGTTTCTTGATTGGCGTTTTTCTATATTGATCAGACAACAAAGTATGACTACTTTGATGCTTTACCGAAAGAGATTTCGATCATTTCAGTTTTCAGTGAATGTTTTACACAATTAACCTGTTTACCAACCCGTGTGAAGTGGAATTAATAGAAGAGTTGTTACATTCCAAACACCTCATTAAATAGTGTTGCGTAGCGCGTATGTACATATTGCTTATAGTTCCCATTAGAGCACAGAACTGCAACAGCCGCCCTCCGACTATTTCTAATGTCAGGTAATGGTGAAGGTTTTCCCTCAGTTGTAGGGACCTCTGTGTGCTAAGCCATCGCATTTTAAGAAGTGGTGTTGCCAGTTATCTTAATCGCTTCCTTTTCATACTTTACAGTGAACCGGGTATCGATTTAGAGCTGGATGAACAGGATTTAAATATGCAATATAGATCGAACCAGCTATTTTTAACATGAAAAGCAAGAGCTATGCCACTGTGTTAGCCAATATTTCTAATGTGGACACCTCATTGAGTTCCGTTACTGAAGGCCTAGTTGTTCTGGCTAACTCTTCAGCGAGTGTACCATAACTTCCACGATAGTATCTTGCCCCGTCGGTATTAATACAGTGCATGTCTGCTTATATTGCTGAAATGTTAGATCACTTCATTAGAGAGGAACGTGAGGCCGGGAGGGCTATTCTATTGGACACCTGACCGTCTTCATCTGCTTCGTTGATCGTTCAACATTATTATTTTTATTTCAAAAAACCTTAACTTAACGTTTTTAAACTGGTTTAGAAGACTCTGCAGAGTTTCTATACATCATCATCAGTCTCATAACCTAGAAGGTCGTTGAGGCACCGTTATTGTAACCTAGAAGGTCGTTGAGGCATCGTTATTGTAACCTAGAAGGTCGTTGAGGCACCGTTATTGTAACCTAGAAGGTCGTTGAGGCACCGTTATTGTAACCTAGAAGGTCGTTGAGGCACCGTTATTGTAACCTAGAAGGTCGTTGAGGCACCGTTATTGTAACCTAGAAGGTCGTTGAGGCACCGTTATTGTAACCTAGAAGGTCGTTGAGGCACCGTTATTGTAACCTAGAAGGTCGTTGAGGCACCGTTATTGTAACCTAGAAGGTCGTTGAGGCACCGTTATTGTAACCTAGAAGGTCGTTGAGGCACCGTTATTGTAACCTAGAAGGTCGTTGAGGCACCGTTATTGTAACCTAGAAGGTCGTTGAGGCACCGTTATTGCAGTTTGTCGAACCGGTTCCCGCCATGAGTCTTAATTTTTCGCCTGGGTTTTAGTTTCAGCCAAAGACCTTCCCGTCCACACTTTTAAATTGTCCTCCCTTCTCTTTGTTGGTCTATCTCTCCCATATTTCCAGGCACAGTACCTTGCAGGACGGTCTTGGTCAGCCCCACCGATCGTGATATATGTCCATACCATGTCAATGTTCGCGTTTTTACTATAGTCAATAAGTTTTTATATTGACCTAACTCCTGCCTAACAATTTCTAGAACACTTGCGTTTGTAACGCGTTCCAACCATCTCATTTCCATTGCGCAAATTTTACGTTCTAGGAGAGCCGTTAGAGTCCAAGTCTCACATAGTATAGCGAAGTGACCATTGTATACATTAAAGTAGGAAAAAATTAATGAACAAATAAAAATTTTTAAAGTTGATTAAAATTAAATTTAATCATAATTTTAAAATGGGTATGTTCAGATACCGCACTGAGACGAGAACACAGACAAAACCTACGTTACGACCAATAGGTCTTCATCGGGGACAACAAATATCAACAATGCTCAACTAGCGAATCAACAAATAAGGAAAAAATGATCTACTTATTTGATATAATGTCTATCATCGCGACTTGTCAGGTCGAAGGCTAGACTCTGTACATTGAAGACAGCTTCGATGTAAGGCTAATGTGCTTCTCTTTTCAGATTATTCGCAGTCTGGTCAGGGCGACCATGACCATCGCTGTTCTTGACTGGATCTCCGCTATAGACTCCTCCGCATTCATTGCTGCTCTCAAATATTTAAACCACGTAACACTTTCCGGAGGTTCCCCTTTGACCATAATCGGATTTTAAATACCCTCTGGGGAGTTGACCATGATCATACTCTTCCCTGCACAGATTTGCAACCCACATTTCTGAACAGCTTTATGCAGGTTTGTGACTAGCCTTGCAAGTTAAGGCTCTGTTCCAGCCAGACCGGTAATGTCGTCGGCAAACCGCAGGTTGGTGAGTATGTGTCCACCTACACTAACCGTCCCTACGTGTTCATACAATGCTTGTGACATAATGCGTTCTAGAAAAACATTCAAAAGTGTCGGAGAGAGAACCACCTCTGACGCACGCCGACAGTCGTGCGGAACCACTCACCTGTGGTCCCGTTGAGGTAAACTGTACTGCTGGCATCGGAGTATAGTTTCTCAATGACGTGAGTAAGTCACCATCCTATCTTGTACTTAAGCAGAGTTTCCCATACAGTCTCATGTCCCAAAATATCAAAAGCCGTTTTAAAGTCAATGAAGACATGGTACAATTCCTTTTTTGTGCTGAGTGTATTTTGTACTGATCAAGCGCAGGTTAAAAATCTGTTCTTCTTCTTCTTCTTACGCTGTCAGACGTCGACCTTTATTTTTTCGAAAAAAGCAGCGTATGTCACACTGGTATGTCTTCGTATGTCACACTGGTATCTGGTTGTGGTAGTCTTGCACATTCTTTTGCCAGTCTGTCTACCTCCTCGTTGCCTTTGATGTTGCAGTGGGATAGAACCCACTGTACCACTACTCTTTTTGGCCCGGACTGCTGGCATAGTTGACAGAGTACTGATCTTAAATGATTAAGTTCAGTATTTTTCTGGCTTTTTAGTGCTGTGACTACGGTCAGGGCATCTGTAAGCAGGACTATATGGCTTTCATTCCTTTTACCTGTCACCATTTCTTCCACTGCCGCCCTCAGTGCCTCTGCCTGCGTTCTGAAATTGCTTGAGTATTTTCCAGTTGCCAATGACAGTGTTATTTTCCTGCCATTTGGTAGGCTCAGGAATGCCCCTGCCCCTCCGTTCTGTGTTGTGTTTGTTACAGAGCCGTCGGTGTATGCATCGGTCCATTCCATGCTTGGGTAGTTTTTCGTTATGTACCTCAGGGTTGTATCTCTTCTTTCTTTTTCAGTCTGGCAGTTTTTGTTTCATATACCTGGTATATTTTCTACCACCTCTGGAAATATATGCTGCCTCCAAGTAGGTTTTCGTACAGTATGGATGGGCTTTGGTGTTGCTAGTGCGTTCATAGGGTCTTCGTGCATCTTTGCTTTGGCTATCTCTGCAAAGTTTCTCCGCTTTAGTTTCCCATTTCCGAAATGGTTTACTCTCTGATGCATTGGATGGTCAGTCAGTCTTCTGAGTTTCTCTGCTTGCTGCTGGGCTCTGCAGTCTCTTCTGTCGGTCATGGATTGCAGTTTTGTAATCTTTTCAAGTTCTACAATTGGCGTTGACTTTATGCCTCCTGTTATAACTCTCATGGCTTGGTTTTGAAGTTAGCTAATTTTATCGAAGTTCGCCTTTCCTGCAGTTGTCCATGCCGTAATGTCATACTCGAGGACTGGTCTCACTCTTCCAGTGTACAGTTTCTTTAGTATACTTTCGTCTGCTCCCCAGCTTGTGCCAGCAAGTTTCTTCATGATTGCCATTCTTTCTCTGGCTCTCACTCGGTTTCTCTCGATCTGAATTTTTCATGTCATGCGCCGATCAAATGTGACTCCCAAGGTAGTTTGGGTTGTCGTTTGACTTGAGGTATTTGCCGTTGATACTTATTTTGGTGTTTTGGGGTTTGTTTGAAAGCGAGAATATCGTACATGTTGTTTTTTCCTCGTTTATTTTGACCAGCCATGAGTTCGCCCACTCTTCCAGCAATGTTAGGGCCTGCTGCATCCGATTACTTGCTATGATGAGATTCTTTTCAGAGGTCCACATAGCCAGATCGTCTGCAAACATTGAGCTATGGACTCTTCTTGGTATATTCTCTGTTATGTTATTTATATACACCAGGAAGAGTGTGGGTTACAGTACTCCCCCTTGGGGTACTCCCTGCTCAAGTGTCACCTTTTTGCTCGTCTGTCCTTGTACTTGAACTCTGGCTGTTCTGTTTTTGAGGTAGTGGCTGATCCATCTGTACATTTTCCCACAAACTTCACTTCTTCGTAGCTTGACTTTAAGTGCCTCTTTCCACACCATGTCAAACGCTTTCTCTAAATCCACTCAAACCGCTACTGTGTGCTTTTTCTCCTGGTAAGCATCCTCTATTTCCTGGGCTATGGGAGTGATCTGGTCAGTGGATCTGTGCTGTCTAAAGCTTGCTTGCTGTGAAATTAGTATGTGATTTTCTTCCAGATGCCACATCAGTCTGGTGTTTATCATACGTTCCATCAGTTTGCCTACGCAGCTCAGTAGGCTGATAGGCCTGTATCCATTTGGATCTGTTTTGTCTTTTCCTTTCTTTGGTACTGGTACAATTACTGCGTCTTTCCGTGCCTGGGGTACAATACCCCTTTTCAAGCTTTGGTTCAGGACTGATAGTAGTTTCCTCTTTGCTGTTTGGCCCAGCCCCATCAGCATTTCGTTTGTTATTCCGTCTTTTCCGGGAGATTTCCTTTTCTTTAACGTTCTCATGGCCTCTTCCATTTCATTCATTGTTAATTTTGCCATCATATGCTCTTCTGGGGCCATATTGATGTTTTTGTACCCCTTTTGCTCTTCACTAGTGTCTGTATGCCTATCTGCAGGGACATCAATGTAGTTTGCTCTGGCATAATGTTCAACAACAAAATATGTTCTATTGTGCTTCGATCAGCTCTGAAACCTGCTTGTTTTTCCGCAATAATTTCTTCTGCTCGTGGCTGGAGTCTGTTAAGGATGACATTGAGCATAACTTGGTACTAGCGTAGCTAATCAGACTGATGGTTCTGTAGTTCTGACACTGTTGGTTAGCCTTCTTTGGTATCACTATGATCAATGATTTTGTCCAACGTGTGGGTCATTCTCCCGTCTGCCATATCATGTTACCGATTTTTGTTAGAAAATTTATCAGCATTGTCACTCCAAGAATTAATAGTTCGCCTGGCATGTTATTCCCTCCGGCCGCTTTACCCTTTGTAATAGATTTAACCGCCACCTCAACTTCTTCATGCATGATGCTAAAGTTATCTTTCTCTTCTTGTTTGTCATATGGGGTTGCATCTCTAGGATCCCTAGAAGACTTCATATTGTACAGTTTGGAGCAATATTCCATAAATCTCTGCATGACATCCTTTTCCGCAGTCATGGTTTCCCTGCCTTATCCTGATTTGTTCTTCTTGTGGGCGTGAACTTCTTTGTCAGATTTCTAACTAGTTGGTAAGCTGCTCTACTATTGTTCTTGACAATGACGTCTTGAATATTTCTGGACTGGTCTATTAGTCCACTCATTCTTTGCTCTCGTCCTGTCCTTTCTTTTAGTCTTGTTTATAGCTCTGAATTTTTTCGCTTAGGGTGTTGAGGTTTTCTCATTTTTGAAAGCTCTCCTAGTATCACATTGTAGTAATATATGTTCCGATACCCAGGGTTTAAACCTCCGTTTGTACCTTCTTAGTATTTTCTTTAAGTATAGCGTTGAATGCTTCTAACATAGACTGTACATCCTGACGTTCTGTCTGAGTCAGTGTCTGCTGCAAGGTTAAGATTGTTCCTCAGGATATCATGAAACGTTTAACGGTTAGTGGATCTTTCAGTCTATCAAGGTCATATCTAATCCTTGGTATTAATAAGGATCACTACAATCACTATACAACCAGTTTCAATTACATTTCCTTACTCTGAAAGCTATGTGCGTCCAATCTGATTCTTAAATGCATTAATTGTCGTTGCCTCTACAACTTCCTGTGGCAATGCATTCCAAGCATTCACTACTCTTTGACTACAAAATATTTCCTACAATCTAATCTGGACTTTTCTTTAACTAATTTGTAGCTGTGACCCTTTGTTTATGCAGACGGTTGTATTTTGAAAATAAATTTGTAAGTCTAATTTATTCTTTCCGTTTATTATCTTATAAACCTGTATTAAGTCACTTCAAATCGTTCTCTTTTCTAAACAAAGTAGGTTTTTTTTAGTCTTTCTTTATAACTGTAATTGTAGAATCCCACTATCAGTTTTGTCGCTCTTTTTTGTATCCTTTTCAGTTTATATCCCCCTATGATATGGACTCCACACTACACAGTACTCCAATCTAGATCTAACTCTTGCTTTATAAAGCTATCACTTCCTCGCTCCTATGTTTAATATTTCTTTTTATCACACCTAACATTGCATTTGGCTTATTCATTGCTACCAGGACTTGCTCCTTTATTTTTCCTGTATGATCTATAATAGCCCAGAGTTCCCTTTCCTTTTCTATCTTTCTAATATTGTTCACGCGCATTCTGTAATTATGTTCCAAATTGGATCTACCCATGTGGATGGCTGTAATTTATCTACATTAAACTTAATTTGCCAGCTCACAGACCAGTCTCGAATTTTATCTAAATTTGACCTCAATATATCTACATCAGCTTTAGATGAGACACTACTGCATCGCTTTGTGTCATCGTGAATTTTGCAATCATGGATCCGAACGCAATTTCCAAAACGTGTATATATACTTGTATATCAAGAACAAAATTGGTCCAAAAACTGTTCATTGTGGAACTCTACTTTTTACTTCACCCCACTCAGAGTACTCCACACCACTCAGAGTACTCATTATTTATATCCACCTCTGGTTTCTTTCCGTTAACCAATTTAAATCGTTTTGGCAACTTCCCCACCAATTCCATGTGATTTTAACTTACTAAATAATCTTTGATGAAGTACTCTATCGAATGCCTTTGAAAAATCTAGATAAATAACATCCATTGCCTTATCTCTTTGACCTTTCCACCTAAATGTGCCACCACAAAAACTGACCACATTTAAAGTTAGTCTGTTTCCAAGCATTTGCAGTAGTCCACCTCTTCTGGCCAACGTAAGGCATACATTTTAACTGCAGCTGGTCCCTCTTCTGGCCAACATCAAGCATAGACTTTAACTGCAACTGGTCTCTTTCAGGAAACCTGTACCTAAGTGTTTACAGTGGCTGATTGTTATAGTAATGATTTTTACAGGAAGATGTTCCAGCCCCAATCACAACTTTCGTTTCTCATATTTTACGACATGCTAGAGAGATGACAGTGATCCTCTTAATTTCCATCCTAGTCATGATTCGCAACTATTTCAGTCATAAAGATGACGATCCGTCTCATACTTCTCTCATCCCCATAGCCTGTAATTGTGCCATATGGTCACTGTGCTCCTCTCGCGAAGCTGACAGACCTGAAGAAAATGTTCTTCCGCGTGTTCGGTCTCTTGATCAAGAGAACACGTGTTCAATACTACATAGGTTAATGTTTAGATCAGAGACAAGAATAACAACTTAGCTTGCACACTACATGACGACGGCCGGTTCAAACACCCTTTATTGCTCCGCTTTATATTCCTCTCGGTAGTCTCCAGTAGTGAGAAGAAACGCCGCTGTTTCACTTAGTTTCTAAGGCTGTGACCGGTCGATATTGACTGTATGTTCTCAACTTCTAGCTACTGCATGTAAAGTGAGGTGTTCTTTGCCTTGGGTGTGAAATTGTTTTGTTTGCGGTGGTCACCTGATAAAAAATAGTTATACATGCGACTTGCAAACTATGTTCCCTTCTGGTCCACTTTGGTCTGTTCCAAAAAAATGAGGTAATTTAACTCTGGGATTACCTATAGGTGATCAATCTCTCTCAACAAATTGCGAAGGTATGTGGATACGGATAGTTCCTGCAGCTTATCGGTTCTGCAAAACTTCTGCTCCACCCTGTCATGCGCCCCACTATGCCAAAGTTTTTCTTGATTTCTAAACTCTGCAGTCTGTGAATTGCTAATTCATCTATTGTGGTGTCCTCATCCAGACAGGCGGTCATTGAGAAACTTCAAATGTCGTTCCTATCCACATCTAGTGTACCCACAATGAGTGAATATAAAGCCTATGATGTTCGCTCTTTCGTTACACTGAAACCTTAGAAATGCAAAGGCAAAGACCGCCGTCCATCGTAGACGATGATGGCATAATTTATTTTGCTAGCAGCAATTTTTAGTAAGGATTAACTGCGCTACTTTTTATCCTCACTCTCTCGTCTCGAGGCGCCCGACCCCAGTGGCAAGTCAAGGACAAGACGACTAGGGGAGACTACGAGATGCAGAGAATCCACATCAAGCACACGTGACAAAGACGGCGGAGTCCGGAGTCGAACCCACACCACTTGATCACGAGGCCGACGCCTTAACCACTTCGCCACGGAATTCCCACGGAAATCTCAGAAAGACAAGGATAGTATTTCCTCACAAGCCCATTGAGGCTCAAGGCTTCTTCAGCTTCCATCCGCCGTAGTCAACCCTTCTATACCTTCCGAAGCGACATGGAGACAAAATATTCCAAATAGGTTAACCTTCTTTTGGTAGATGAAAAGCAGTCTTGAGCCATCTTTCAAAGTTCTTTCTTTTTGTTTGAAAAAGGGCCAAATAATGTTGTGTTTACAGGGAGGATGCGATGGCAATGCCTTTCGGTTCGACATATCCGGTTTCAGCACAACATTGTTTAGACCAGATTTGTATTTCCTCATCGTTCTCTATTCTCTCAGCCAGACTGCATGCGCACACTCTGTTTCCAGGGCCGACACTTAGAGGCGTCACTGACTCTTGGTCAGTCATGACTCACTAACCCTGACGATTTCGGTCCCATCTTTCAAACGATACCTGAGATATGTTTTAACTACCGGGTCATAACTACCAGTTTAACTACCGGGTCACAACTACCAGTTTATCTACCGGGTCATAACTACCAGTTTAACTACCGGGTCACAACTACCAGTTTAACTACCGGGTCATAACTACTGGCTTAACTACCCACTGAATGGGGGATTTTTTAATGCAAAAGGGAGAAGAATACATTTTACAGGGTATCGACTAAAATAGCCCAATCTCTGATACACAGAACTCGTTGAAAGCGTTTACGAACATCTTTTATTCCAAGAACAAACACTAGTAACGCTTTGCGTTTATTGATGGATGAAAGAAGCTGGCCAAAACAATACCTGATTCGAAACAGTTGAATGAACATAGCGGATCGATTTGGTCTGATCAGCAAAGCTCCTGGGCTGAATTCGTTTGACGAAGTGTACTTGTGTGACAAATACGTTGGCTATGGATGTAGTTTCCAGAGATATAATTATCAGCTATTGACTTGGACTCATTCGATAGACCTCGTTATTTACGTTAGATTTGAAGGTGGAAGACAACAATACTAAACGCGGGTATTTATTAACCTGTCTAGACGTGAAGATTACTGGATACTACAGTGGAAGATTCAGAAGCAAAGCCAAGACATTATACACATCTGAACAAAACAGTCACCTCGTTATCTTTAAACTATGCTATGAGAAGTTTGATGGATTGGAAGAGTGGTTTGGATAACGGCCATATGAAAAAAGAGGTGCATGTTCAAAACCTTGCTATTAGGGATGATATATAAACCTAACATGCACACTGCGTAATGACTGAATGATGGACAGGCTTTATTCCTAAATATATACAGATAAGATGCACTCAAGAAGTAGTAACAAACGAAGCTTATATAGTGATCAGAAGAGAGAGAGAGGAGAACGTTGTCTAGCGGTAAGTGTGTGTATCTCTTACCTTGGATGACACCGGTTCAAACCGTGAAAAAATCTACTTTTGTTTATCGGAAGAGAAAATAACTTAACCTGCACACTTTATGACAACGGCAGGGACAAACCACATGCATCCTGAAGGGCTGAAAATCTTCCTAACTGGCCCGAGAAATATGAAAACGACGTCAATAATAGTTGTTTTTATTTTATTTTCAATTCGAGGAGAAGATGAGCAGGTGACCAAACAGGAAGATGAGCAGGTGACCGAACAGGAAGATGAGCATGTGACCGAACAGGAAGATGAGCAGGTGACCGAACAGGAAGATGAGCAGGTGACCGAACAGGAAGATCAGCAGGTGACCGAACAGGAAGATGAGCAGGTGACCGAACAGGAAGATGAGCAGGTGACCGAACAGGAAGATGAGCAGGTGACCGAACAGGAAGATGAGCAGGTGACCGAACAGGCAGATGAGCAGGTGACCGAACAGAATACATGTCAGTAAATCTAAAGGACACGTGCTTTAAAATGCTTTTATTTAAATTCATTTGTTAGTTAGGATCTAATTATGTATTTGAAAATTCCAGACACTTTTCGATAAGCTGTACAATTAGAACTTTCAGAACACGTACTATACATTTGAATGATATTTTGGGAACAATCTGAGAACATTGTCGCACATTGCCTTAACTCGGTTGATATCTGAATTAATGTTCCATCGAATGTATGATTATCTATCTGTGTGTGTGTGCATGTGTGTGTGTACAGATGTGTGTATGTATGTGTATGTGTGTATGCGTGTGAGCATGTATGTGTGTCCGGTGTATGTGAATGTTTTATCAAATTACTGACGTACGTAAGCGCGTGAGTAATCCATATAATAATATTGCACTATAATATTATAATTTGATATAAGACAGATGTCACATTGCCGAAAGACAAAATGGGATCAAATTAAATATTTAAAATGTATATTTTCAGAAAAAAACACAAAGCGTGTATGCTGCGCTGTGACTGTGGCAGGGGTGACTTGTGTTCCACAGTCATTCCTATATCTTTGCCCGTTTTGATCCTTATTCCCGTCAGCCGGAGTATAGGGCCATCAGAACAGTTGGCTTTCTTTTAGGTAGCCTACTCCAAAGCACTTTGCTGCTTAGCAGTGGTTATTTTCTGTAATAATTATTTTAATACAAAAAGATTGCTAGCGCTATGCGCAACTCTCTTTGGTTGTCTTTTATGACAAGCATGAAGCTGCAGTGGTGTTATTCTTTATTCCCCAGAACGGGTACCCGGGGTCCATTGGTAGAAAATGTCCCTGGTGGGTTCTACGAATTGAAAGAACGTCGTAATAATATTTAAAACTATTTTTATGAGGGGATGAGTTAAATCACACTCGCCGGTTTAAAAAAAGATAGATCCATATCAGACCATGCTGTTGGGGATGAAATGTCTATTTTTAAGACGGCATGCCGGGTCCATTCTTCGCTATCTTTCCTTCCCTAAGCCAGGTCCTCAGTTACAGATTGATCGACTGGAGCATGCTGATAACGAGAGTCGAACAAAAATATCTGTTTTTGCGGCAACGTGTCTTTGCCACATCGACGTACGTGGTTCGAATCCGACTGCCTATTACTTTACTTTCTTTTCCGTTATGTTTTCCTAGTGCAGAAAATATTTGTTTTTGTGATCGTTGTCACCAACAAATTGACTTTATTAAAAATATTCAAAAACAGAATTGATAAGCTGAGGTTACAAAAAAAGCTACAGAAACAATACTCCATATATGTTACAAGAATAACAGAGTGACTAATTAGATTTTACATTTATCACAAGAAGATGAACATAAATAAAAATGTGCAAAGAAACAGCACAGAATTAATACCAGTGTCATCATTAGATGTCAAATGAGAAATGCCGGATTCATTATTGTTGTCAAAATTTCATGTCAAAAATATAAACATTAATATGTGGACATTTATATTAATTACAAATATTCACCTTCTAAGCTTTGATAGTGAAACACGCCTGTAGCAAGACCTCAGACGATGGCGGACCAGCATTTATTAGCACAGCCAAAGGCTGAGTGCATGTCCTAAACAGCTGATTAGGCTAATGTCAACAGGGAAAAGTCTAAAGGCTGAACACACAAGAGTTGCACCCTGCCAAAGTCGAATAATCTGAGAGAAGGAAACGACACCTGAATGTGCTTTGGCGCAGGCTTTCTAATGCAGACAAACTTCTAGTGGTGGCCAAATACAAATACACAATTTAAATTAAAAATTCTTCTAATGACCCACATATATATATTGCTACCATTTATAACATGTTTAATATGATATTTCACTGCATTGTATTGCATTAAATCGAACTAAATTGTGCTATTTTATATTATATTATATTATATTATATTATATTACATTATATTATATTATATTATATTATATATTTTTTAAATAACAAATAACAAAACGGGTCTGGGAGACCAAGAAGCTGACCATTAAAACAAAAACATTTGTTTACCAGGCCTGTGTCCTCAGCACCCTTCGTTATGGTAGTGAAACAAGGTATATCTACACGTACCAGGAGAGACGGCTAAACAGATATCACATGAGGTGCCTGTGCAGAATCCTGGAGGTTTGAGTGGCAAGGCAAGATCGCCAACGCAGGGGGGTTGGAGAGAACAGGGACTGTCACACAATTGTCCATGCTTAGCCTTCGAAGGCTCCGATTGCTGGGACACACTGATGAATTACAGTTGGGGAAAAGCCCTCGGGGCCGGCCACTACTTCGGTACAAGGATGTATGCAAGCGAGTGAATGATATGTAGGAAGATGAAATAATTTGGGCAGAATTGTAACTATATAATTTTTTGATAATTGTTCGGGCGGCGGCCGTTAAATCTAATCTTTCGATTTCTAAATACCAATGTATTTTTAACGTGCTCGACACTGAACACGGGAGTCCGATCTCACTACCCATAGATCAGGGGAATTTATTTAAGAAGATTCACGTGAAAATAATCCTGGTGTCCACTGTGATTCGAACCGCAACATCCGGCACTCAAGGCGGTCACTTTACCTTATTATATTATATTATATTATAATATATTATTTATATTATATTATGTTATGTTATGTTATGTTACGTTACGTTACGGTACGTTACGTTACGTTACGTTACGTTATATTATTTTATATTTTTAACGAAAATACAAATTATTTTTAACATTTCACCACGTGAGTCCACAAGTTCAATTTGTCCAGGGATAGCAATCAAGACTTTGGTAAAATAAAAACTATATGTTAATGCTTCTCGTGTGAATTATGAACAGCACAGCGTTAGAGCGTTAGCTTCTCACAGCACTGATACTGAGTTCAATCCCCGTCATCGGCGCCCTCCATTCGTCCCATTGTAAATAGGTACCAGTCTATATTACGAAATGAAATGAGGTAGTTTAGACCTAGCACAATGAAGAGTCTATCATAGAAGTGAATATTATGGCAATCTGTTTAACAATAATATATTTGTTAAATTGCTTTCAGAGCTATTGCTATTTTATGTTGGGAGCAAATATGTGTCAGGTTGGTAGAGCGCTAATTTCTCACGACATTATTTTTTGAGCTGATTTTCTTGAGTGTAGTGTTTTCGTTGCCCATAGTCCTTGATAAATGACTTAATTGGTCAAAATGTCAGTCATTGTCTCTTTTTGAACTTGAAAAATTGCAATAGGCCCTTTTCTTTAAGTCGGCAACTGTTCTGATTATACAGCATGAGAGTTATTAAGATTACTCGATGAAATTGTGCAAATATAATAAGAACAACTATCAATGTGCGTTTGTAAAATAGAATATAAGACTATCAGTAATGCCAGAGATCGTCTGGCAGATAAACTGATAATATTACGTAAATCACTCATTACACACTGAACTAACAAATCAACATATAAGAAAAAATGGTCAACTACAAAATGGCGTCTACTACCTGAAACAGATGAGTTGACCATTTTTTCTTATATGTTGATTTGTTAGTTCAGTGTTGTTGTCCCTGATGAAGGCCTATTGGTCGTAACGTAAGTTTTGTTTGTGTTCTCGTCTCGGTGCGGTATCTGACCATACCCATTTTTAAATTTTGATTAAGCTCAACCTTAATCAACTTTTACTTGTTTTTTTCATCTTTTTTTCTCATTATACACATCCACAGAAGCGCTGCAGCCTCGCCTTATTTTAATTACACATTACAACCACCGCAGAACATTTGACTCAAAATACAAGACTTGAACTCTGCAGGTCGCGTAGCTGTGCACGTGGATGTGCACTATTTTTAAATTAACGAACGCACTTTATTGATGATACACATATATTTTGTTTATCCCGATTATTAACATCCGTTTAAACGAGAACGTTGAGGCCGAATATCACCTGGTTAAATACGATATACGACAGGCAGGCAAATAATGCCAGCCATATTGGAGACATAAACTGTTTTATTTTCAAACAACCGATTTTGTGAATTGTCATAGAAAACCAGGCCGAACACCATCACCAACCGAGAACTGCTTGTCTGCAACAACCAAAAACATGCAGACCAACATAACCGGGCGATGCAGGAATAGAAAACCAGGCCGAACACCATCATGAACCGAGAACTGCTTGTCTGGAACAACCGAAAACATGCAGACCAACATAACCAGTCGATGCAGGAATAGAAAACCAGGACGAACACCATCACCAACCGAGAACTGCTTGTCTGGAACA
Organism: Ariolimax columbianus; assembly: GCA_036924085.1. NCBI lineage: Eukaryota > Metazoa > Mollusca > Gastropoda > Stylommatophora > Arionidae > Ariolimax > Ariolimax columbianus. The sequence continues at coordinate 17,326,523 of JAVGWX010000002.1, forward strand.
ACCGAAAACATGCAGACCAACATAACCAGTCGATGCAGGAATAGAAAACCAGGACGAACACCATCACCAACCGAGAACTGCTTGTCTGGAACAACCAACACAATATACAACTTACAGAACAACATAACTGAGCGATGCATGAATTAGGTCGGTCACGTCTTGAGAATAGAATAATATACATTCAATCATATTACTACAGGCGACAGAGACAACTTGGTGAATAACAATGGGAGGTTATATTTCAATGATGCACCAGAGCTGGGCACACGAAGGATAGCTACATGCCATAGAAATGGTCGGAGTTTGTTGCTGTCAATAAAGACGCCACCAGGTGTCCTGATCAATCGTCCACTTGGAGTCAGTCGTTGACCAAGGATTTATACCAAAGTTGAGAAAAAGCCAACGTCGAAGGGATGAGCTAAAATGGTAAACGCAATGAGAACATTTTTAAAGAACGAGTTATCAATATCAAAGCAGAACGAGTTATCAATATCAAAGCAGAACGAGTTATTAATATCAAAGCAGAACGAGTTATCAATATCAAAGCAGAACGAGTTATCAATATCAAAGCAGAACGAGTTATCAATATCAAAGCAGAACAAGTTATCAATAGCAAAGCAGAACGAGTTATCAATATCAAAGCAGAACGAGTTATCAATATCAAAGCAGAACAAGTTATCAATATCAAAGCAGAACAAGTTATCAATATCAAAGCAGAACGAGTTATCAATATCAAAGCAGAACGAGTTATCAATATCAAAGCAGAACAAGTTATCAATATCAAAGCAGAACAAGTTATCAAACTCAATGCAGGCTCGTCGTTATCGAAATAATTATTCATATAATTAATTGCACACTCCTTTATTAAATGCAGCCTGGCTGTCCTACCTGTGTACCTTACCTAGTCACAGATCCGTTAATTATCGTCCGGAAACACTTCACCTCGAACGACCGAAGTGAAAGTAAATAGAAGACATCGCACGTGTCGCGGTTTTGTTTGCATATCCTCCTCACTCTTGCAACATTTTGTTCATCCTCTTCGCCTCCTACATGGCACGCCACGACGCGCGAGAGTAACCCGCGATTCTTGATTCTGTCCAGTGTTAATTTAGTGACGGCATGCCTTTTCTCTCGCGATGGCGTCAAGGGTGATTTCTATAAACGAAGTTTACTCGGGTTCAACGTTCGCGATTGAAAGAATGCGATTTTATGTTGGGAGTAAATGTGTGTCAGATTGGGAGAGCGTTTAAGTCTCACGACAAGGGCACCCTTAATCAAAACGCTTCAGTTCAGTTAGAAGTTGTTTTGTTTGCGAATGCCCACAATGAGTAGATTACTCTTTTGGCGATCTGAAAAGGATGTTTAGTGGCGGGTTGTAGTAGCTTTCCTCACATCCCGAGGTTGGGGATGAAGATGTACCAGGGTCATCCAGACGGTTGTGCTATGCTTGGCTTCATCTGCGTGTCACTCACTACAACAGGGACCACGTCGATCCCCCCACCTTGTAAGGCAAGCTGCAATGAAAACAGCCCGTTTCTTGGGAGTGCTGCTTGGAAGCCGAGGTTAGGGTCTTGGCCAGTATGTTTTGCCTGATCCTAACATGTCTGATCAGTATATTTTGCCTGACCCTGACTAACATGTCTGATCAGTATGTTTTGCCTGACCCTGACATGTCTGATCAGTATATTTTGCCTGACCCTGACATGTCTGATCAGTATATTTTGCCTGACCCTGACTAACATGTCTGATCAGTATATTTTGCCTGACCAGACCTTAGTCGTCCTCCCCCTCAGTTAGATGTAAATTGGTGCCAAATTTACTGTTAGAGAAAGATAGCAGGAAACTAGCCAATGTACACAAAATTGAGACCTAGTAAATGAAGCCTCTAACACTTCTATTTGAACAGCAGTTGATGTAATAGTTCTGCCGATATCTTTTCTAGCCAAGAAAATGCACACTGACATCGATAAGTGCCCAGTCTGTCTGTTCAAACAGCCAAGATCATGCACACTTTGCGCTAATAAGTGCTTAGTCTGTTTCCTCAAACAATAAGATAATGCACACTGACATAATCGATAAGTTCCCAGTCTGTCTCCTGAAACAAAAGAATATGCACACTGACGTCATGAATTTTACTAAACTCGGTGGTTGTACATACTTCTAAATCGCTCTATTAAATGTCCCCCATGCTTGACACTCGTCGGATGATAAACTTCTGCAATCAGTGGGCTGTCTTGTCCCCCTTTGCAGTTGCACGATCCAGTAGGGATTCAACATTTCCCACTGTTCAAAATTTAATGTCCCCATAGCGGGGATTTTGGAAGCCAAAATGGCAGCCCTTCCATTTCCGTTAACTCTCACATGCCCTGAACAGCATAATCGCACAATCCACTGAAGATTAATAAAAGTGATTGACAGATTTTACATTCAAAGTGACAGATTTGTGACGGCTTAAATTCTCAATGACAAAGTTCAGAATAACCGTTATTTTCGGAAATCTCATATTTGAAGTTTAGTGAATAAGAAAGGAATACTTTATACAGAAAGAAGAACAGATCACTGCAGTCTCGAGTTCTCTTTATTGTGATCAGACTAACAATGAGTTGCTCGCTCGTTATTTTCTGTAATTAAAATAACAAAAAAACAACCAACTATTATCTAAGTATTAACTCCCACTGCTGACGCCCAGCAAGCTGTTTAATATTGTTGACGAATAAAGGTCGCTTGTTTCTGCAGTTGACGCTCTGTATGAGCTAGTTTTCTGTGTTATACTTTATATTTTATTTCTAGAGCGTTCTACCAAACTGAAATAGGTAAAGCTTTTACAGAAAGTAGAGCTTTTATCAAGCCCAGAAGGTAGAATATTCTATCTCGCCTAGAAGGTAGATATTTGTATCACTTATAGAAGTTTGAGCTTCCATCAAACTGAGAAGGTAGATCTTTCTCTAAAGCTAAACAGTTAGATATTTCTATTAAGCCCAGAAGTAAGATCTTTCTATCAAGCTCAGAAGGTAGAACTTTCTATCAAGCCCAGAAGTTAGAGCTTTCTATTAAGCCCAGAAGGTTGAGCTGTATCGAGCCTAGGAAGTAGATCTTTCTATCAATTCTAAAAGTTAAAGCTTCCATAAAACTCAGAATTTAGATCTAAGAAATTAGAGCTTTCTATTAAGCCCAGAAGGATACTCCACATGGGTCAGGAGCTTGGAGTTTAGTTAGAGGTGTACAGACCTTTGAGTTGGAGAGTTTTCCTGTTCAATGATCATTCTTCTCTATCATACTTTTACTACAGTGCTTATTCCCATTGCTGGTATACATGGAGGATGTATATGACTGAGAAATAAAGGTTCCCTGTCCGTTCAGTCACTCCGACTGCACAAACTTGGTTTTTATTTCACCTCCGATAAGAAAAAAAAACATGCCTTAGCGAGTGATCGAATGCGTGCCCTTGTGGTTAAAGACCGAGATTCAAACCGATCATTATCCTAATTTAAATATATAGACATCGGACAGACAGATAGACTGCATACTGCGTTTCTAAAGATGTTGGAATTACATAAGTAACGAATTAATATCGAGATTTGCTGAAGCACGGAAATGCGTTAACAAAGCCTCATGGAATAGTAACACAAGTTTATAGGGCTCAGTGCACGAGCTTTAGGCGTTGTTAATGATAGTGTAAGTGACTTAAGGATGTTCGGTAGAAAACAGATGACGACTTGCGTTCGAGACAAGTCACACCATTTGGCAACGCTCATGTTTTCCAGGTTCATGATGAAATTGTTTCGAATGCCCACAATGAGTAGGTCACTCGTCTGTGTGCCCTGAAAAGGATGTTAAGTGACGGGTTGCAGTATTTTTCCCCAGATCCCGAGCGTGCTGATTAAGGTAGATTGGGGTCCTCCAGGAGGTTGTGCTATGCTTAGCTTCATCTGGTACCGGGATCTTTCACATTGTTAGCCAGGCTGCCATGACAACATCTCGTTTTCAGGGAGGACTACGAGTAAGCTGAGGTGAGGGTCTTGGCCATTATATCATGCATGTCCTTGACTAACATGTCTGATCAGTATGTTGTGCCTGCCCAGACGTTAGTCTTCCTCCCCGCCCAGCATTATATCATGCATGTCCTTGACTAACATGTCTGATCAGTATGTTGTGCCTGCCCAGACGTTAGTCTTCCTCCCCGCCCAGCATTATATCATGCATGTCCTTGACTAACATGTCTGACCAGTATGTTGTGCCTGCCCAGACGTTAGTCTTCCTCCCCGCCCAGCATTATATCATGCATGTCCTTGACTAACATGTCTGATCAGTATGTTGTGCCTGCCCAGACGTTAGTTTTCCTCCCCGCCCAGCATTATATCATGCATGTCCTTGACTAACATGTCTGATCAGTATGTTGTGCCTGCCCAGACGTTAGTCTTCCTCCCCGCCCAGCATTATATCATGCATGTCCTTGACTAACATGTCTGATCAGTATGTTGTGCCTGCCCAGACGTTAGTCTTCCTCCCCGCCCAGCATTATATCATGCATGTCCTTGACTAACATGTCTGATCAGTATGTTGTGCCTGCCCAGACGTTAGTCTTCCTCCCCGCCCAGCATTATATCATGCATGTCCTTGACTAACATGTCTGATCAGTATGTTGTGCCTGCCCAGACGTTAGTCTTCCTCCCCACCCAGCATTATATCATGCATGTCCTTGACTAACATGTCTGATCAGTATGTTGTGCCTGCCCAGACGTTAGTCTTCCTCCCCGCCCAGCATTATATCATGCATGTCCTTAACTAACATGTCTGATCAGTATGTTGTGCCTGCCCAGACGTTAGTCTTCCTCCCCGCCCAGCATTATATCATGCATGTCCTTGACTAACATGTCTGATCAGTATGTTGTGCCTGCCCAGACGTTAGTCTTCCTCCCCGCCCAGCATTATATCATGCATGTCCTTGACTAACATGTCTGATCAGTATGTTGTGCCTGCCCAGACGTTAGTCTTCCTCCCCGCCCAGCATTATATCATGCATGTCCTTGACTAACATGTCTGATCAGTATGTTGTGCCTGCCCAGACGTTAGTCTTCCTCCCCGCCCAGCATTATATCATGCATGTCCTTGACTAACATGTCTGACCAGTATGTTGTGCCTGCCCAGACGTTAGTCTTCCTCCCCGCCCAGCATTATATCATGCATGTCCTTGACTAACATGTCTGATCAGTATGTTGTGCCTGCCCAGACGTTAGTTTTCCTCCCCGCCCAGCATTATATCATGCATGTCCTTGACTAACATGTCTGATCAGTATGTTGTGCCTGCCCAGACGTTAGTCTTCCTCCCCGCCCAGCATTATATCATGCATGTCCTTGACTAACATGTCTGATAAGTATGTTGTGCCTGCCCAGACGTTAGTCTTCCTCCCCGCCCAGCATTATATCATGCATGTCCTTGACTAACATGTCTGATCAGTATGTTGTGCCTGCCCAGACGTTAGTCTTCCTCCCCGCCCAGCATTATATCATGCATGTCCTTGACTAACATGTCTGATCAGTATGTTGTGCCTGCCCAGACGTTAGTCTTCCTCCCCACCCAGCATTATATCATGCATGTCCTTGACTAACATGTCTGATCAGTATGTTGTGCCTGCCCAGACGTTAGTCTTCCTCCCCGCCCAGCATTATATCATGCATGTCCTTAACTAACATGTCTGATCAGTATGTTATGGCTGCCCAGACGTTAGTCTTCCTCCCCGCCCAGCATTATATCATGCATGTCCTTGACTAACATGTCTGATCAGTATGTTGTGCCTGCCCAGACGTTAGTCTTCCTCCCCGCCCAGCATTATATCATGCATGTCCTTGACTAACATGTCTGATCAGTATGTTGTGCCTGCCCAGACGTTAGTCTTCCTCCCCGCCCAGCATTATATCATGCATGTCCTTGACTAACATGTCTGATCAGTATGTTGTGCCTGCCCAGACGTTAGTCTTCCTCCCCGCCCAGCATTATATCATGCATGTCCTTGACTAACATGTCTGATCAGTATGTTGTGCCTGCCCAGACGTTAGTCTTCCTCCCCGCCCAGCATTATATCATGCATGTCCTTGACTAACATGTCTGATCAGTATGTTGTGCCTGCCCAGACGTTAGTCTTCCTCCCCGCCCAGCATTATATCATGCATGTCCTTGACTAACATGTCTGATCAGTATGTTGTGCCTGCCCAGACGTTAGTCTTCCTCCCCGACCAGCATTATATCATGCATGTCCTTGACTAACATGTCTGATCAGTATGTTGTGCCTGCCCAGACGTTAGTCTTCCTCCCCGCTCAGCATTATATCATGCATGTCCTTGACTAACATGTCTGATCAGTATGTTGTGCCTGCCCAGACGTTAGTCTTCCTCCCCGCCCAGCATTATATCATGCATGTCCTTGACTAACATGTCTGATCAGTATGTTGTGCCTGCCCAGACGTTAGTCTTCCTCCTCGCCCAGCATTATATCATGCATGTCCTTGACTAACATGTCTGATCAGTATGTTGTGCCTGCCCAGACGTTAGTCTTCCTCCCCGCCCAGCATTATATCATGCATGTCCTTGACTAACATGTCTGATCAGTATGTTGTGCCTGCCCAGACTTTAGTCTTCCTCCCCGCCCAGCATTATATCATGCATGTCCTTGACTAACATGTCTGATCAGTATGTTGTGCCTGCCCAGACTTTAGTCTTCCTCCCCTCCCAGCATTATATCATGCATGTCCTTGACTAACATGTCTGATCAGTATGTTGTGCCTGCCCAGACTTTAGTCTTCCTCCCCGCCCAGCATTATATCATGCATGTCCTTGACTAACATGTCTGATCAGTATGTTGTGCCTGCCCAGACTTTAGTCTTCCTCCCCGCCCAGGTTCATGAGATGTTGCAGTCCTTTCGTCGTCTGACAGCTACGGAAATAAGAAGGCAACTTATCCAATCGATTATGCAATGACGTTCTAACAAAGAAACGTCCAGAAGAAGGTATCTGTTGCAGAAAAACATCTACTGATTTCCTCCCCATGACAAATGCACAAACACATATACCATTGCTCATTTTTGAATGTATGGCTCAGACAAAGACAAGTATTCTTTCCTAGTCACCGTACTCATCTTTCCTGGGTCTAGCAGACTTTCTATTAATTTTAAATAATGAAAAGCGGCTTGAAAGTGCCACGATTTCAGACCACTAAAGAAAGTAAAGGCAATTCACATGCGGATCTACGCATGATCCCTAAAGACTTCTTTCAAAGAGTTCTGTAACGTTTTAAACATACCTCGCATATTCCGAACCGACTGCATGTGGCAAATGGCCTACATTTTCCAACCCTATACATCAAACCCCATCGGCGAACCCTAAACAATGTGAATGCATTAACTAATCACATTTATTTTCAATATATTGTGGCAGCGATTACGTTTCCACGGTGGTTTAGCTATCTAGAATGTTACCACATGCATCCACATCATTCACGACCACACACAGCAAAAAACATAGTACACAGCAGGTGGCATATTTATTACATGAATATTCACAAAACCAACATTTAGCAAACAGAACAGCAAAAACGATATTATTACAAATGAACATACATAATATTATTAATATCCTCTATGTATTATCAATACATTCGGAGGTTGTAAGTATAATCTTTTGAATATTGCCCTCAATATAATCAACCCAGTTCTAGCCGCACACTCCCCTTCCCTTATTTCCACCCTCACACTCTAAAAAACTCGTCTTCACGATCGTATTCTGTGCATTCACTCACACTCAGATTCCATCAAGGGGGTTGATCTTTACATTATACATTCAGATACCTTCAAGCAGGTGATCTTGACATATCACATTAAATCTATTCACGTATACTCACATCGATCTGCGTATACACACACTCCGGAACATACATCGTTCCTTCGGTATCCCGCACACACCACAACATACATCCAGATCTCTTCTAGTCACAGGGTACCCAACGCACACCTTATAGAGCAACTGACCAAGACTCAAAGGCGTTTGCTGGCTTAGTCACTCTGCACTTCATTCTACCCTACTGACATTCGTAAAACAGTATATCAATCGCTCTTCTATAAAGTCGGCGAGCTAAACAGACCCCTAGCTAAATTATCTATCTATCTATCTATCTATCTATCTATCTATCTATCTATCTATCTATCTATCTATCTATCTATCTATCTATCTATCTATCTATCTATCTATCTATCTATCTATCTCTCTCTTTCTCTCTCTCTCTCTCTCTCTCTGTCTTTCTCTCTCTATGGCCAGCCTACCTGAGTTAAACTTTGACTTGCATTATATAGTCTCAAGCAGTACCATAGTTGCTGTCCAATAACCTCTGTGGTGTGTCTGACTCAGCCATCTTCTAGTTTGGATCTACCTCCATTTAGCTGTTATTGGAACGAATCACTCTGAATTCCTATCACTCAGAATGTCGCAGCAAGCCCTGCTGGCCTCTGTCTATCACTAACTCCCCTTAAATCGCAACGCCAGATTGATCAGCTCCTAACCCTTACCTGTACTAGACACATGTTTTCCCTCAATCCCCCGTTTTCCTTTGTCGAATAAGTGTCGAGACGGTGAGTGACCTTGGCACACATGCAGGTACATTTGTTATCAGAGTCGCCGACCCCTTCACCCCTGCTCTAAACACACATGCTCTGACTGGAGATGTTACATTACCTCCCTAAACTACAGACCGAAACATGGATGGTCATTTTTGTCATCTACTAAATGACCACCAATTCATTCTCCACTATATATAATGTAAACACCACTCCTGTTTACAACCCTAATAACATCGTACATGCATAAACAAAAATGTTTTTCAATATCCACATCAATTTTTGGTTATACATATACAAGCAATAGAAGAAAAAAAAACCATGGCTGTTCATTTTTACATCTGGATTAAACGACACAAGCAAACCATTTTCAATCATTTACGTCCAACACACCCAATTCTGTTTCTGCAGGACCTTTAGATCGTCAAAACCTTTCAAATAAACCACTGAACATCAAAATAAGTCTTAACGGCAAATATCTGCGGCCAAATGACAACCCAAACTACTTGGGCGTCACATTTGATCTGCGCATGGCATGGAAAAGTCAGATCGAGAGAAACCGAATGAGAACGAGACAAAGAATGGCAATCATGAGGAAACTTGCTGGCACAAGCTGGGAAGCAGACGAAAGAATACTAAAGAAGCTGTTCACTGGAAGAGTGAGACCAGTTCTCGAGTATGGCATTGCGGCATGGGCAACAGCAGCAAAGGCGAACTTTGATAAAATTAGCAAACTTCATAACCAAGCCATGAGAGTTATAACAGGAGGCATGAAGTCAATGTCAATTGTAGAACTTGAAAATATTACAAATCTGCAATCCATGACCGACAGAAGAGACTGCAGAGCCCAGCAGGAAGTAGAGAAACTAAGAAGACTGACAAACCATCCAATGCATAAGAGACTAAATAGATTTGGAAATGGGAAACTAAAGCGGAGAAACTTTGCAGAAATAGCCAAAGCAAAGATGAGCGAAGACCCTATGAACACCATAACAACATCAAAGCCCATCCCTACTGTACGCAAACCCACATGGAAGCAGCATATCATTCCGGAGGTGATAGAAAATATACCAGGTATTGGAAACAAGAATCGCCAGACGGAAAAAGAAAGAAGAAACATAACCCTGAGGTACATAGCAGAAAACTACCCAAGCATGGACTAGACCCATACATACACCGATGGTTCTGTAACAAATACAACACAGAATGGAGGGAGAGAGGTATTCCTGAGTCTAACAAATGGTAGAAAGGTAACACTGTCAGTGGCAACTGGAAAATTCCCAAGCAATTTCAGAGCGGAGGAAGAGGCACTGAAGGCTTCAGTAAAAGCAATGCTGACAGTCGAAAGCAATGAAAGCCAGTTAGTCCTGTTTACAGATGTCTTGGCCGTGGTTACAGCACTAAAAAGCCAGAAAAATACTGAACTTAATGATTTAAGAGCAGTACTCTTTCAACTATGCCAGCAGTCTGCACCAAAAAGAGTAGTGGTACATTGGGTTCCATCCCACTGTAACATCCAAGGCAACGAGGAGGCAGACAGACTGGAATAAGAAGGTGTAAGACTACCACAACCAGATTCTAGTGTGACCTACGAAGAGTCCAAAAGGTTTATTAGCGCCAGATACATGGCCAAATGGGAAACAGAACATACTGGCTACACATGAAATGATGCCTACTACCAGTTGAACAGAAAAGAGCAGGTCGTGATCTTCAGACTCCGCACAGGCCACAACAGACTGAGATGCCATCTATTCAATAAACTGAGGATAGGTGGCACTGACGAATGCACCTGTGGTACAGGGAAAATGACCGCTGAACATCTGCCGCAAAATTGCCCGACATACGAGGACCAGAGAAAGCCCATGTGGCCATCACCAGTGCCAACACTAGACAAGCTCTATCGCAGCGTCGACAACCTCAGGATGACAGCTGCTTTCTTTGAACAAATTCAAGTTGACGTCTGACAGCGTACGAAGAAGAAGATAGTCAAAACAAAAACACCCCAAGGAATTCTTCTTACCTATTGAGGTAAACCTACCTCACCCTGGATCCCAGGAACCTTTCTCTAAGGATACGACCCTTCAGTGTTAAACCAGAACCGTTCAGGTCTTCTTCTTTTCTTTCTTTGCGTTGAGGATCTTTTGGTCATGCTATATTTACAGGATAGTCGCCATGATGAAGTAAGTCTGTAGTCTTCACCAGGTCGGAGCGGCTGCCCTACAGCTTTTGTCTCAGCTCCGCACACTCTGGCCAGGTCTGGTATCTCATTTCCCTAGGTTGGGCATTCCTTTAGAATATGTTCAGGGTTCTGACATCCCGATCCACATGAGCACTCATCTGTGTGTGAGATATTCAGTCGGTATAGATGTTCTAGTAGTCTAGTGTCCAGTTCTCAGGCGAAATAAGGTAGTTTGTTGATTTCTTTTGAGCTGGTGAATTGGATCTGGTGTACTGCTTATGTTTCTGTTATATCTCCATTGGTGTATATACTGATTTCTGATGATGTTCTTGATTTCTCTGTATGAGACTCGATGATCAAATTGTCTCTTTTTTCTCCCATCTTTTGCCAGAGCATCAGCTCTCTCGTTTTCCCTAATTCCGCAATGGGAGGGTAGCCACTGGAGCGCTATTGTTGAGGATCTCTGGAGTTTTCCTAGTTCTGCTCTAATCGTTGATAACAGTGGTTCGTTGTTTGATTTTAGTATTGTTTATAATAGTACTCTGCAGTTCGTGAAGACAGCTATTTTTGTTAGAGGTTGCCTTTCTGTTTGAAGTATTCTCAGTGCTCAAAGGAGGGTCATCGATTCTGCTCTGAGGTTTGTGGACAACTTTCCTGTTAGAAGGGCCTCTTCTGTTATATTTCCACTGTTGTGACTTATGAATATCCCTTCTCCCCCGTTTCGGCCTGCCCCCTCTGCTGAACCATCTATGTACACATGTGTCCATTCCTTGGTATTATATTTCTCCTCAATCATTGTTTGTGCAAAAATTTTCAGCTCGTGTAAACAGTGTTGGTCTTTTCTTCTGATTCCTGGGATCTCTGTACTTATTTCGATGTTCATTATGTTGCATCTTGGCTCTTCGTAGTTGATATCATCATGTAGCACGCCCTTTGTAGAACGTCGCTCCCATCACAGTCTGTCTGAAAGAAACTCTTTCCCATGCCAAAACTCCAGCTTCCGCCACTGTCATACTCAGGCATTTCTGGAAATCTTGGTGCCATCGTCTTCTTGGTCTACCCCTTCCTCTTTTGCCTGGCACCATACCTTCCATCACCGTTCTCTCAAGACCGTTGTGTCTCTTGATGTGAACAAAGTATTTGCATTTTCTAGCCAAAATGGAATTGATAAGCCAGTTCTCCTCTATGCTCAACTCTTGCCGAATTGTCTACATTTGTTTTTTTCTCTGTGAAGGGTATTCTTGGGATCTTTCTGTAACATTTTGACTCGAAGGATTCGATTCTTTGTCTAGAAGTTTTGGTAATCGTCCATGATTCACAGACATAAAAGCTGCCACAGGAAAAACACAGGCTCTCAAGACTTTTACTTTTATCATTTTGTTTTAGCTCTGCCATAATTTCTTCAGGCTGCTCATTCCCTGCATTGTCATGGCTAGTCTTCTTCTGATTTCTTTCGAGCAGTCGCCATTTTTGTTAATTCTGGAGCCCAGATATTCAAAATGTGTGACCTGATCTATTTCCTCACCACCCACTGTAAATTTATGCTGACATTGTGTTTTGTCAGTGGTCATTAGCTTTGTTTTATTTATGTTTATGAACAGGTTTTGATCTTTACTGTTTCCATTAACGGCTGAAAGTAGCTGCTCTAGCCCTTCTGCACTTCTTGATAATATCACTGTGTCATCTGCCTATCCTAACTCTGGAATCTCGTACTCCCCAATCGTAAATGGGTCGAAACTTTAAATGTTCTCTTCTTCTCGAACATTTCTCATTATACATTCCGCATATATGTTGTAAAGATAAGGTGAGAGGATACATCCCTGTCGTACTCCCTTTGGTACTGCAAACCAATCTGATGTTTGCCCAGATACTTGAACAGCGGCTAGTTGATCTTGGTATAATGTTTCAATGAGATGGACCATATGCAAGGGAAACCCCATTTCCTTCATGATTCTCCGCAGATTTTGATGTTTTACCGTGTCGAATGCCTTAGTGTAATCAATGAAACATGTGAACAGGTCTACATTAAACTCTGTACATTTTTCGTAGATATTCTTTAAATTGAATATGTGGTCCCTGGTCCCTCTGTCTTTCCTAAAACCTGCCTGAACTACGTGAATTTCAGATTCAAACCTTTTCTCTATCCTTCTTAATAGGATTCGCAAGAGTATCTTGCTAGCGTGGCTGATCAGCGCGATAGTTCGGTAGTTTGTGCATAGCTTCAGGTTGCCTTTTTTGGGGTGGGGAATATAAATTGATTTCTTCCATGCTTCTGGCCACTCTGCACTGTGCCATATCTGTTTACACAGCTTGTGATATACTCGAGCACTTGCTTGCCTGCTTGTATTAGCTCTGCTGGGATATCATCACATCCTGGGGACTTTTCCTTTTTTCATGATTTTGATTGCCAAGCGAACTTCTTCCAATGTTGGTTCAGGTTCTTTCTCATCCTTTGGTAGGATTGTAACTGAGCGCTTTGTGCTATCTCCATACATGGTTCTGCAGTACACTCTCCATTTTTTCAGTATGTCTTTGGTTTCTGTTAATGTGTTTTCCTCTTTGTCATTTATGACATGTGGAACCGGACGGAACTCTCTTGTCAGTGTTCTTATTGCCTTAAAGGCATCTCTCTCTCTCTCTCTTTCTCTCTCTCTCTCTCGCTCTCTCTCTCTCTCTCTCTCTCTCTCTGCCTTGTTGCTGTAGGTTTTCTATATCCTTACATCTTTTCAAAGTGTATCTTTTTTTATCTTTCCTTTTTCTCTTATAACTTTTCTTGCGCAGTTTTTATATGCTGTGTTGGTCCCCTTACTTCCCATTTGTTTTAATTGTTGCCTTTCTTTAATGAGTTTCTGTGTTTCCTCTGTTATATAGCTCTGTTTCTTGTGCGACATAATAGTTGATAAGCATTTCTATTTCTCTAGGTTGGTTGGGAATTAGTCAATTTTCTTTTGGACTTAGTCTGTAGGCGGTATCATTGACACGCCTCTCCTGACGAACCATGGCAGACGTCTCCATTTATACAAAGTCCTGTTCGGCCACGAACTAATGTGGTTTTATCCTCAGGCTAGTTATCACAATGTCCCTTCTGACACCTATTTCCCTTCCACACCCCCCCCCCCCCCCATAGGTTTGGGATGACGATACTATCTATTATCTGCTTTTTTGCTCGGAGGAAAATCTTTGGGTGTCTTAGCAGTGGAGACAGTTGGTAGGTGACAGAGTGTTACCCTCTGCACTCTCGTCTCTATCGTCACCATCGCGTCAGTGGTTGCCGCCAAAGATGCAGAAGTGAACAAGCTGACAGCAGCCAACTTCTATTAGCTGGCTGCTGGCTTCAGAGTCAGTGAACCATATCTGACCAAGACCGTATTTCGTCTGCAAGTGTCGGGCCTAGAAACAAGCTGCACTCGTATGGTCTCGCCAAAAGAATAGAGACCGACGAGCGAAGACAATCTTATCCTGAAAAGGCAGTGCTGAAACTAGATGTGCCGGGCCGAACGGTGCAAATATCGCAGCCTCGCTTTAAACTACGACATAACGTAAGCACGTACTTTTCAGGGCGAACGTCAAAAAGTACGAATTAAATTTTTTTAAAGAATTGATGGTTAATTTACATGTTGTGAAAAGACTTAGGTCTACTTCAATTCATTCGGCACCTCCTCATTGACGATCGGCAACGATGGATCTCTAATGTTTACTGTCCCTTACCTTGAAGGTCCAATCTGAATAGCTGTTCTGTGTCTCTTACCTTGAAGGTGCAATCTTCTTCTTCTTCTTCTTCGTACGCAGTCAGACAGTAACCATTATTTTTTCGAAAAAAGCAGCCGTCATCCTGAGGCTGTCGACACTGTCATAGAGCTTGTCTAGTGTTGCCACTGGTGATGGCCACATCTGCTCTCTCTGATCCTCGTATGTCGGGCAGTTTTGCAGCAAATGCTCAGCGGTCATTTTGCCGGTACCACACGGGCATTCGTCGGTGCCAGCTATCTTCAATTTGTTGAATAGGTGGTACCTGAGTCTATTGTGGCCAGTGCGAAGTCTGAAGACCACGACCTGCTCTTTTCTGTTCAGCTGGTAATAGGCATCGTTGTTGGTGTAGCCAGTATGTTCGGTTTCCCATTTGGTCATGTATCTAGCTCTAATAAACCGTTTTGACTCTTCGTATGTCATACTAGTATCAGGTTGTGGTAGTTTTGCACCTTCTTTTGCCAGTCTGTCTGCCTCCTCGTTGCCTTGGATGTTGCAGTGAGATGGAACCCACTGCACCACTACTCTTTTTGGTGCGGCCTGCTGGCATAGTTGACAGAGTACTGCTCTTAATTCATTAAGTTCAGTATGTTTCTGGCTTTTTAGTGCTGTGATTACGGCCAGGGCATCTGTAAGCAGGACTATGTGGCTTTCATTCCTTTTACCTGTAACCATTTCTTCCACTGCCGCCCTCAGTGCCTCTGCCTCCGCTATGAAATTGCTTGTGTATTTTCCAGTAGCGAATGACTGTTATTTTTCTGCCATTTGGTAGGCTCAGGAATGCTCCTGCCCCTCCGTTCTGTGTTGTTTTTGTTACGGAACCGTCGGTGTATGCATGGGTCCACTCCATGCTTGGGTAGTTTTCCGTAATGAAACTCAGGGTAGTATCTCTTCTTTCTTTTTCAGACTGGCAGTTTTTATTTCTAATACCTGGTATATTTTCTACCACCTCTGAAAATATATGCTGCCTCCAGGTAGGTTTTCGTACAGTAGGGATGGGCTTTGGTGTGGTTAGTGCGTTCATTGGGTCTTCGTGCATCTTTGCTTTGGCTATTTCTGCAAAGTTTCTTCGCTTTAGCTTCCCATTTCCGGAATTGTTTAGTCTCTGGTGCATTGGGTGGTCAGTCAGTCTTCTGAGTTTCTTTGATTGCAGCTGGGCTCTGCAGTCTCTTCTGTCTGCCATGGATTGCAGTTTTGTAATCTTTTCAAGTTCTACAATTGGCGTTGATTTCATGCCTCCTGTTATAACTCCCATGGCTTGGTTTTGGAGTATGCTAACTTTATCGAAGTTCGCCTTTGCTGCTGTTTTCCATGCCGCAATGCCATACTCGAGAACTGGTCTTACTCTTCCAGTGTACAGTTTCTTTAGTATGCTTTCGTCTGCTCCCCAGCTTGATTGCCATTCTTTCTCTGGCTCTCATTCGGTTTCTCTCGATCTGACTTTTCCATGTCATGCGCCGATCAAATGTGACTCCCAGATAGTTTGGGTTGTCGTTTGGCTGAATGTATTTGCCGTTTAGACTTAATTTTGTGTTTTGGGGTTTGATTGATAGCGAGAATATTGTACATGTGGTTTTGTCCTCGTTTATTTTGACCAGCCATGAGTTCGCCCACTCTTCCAGATCGTCTGCAAACATTGAGCTATGAACTCTTCTTGGTATATTTTCTATAATGTCATTTATATACAGAAGGTGCAATCTGAATAGCTGTTCTGTGTCTCTTGCCTTGAAGGTGCAATCTGACTAGCTGTTCTGTGTCCCTTACCTTGACGGTGCAATCTGACTAGCTGTTCCCTGTGTACAAATTTCACTGGGGGTTTTCTTTCTAGAATGTACTACATGGAACCACATCATTCACGTCCCATCCACACTCAGCAATTAACACAGCAACACTCTCCAAAAAACGGTGTCATTCTTAATACTATCCAATTCAATTAAAAATGAGATTACAAACAACAAAAGAAATACATCTTAACTAAATAATCATAATTTATATTTTAATATTAATAATTTCTGAGATTGTAAACACCTCTTTTCAATATAGCTCCCAACTAATCTAACCAAGTTCTAGGCGGTACTCTCTCCTCCCCTTATCTGCACACTCACCACACTCTCACAAACTCGATTTCACGATCGTATTCTGTGCATTCACTCACACTCAGATCCCTTCAACGTCTGACAGCGTAAGAAGAAGAAGAAGATCCCCTCAGACAGGTTATTTTTACATTATACATTCAGATCCTTCAGGCAGGTGATCTTGACATTATACGTTCAGATCATTTCAGCCAGCTGATCTTCACATTATACATTCAATCTGTTCGACGTATATGCACACGACACTCAATCGATCTGTGTATACACATACTCTGGAACATACATCGTCATCTCGGTGTTCTATACACACCACATACACATCCAGATATCTTCTTATCACAGGGTGCCCAACACACACCTTATAGAGGTACTGGCCAATACTCAAAGGCGTATGCTGGTTCAGTAACCTTGAAATTCATTCCATCTCTCACACATTTGTAACACAGCTTGCTAAACTAGTAGCAGGCTAACAATCGCTCTTCTAGAAAGTCGGTGAGCTAAATAATTTCCTAGCTAAACGCTCAGTTTCTCTCACTCTCTCTCTCTCTCTGTCTCTCTCTCTCTCTCTCTCTTCTCTCTGTCTTTCTCTTTCATGGCCAGCTTGCATGAGTCAAACTTTGTCTAGTATTATATAGGCTCAAGCGGTATCAGGGCTGCCCAATGGCCTTCTGTGGGTTGTCTGACTCAGGCATCACTCTAGTTTGGATGTACATCCACTTAGCTGTTATTGGAACGAATCACTCTGAATTCCTGTCACTCTAAAATGTCGCAGCAAGACCTGATAGCCTCTGTCACTAACCCCCACTGCCCAAATCGAAACGACAGAGTGGTCAGCCGCTAACCCCTACCTGTACTAGACAAATTCTTCCACTCAACCCTCCGTTGTACTTTCTGAACTTAGTGTCGAGAAGGTGAGTGGCCTTGGCACACATTATGCTACCTTTATTCCCAGAGTCGTCGACCCCATGCTCCGTCTGGAATAGTTACACCTGTACCTTACCTTGAAGGTGCAATCTGACTAGCTGTTCTGTATCCCTTACCTTGAAGGTGCAATCTGAATAGCTTTTCCCTGTCTCTTACCTTGAAGGTGCAATTTGACTAGCTGTTCTGTGTCCCTTACCTTGAAGGTGCAATCTGAATAGCTTTTCCCTGTTTCTTACCTTGAAGGTGCAATCTCACTAGCTGTTCTGTGTCCCTTACCTTGAAGGTGCAATCTCACCAGCTGTTCTGTGTCCCTTACCTTGAAGGTGCAATCTCACTAGCTGTTCTGTGTCCCTTACCTTGAAGGTGCAATCTCACTAGCTGTTCTGTGTCCCTTACCTTGAAGGTGCAATCTCACTAGCTGTTCTGTGTCCCTTACCTTGAAGGTGCCATCTCACCAGCTGTTCTGTGTCCCTTACCTTGAAGGTGCAATCTCACCAGCTGTTCTGTGTCCCTTCCCTTGAAGGTGCAATCTCACTAGCTGTTCTGTGTCCCTTACCTTGAAGGTGCAATCTCACTAGCTGTTCTGTGTCCCTTACCTTGAAGGTGCAATCTCACTAGCTGTTCTGTGTCCCTTACCTTGAAGGTGCAATCTCACCAGCTGTTCTGTGTCCCTTACCTTGAAGGTGCAATCTCACCAGCTGTTCTGTGTCTCTTACCTTGAAGGTGCAATCTCACCAGCTGTTCTGTGTCCCTTACCTTGAAGGTGCAATCTCACCAGCTGTTCTGTGTCCCTTACCTTGAAGGTGCAATCTCACCAGCTGTTCTGTATCCCTTACCTTGAAGGTGCAATCTGAATAGCTTTTCCCTGTTTCTTACCTTGAAGGTGCAATCTCACCAGCTGTTCTGTGTCCCTTACCTTGAAGGTGCAATCTCACTAGCTGTTCTGTGTCCCTTACCTTGAAGGTGCAATCTCACCAGCTGTTCTGTGTCCCTTACCTTGAAGGTGCAATCTCACCAGCTGTTCTGTGTCCCTTACCTTGAAGGTGCAATCTCACTAGCTGTTCTGTGTCCCTTACCTTGAAGGTGCAATCTCACCAGCTGTTCTGTGTCCCTTACCTTGAAGGTGCAATCTCACTAGCTGTTCTGTGTCCCTTACCTTGAAGGTGCAATCTCACTAGCTGTTCTGTGTCCCTTACCTTGAAGGTGCAATCTCACTAGCTGTTCTGTGTCCCTTACCTTGAAGGTGCAATCTCACTAGCTGTTCTGTGTCCCTTACCTTGAAGGTGCAATCTCACTAGCTGTTCTGTGTCCCTTACCTTGAAGGTGCAATCTCACCAGCTGTTCTGTGTCCCTACCTTGAAGGTGCAATCTCACCAGCTGTTCTGTGTCCCTTACCTTGAAGGTGCAATCTCACCAGCTGTTCTGTGTCCCTTACCTTGAAGGTGCAATCTCACCAGCTGTTCTCTTTTTGTATCTTGATGTTGTCCTTCCACTTATATCAGTTGTTTCTTCTGGCACGTTCTCCTCTCGTTCTTTCCCATCTTTCTTTCCCCTCTTCCTTTCCGAAATTTAGGAAGGTGTTATGATTTTAGGTATTGCTAGACCAGCGGATTGAAGTTTGACCGTCTGACCATAAGGACAAAACTTCGGTAAGACAAGGTTTTTTTGTTTTTATAAAATAAAAAATCACATACAGTGCACAACGACGACTGAAGCAAACAGCTTTTATTCCTCAGCCGTATAAATCATCCCAATGAATCTAGTCAATGAGAATAGAAGCGGTAATGATAACTTTTATTTGGCTAGTTGTCCTTTGATATTACCCAAATAGCTTACATGTGTGACTGAATGCGTTCCTTACTTACCTTTGCGCTACTAATTTCGTCAAGTCTTATTTATTTGTTCTCTTTTCTTAGCACGAGACGTACTTCATTCGTCTGTATACGCATTTCAAAAGCCTTAGTAATCCTCTCCAATCGCTTATTCGCAGTCCTTGTTTCTACGCGACAGTCATATCGCGTATAGATAACACAAGATCACTCTTACTTTTAAGTTATGATGTATTTGTTTGCCTGATAATATTTCTTTCGTATTGATAAAAAACGAGTTTGTCAATCATTATTCATGGCTACGGTTTCAGATTTTCCGTCCTCCAGTATTATATTTCCAAATTAGGAAAAGCTCATAGTCTCTTCTAATATTAGATCGTTAATTCCTATCACTTCTTGCCTATTTTGTTAGCTATCATAATTTGAACCAAGTAAGAGAGATACATTTCAATTATACTTTTATTCCAGGCATAATGCTGAAAAAAAACCAGTCAGGATAATAATGTCACATAATATTTAACAATGTATCATTATAGTTTAAAATAGATCCGACAAGAAAACTGATAAACAACACAAAATGACATTCAGTAATGGAGTACCATATTCTATAATGCAAAAATAATACTCCATAAAAGTTTGTCACAATGTACGGGTAAAATGGCTCACAAGTTGCACTAACTAGGCATGAATTGAAGGGAAAGCAATTGGAAAAGAGCACTGGTGGTACCTTTTTGGAAAAAACAAAGGCATCGCAATGGATAGCAGCTCGAAAAGTACATATCCAACCTAAGCCACTAGTAAAAATGTTCGCACGGGTCATTGAGCGAGCTATTTTGGAGCCACCGCTCAGTGATTCACAATCATGATTTGGGAAAAGCTTGAGATGTATGGATGGCATATTTACTCTTAGGTAGTTAAGTAAAGATACCATAGAATACAATAAGAAACTCCACGTAGTTTTCATTGATCAAGAAAATGCATTTTACAGGGTAAACAGATGCAAGCTATTGGAGGTAACGGATGAATATGGTGTGGAAGGTCAATTTCTGGATGGCAATCGTGCCTTGTACGTAAACAGCGAAGGTGAAGTACGAACAAATGCCGGTATAACACATTGGTTTCCAGTGTGAGTTGTGCACTATAGGGGTGTGCTCTTTCTCCATTTTTTTCAGTCCCTAAATGAACTGCTGTTTGCTGTTTATCAGGTCATCGTTTTTCAAAATGCGAAGACCAATAGTACAACCTAATTTTGCTTGTAGCAAATACGACACGAATATCAACACAGACAAGACCTAGATTATGATGATAACGCAACAACATGTGCAGAAAAGTTTCCACAGCAGTGAAATGAGTATTAAGCAAGTAAGTGAGTTTAAACTTCTAGGCAGTATGTTTACTGATGGCGGCATAGTGGATAGAGAGATCGCACATATAATTCAGAAGGCGACAGTATCCACAACCAAAATGCACAGATTTTGAAACACCTTAGAGTGCTTACTTCAACTAATATATGTACAATGCGCATGATGACGTCACTTTTGATGTAAACAGCACATACCAATAGTCAAGTTTGCAAAATTTCTTTATCCTCCGAATAGTAGTTTTCTCGGCAGACCGCTGAAACATGGCGGGTGTGATACGGAATCCGTCCAGAGTTGATTCGATTTCTAGCAGCTAAAAGATGTCGACCAGTTGACATTTATAGCAACATGCAGGTAGTGTATGGTGATAAAGATGTGGCGAACGTAATCTCCGGCAACGGTCCGCCCGAATTGCTGCATCAATTTTGGCGATGGCATGTTCTGGCGCAACAATATGTGCCTGACCTGGTCTCGGAAGATCTTTGGTTAACTCACGTCCTTCTTTAAATATCGCTGTCCAGTTGTTCACTGTAGTCTTCGACCCACTTTTGTGCCCATACACTGCCTGCATTCTGCGATGAATATCAATTAATGTATATATATATATACAAAACAACACAAAGATAATTACCACCGATAAAACAAGAAGTCAGCATAAATTCAAATTCGTTGTATGGAAATAGAAAATTCACAAACTTCGAGTATCTGAGCTCCAGAATTGACAACAATGGTTACTGCTCAATGGAAATCAGAAGGTTATTGGAAATGGCAATGTATAGGTTACACAAGCTGAGGAAACATTGGCAGAATACCAGCAAACGAACAAAAGTGAAAATTTTGAGAACCTGAGCTTTCCCCGTGGCAGCATACGACTGCGTAACATAGACTATTACCCAAACCGCAAAGAGGAGAATGGAGTTCTTCGAGTTGAAATGTAATAGAAAAGACATCAAAATAACATGGACAGAAAAAAAAGAATGTAGACATTCGACAAGAGTTGGGCATAAAGGAAAACTGGTTAATAAATTCAATCGTGAACAGAAATTTCAAATACATTGGCCACATAAAAAGACACAACGGTCTGTACAGAACGGTAATAGATGATCTGGTATCGGGCAAGAGTGGCAGAAGCAGACCAAGAAGATGATAGCACCAAGATGTCAAGGAATGCTTGGGCATGACTCTTGAGCATGCTGGAGATTTGGCAACAGATCGAGTTTCTTTCAGACGGACTGTGATGAGAGCAACGTTCTGCAAAGGACACATTCGTGATGATGCTAAAGCTATTTAAATACTGAATAATTAGCACGAGTACTGCAGAATCATGCATGAATACAACACAAAGTGCTCAGTTATAATCCTACCAAAAGATGAGAAAGAATCTGAATCAACATTGGAGAAAGTAAACTCTCAGCAATCAAAAGCCTGAAAAATTGAAAGTCCTCAGGATGTGATATCCAAGCAAAGCTAATACAAGAAGGAGGAGAAGCCAGTGATCGTGTTTATCCCACACAAGCTGTGTAAAAATATAAAGCACAGTGCAGTGTGACCAGAAGCAGCATTGAAGAGATCAATTTATATTCCTCTGTCGAAAAGAGGTAATCTAAAGCTGTGCACAAACTACAACTTTATTGCGCTAATCAGCCACGCTAGCGAGAAAGTCCTGCGTATCCTATTAAAAAGGATAAAGAAAAGGTTTGAATCTGAAATTCACGAAGTCTAAGCAGGTTTTAGAAAAGACAGAGGGACCAGAGATCACATTTTCAATATGAGGAATACCTACGAGCAATGTAGAGAGATTAATGTAGACCCGTACACTTGTTTCATTGATTACACCATGACCTTAGATACGGTAAAACATTAGAATCTGTGGCACATCATGATCAAATTTGGTTTGCATGTACACATTATACATCTCATCGAAACATTATACCAAGATCAAGGAGCAGCTGTCCGAGTATCTTGGCAAACATCAGATTGGTTCGCAGTACAAAAGGGAGTAAGACAGGGATGTATCCTCTCCCCGTATCTATATAACATCTATGCAGAATCTATAATGAGAAAAGTTGGAGAAGTCGAGAACACTGAAAGTTTCGATTGTTGTTTGTTGCTTAGATGTTTGCCTCACTAGTTTCTACTGGCGGAGGCGCGCCATTTTTCACCCCAGACCGTAGTCCATTGGGCGATATCAGGACGCATAAACCAGTGCTTTGATGCATGTATGTGTCTGTATGTACCTATGCTAGGTTTGTGCGCCCTCAGAAGCTAGCCCAACCAAAGTGCAATGGAAGGGCCTCACCCTGAGGGCGCGTGTGAAAGTTGTGTAGGAGTGTGACTGGGGGACAGAGTCAAGTGAAACAGAGTGAGGGAAGAGGCGAGAGAAGGGTAAGAGTTGCCCCCACAACAGCAGACATAATGTGATGGGACCGACGTTCTAAAAAGGGCATGCTACATGATGATGATGATCATGATAATGATGAAGATGATGATGATGATGATGGTGATGGTGATGATGATATATATATGTTAATGCACTTAACCATAATATTGTAATATTGCGTTTCTTTGTTCGCCTGTTTTGTCGAAATTCAAATTAGTCACAAGGAAAGCCGTTGCCTTCCCTACATCTAACTCTTTCCTGTATATTTGTGAGCAGTATGTTAATTATGCGACTCATCAGACTGAGTGTTTTAAGGTCTGAACATTCGATCACCTGATTTAACTAGGATAGTGTTAAAAAGACATGTTAATAAGGCAGCCCAGTATAAATCCTGTATTGCAGATGTCGTACACAGATCAATTATTTTTATTTACGTCGAAAGCCCCAAGACTTCAATCATATCTATATGCATTGTGTCCATTCCTGTTGCTTTCCCCTCTATTTTTATTTTCTCTACGTGTATGAAAATGCTGGAACCATCACCATTAATAGTTGATGGTTTGTTGTCTCTGTTGAGGTCAAAACAGTTTCCTTATATATTCCGCTCACGTAAGAGCTGAAATGCAGATTTCTAAAGTATCAATTTACTTGGGAAATTATTAATTGATGAGGGAGACATACTGCAATCTCGGTCTAATGGCTGCTAACTCAAGTCGTATTGTATCTGTTGTCATGTCGATTCTCGGTGTTCTTGTTGTGAATCGTTAGGTTTTTTCTTTGTTCTTTGTCCTCGGCGAATATCTCCTGGCCGTAACGTAGGTTTCCTATTGTTCTTGTTCCGATGCGATAACAGAGTAATATCCCGTATATTGATCTTTTGATTGACTGAAATCAATTACTGTATAAAAGAAGTTTGAGATTAATATAGATCAACCAGGGAGTGACGCTTATGTTGACGACTCAGGTGTGTATACAGCCAACGAACTATCAATGACACATCTTTCCTCATCACTGACAGTAAATTTGGTCCAGTCCAGACTCTCGTGGTCGGTCGGTTCTGAGATGATTGCTTGATAGACGGGATAAAGGATTGGATGAGGTTCGAGATTATGTATAAGTGAATGGATGGGACCATGGATGAGATGATGGATATGTATATTGATAGATAGAAAGGATTATGGATGTGTGGATGGATTGATCAAGTGATGAATGATTATCGGTATGAGAATTGATAGATGAATGAGATTTTTGATGATTGAATTGATGGGTGGACGGATGAAATGATGGATGGGTGGATTTATAGAATGATGGATGGATATAGGGAAAGAATTGATGGGTGGACGGATGAGATGATGTATGGGTGGATTTATAGAATGATGGATCGACAGAGGTAAAGAAAGATGTATGGGACGATGGAAGGAATAATAAACTGGGTGATGGTCAGATGATGAATTGGATGATATATAAGATGATGGATTGAATTACTAAATGGGTAATGGATGAACTTATGGTGAGAATGAGGTATGAGGGATTAATTGATGGATGGTTATGATAAGATTAATGGGATTGTGGAAGGGTGAATTGGTGGATTAATATTTGAGAAGTTGGATGAGATGATGGACGCGACCATGGATAAGATGAGGGATGGGATGATGAATGGAAGGATATCTTCTTCTTCTTCCTCTTCTTCTTCTTCGTACGCAGTCAGACAGTAACCATTATTTTTTCGAAAAAAGCGGCGGTCATCCTGAGGCTGTCGCCGCTGCTATAGAGCTTGTCTTGCAGTTCCACTGGTGATGGCCACATCTGCTCTCTCTGATCCTCGTATGTCGGGCATTTCTGCAGCAGATGTTCAGCGGTCATTTTACCGGTACCGCACGGGCATTCGTCGGTACCACCTATCTGCAATTTGTTGAATAGATGGTACCTCAGTCTATTGTGGCCAGTGCGAAGTCAGAAGACAACGACCTGCTCTCTTCGGTTCAGCTGGTAATAGGCATCGTTTTTGGTGTAACCAGTATGTTCGGTTTCCCATTTGGTCATGTATCTGGCTTTGATAAGCCGTTTTGACTCTTCGTACGTCATACTAGTATCTGTTTGTGGTAGTCTTGTACCTTCTTTTGCCAGTCTGTCTGCCTCCTCGTTGCCTTGGATGTTGCAGTGTGATGGGACCCATTGTACCACTACCCTTTTTGGTGCGGACTGCTGGCACAGTTTGCAGAGTGCTGCTCTTAAGTCATTAAGCTCAGTGTTTTTCTGGCTTTTTAGCGCTGTGACTACGGCGAGAGCATCTGTAAGCAGGACTATATGGCTTTCATTTTCTTTGTGTGACACCATTTCTTCCACTGCCGCCCTCAGTGCCTCTGCCTCCGCTCTGAAATTGCTTGTGTACTTACCAGTAGCGAATGACAGTGTTATTTGTCTGCCATTTGGTAGGTTCAGGAATGCTCCTGTCCCTCCGTTCTGTGTAGTGTTTGTTACAGAACCGTCGGTTTATGCATGGGTCCAGTCCATGCTTGGGTAGCTTTTCGATATAAAGCTTAGGGTAGTATCTCTCCTTTCTTTTTCAGTCTGGCAGTTTTTGTTTCCAATACCGGGTATATTTTCTACCACCGCTGGAAATATATCCTGCCTCCAGGTAGGTTTTCGTACAGTAGTGATGGGTTTTGGTGTTGTTAGTGCGTTTATGGGATCTTCGTGCATCTTTGCTTTGGCTATTTCTGCAAAGTTTCTCCGCTTTAGTTTCCCATTTCCCAAATTGTTTAGTCTCTGGTGCATTGGATGGTCAGTCAGTCTTCTGAGTTTCTCTGACTGCAGCTGGGCTCTGCAGTCTCTTCTATCGGTCATGGATTGCAGTTTTGTAATCTTTTCAAGTTCTACAATTGGCGTTGACTTCATGCCTCCTGTTGTAACTAACATGGCTTGGTTTTGAAGTTTGCTAACTTTATCGAAGTTTGCCTTTGCTGCTGTTGTCCATGCCGCAATGCCATACTCGAGAACTGATCTCACTCTTCCAGTGTACAGTTTCTTTAGTATGCCTTCGTCTGCTCCCCAGCTTGTGCCAGCAAGTTTCCTCATGATTGCGAATGGAAGGATATATGTGACGATGGATGGAATGATGTGTAATTGAATTGATGAATCCGATGACGGATTGAATTATGGGTGGGTGGATTAACGGGGCAATGGATAGGGTGAGGGATGGGATGATGGATGGAATGACGGATGTGATGATGAATAGATGAATAAATGAGAGGGCGAATGAAATGGGGAATAATTGGATTGGATTGATGGAGTGATTGATAGGGGCAATTGATGTATAAATGGATTGAAGGGATCATGGATAGGATATGTTGGATTGTCGAAAGATGTTAATACGGATTGGATGATAGATGAATGAATGCATGCGATGATGGATGGGAAGAAGCAAGAGTGGTATAATGGATGTGCTGAATGATACATTAATTGGAAGATTGATTGGTGGATTGAATGATGAGTGGGGTAATAAAGAACGTGATGGACCAGTGGATTAATATAATTATGCATTGAGTGATGGATGGGTAGAAGGAAGGCAAGGTAGATAGGATGCTGAATGGGTTGAAAAACCGAATGATGGATGAGATGATGTATGCGATGATGTATTAGTGCATTGATGGGGATATGTGTGAAAGAATGAATAAGATGATGGATATGTGGATGGATGGAATGATCGATGTGATGATGAATAATTGGATGCATGGAACGACGCATGAAATTATGTACGAGTGAATTCATGGGATAATGGATAGGATTATTTATGGGATGATGTATATGTGGAAAGATGGGGTTTCATGGTGGATGGGTGCATTGGTGAGATAATGAATTCAATGATGAATGGGATGACTGATGGGGTCATGGATGGGATGCTTAAATGCATGATGGATGGGAGGATGAATGGTACATTATCTGAAATGATGTATGATTGGATTGATGGTATGATGGATGAAATTATTGACTAGATGATATATATGTGTAATGATGGAAGTGATGGATATGATTATAGGAATTTTGGAAATGATGATATGGGTGATGATTGTAATGATGTGAGTGATGGGTCTAATGGGTGTGATGATGGAAGAGATGTATGTGATGATATATGAGATTATCGACGGGATGATGTAGGTGTGGAAATATTGGAGTGATGGATGTGATAAGTCCAACTTATCTGGGAATAACAATGGACTCAAGGTTGACATGGAAAAACCAGATAAAAAAAGCCACCAACAAAGCTAAGACCAGAATGGCGATAATGAGGAAGATATCAGGCTCAACATGGAGACGGACACGGGCACACTAAAGAAATTGTACACATGTTATGTGAGACCAGTGCTAGAATACGGGATAGCAGCATGGTCCACATCAACAAAGAATAACTTTCACAAAATAAATGCAACCGAAAATCCAAGGTATACGTATCATCACTGGAGCTATGAGAACAATGCCAATAAATGCAATGGAGAACATCACACGAATCGAAAGTATGGAGACACGCAGAGATCAAAAAACACTCCAGCAGGTGGAGAAGTTCAAACGAATGCCTGATCACCCAATATATGACAGGATAAATCGCATGGGAAGAGGGAGATTAAAGAGAAACCACTTCATATCAAAAACAAAAGAACTTGCAAGAGCAGACCAAATCATAAGCCAGGCAGTGGTTAAAGATCTAAAACAAACATCCCAAATCCCACTATGGGAAAAAAGCAAAGTCCCCTTAGATGGTAGAAACCATAGAGGGAATAGGGAAAAAGGGAACTCAGACAGATTCAGAAAGGAAATTTATCACAGAAGAATATCTTAGGAGAGTATACCCACCAAAAACATGGACACAAGTATATACAGCTGGCTCATCTAACAAAGCCACATCCAATGGAGGTGGAGAGGTTTATTACAAACTAAGGAATGGAGAAGAAAACACTGGAGTTTTAACTACGGGAACATATTCCAATAATTGCCATGCAGAAGCATAGCCACTGAAGGCCGCAGCTGAGCTTGTAATCCAAGTTAAAGATAGCCACCAAGAAAACATAGTAATCCTGACTGATGCCGCAACAGTAATAACAGCGCTAAAACAACACAAAGATAAAGATCTCGAGCAATGTATGTTCTCCCTGACACAGCTCTCAGCAGAACACCCAAGGTTGGTCCTACAGTGGATCCCATCCCACTGAAATATTGAAGGCAATGAAGCTGCAGACAAACTAGCAAAGAGTGGAGGAGCATCCCCACAAACAGACCTGAGTATCACATTATAATGAGGCCAAGACCATAAATTAAAGCCAACTTCAGGGTAAAATAGGCTGATCAACACCCCGACTTCTGAAAAGAAGACAGCCACCGGTACTATAACTTAACTAGAGAAGAGCAAGTCATCATCTTCAGACTGAGAACTGGGTATAACAGACTCAAGAATCATCTTTACAACAAAATGAGCATTGGGACAGATGACAGGTGCCCATGTGGGAAGCATATCAAGACCGTGGAACACATCCTACAAAGCTGCATGCTTACGCAGGAAAAGAGAGAACAAGGTTGTTCTCGTGAGACATATATGAGATAAAAGCTGTATGGAGGCCATACCTTACAAACAACGGCGTCCTTTGTAAGAGAAACCGGAACCTTGATCTGAGGATGAACAAAGAAGCAGAAAGAAGGATGTGATGATGCGAGTAATGGATGTGATGATGGATGAGATGATCAATGAGTAGATTGGTAGGATGATTGATGGATGGATTTATTAGTGGGATGATGAATTGGATGACGGTTTGGTGGATGGATTTGATTGCGAATCAGATTATGGACGGGGATTGATGGATATAACGGATGAAACTATGAGCGGTTGGATTCGTGGAAATGATAAATGGATGGTGTATGGATAGACAGAGGGTGTGATGGATGGGATGATGGATGGAATGATTAATGCAGTGATACATGGGATGGTGTATGCGATGGTGTATTGCTGAATTTATAGAACTACAAATGGGTTGGTGGATCAAATAATGGACGGGTGGAGGAATGGAATTAATGGTGGGATGATGTATATGTCTATTTATAGGATGCATGGTTTTATTGATCAGATGATAAATGAGATGATGGATGGGATGATAGATGATGATGGTATGATTAATGGAATTATGGATGGGATGGTGGATGGTATGATGGATGGAATGGTGGATGGTATGATTGATAGAATGATGGGTGGTATGATTGATAGGATAATAGATGATGATGGTATGATTGATAGAATTATGGATGGGATGGTGGATGGTATGATGGATAGGATGATAGATGATGATGGTATGATTGATAGAATTATGGATGGGATGGTGGATGGTATGATGGATGGAATGGTGGATGGTATGATTGATAGGATGATGGGTGGTATGATTGATAGGATGATGGGTGGTATGATTGATAGGATGATGGGTGGTATGATGGGTGGTATGATGGATGGTATGATTGATAGGATGATGGGTGGTATGATGGGTGGTATGATTGATAGGATGATGGGTGGTATGATTGATGGAATTATGGATGGTATGATTGATGGAATTTTGGATGGTATGATTGATGGAATTATGGATGGGATAATGGATGGAATGGTGGATGGTATGATTAATGGAATTATGGATGGGATAATGGATGGGATGATGGATGGTATGGTGGATGGTATGATGGATGGGATGATGGATGGTATGATGGGTGGTATGATGGATGGTATGATGGATGGGATGATGGATGGTATGATGGGTAGGATGATGGATGGTATGATGGATGGTATGATGGATGGTATGATGGATGGTATGATTTATAGAATGATGGATGGGATGATGGATGGAATGATGGATGGTATGATGGATAGGATGATGGGTGGTATCATGGATGGTATGATGGATGGAATGATGGATGGTATGATGGATAGGATGATGGATGGTATGATGGATGGGATGATGGATGGTATGATGGATAGGATGATGGGTGGTATGATGGATGGTATGATGGGTGGTATGATGGATGGTATGATGGATGGTATGATGGATAGGATGATTGGTGGTATGATGGATGGTATGAGGGATGGTATGATGGATTATATGATGGGTGGTATGATGAATGGTATGATGGGTGGGATGATGGATGGTATGATGGGTGGTATGATGGATAGGATGATGGGTAGTATGATGGATGGTATGATGGATGGTAGGAGCGATGGTATGATGGATGGTATGATGGGTGGTATGATGGATGGTATGATGGGTGGGATGATGGATGGTATGATGGGGTGTATGATGGATAGGATGATGGGTGGTATGATGGATGGTATGATGGAACGGATGATGGGTGGTATGATGGATGGTATGATGGATGGGATGATGGGTGGTATGATTGATAGAATGATGGATGGGATGATGGATGGAATGATATATGGAATGATGGGTGGGTTGATTGATTGAATGATTAATGGGAAAATGGATGTGATGATGGATGGGATGATGAATGGAATATTGGATTGCATATCGAATGAGTGGATGGGTGGAATGGTGGATGGATGAATTGATGGGATGGTATATGATATGATGTTTGGATATATTGAAGGGATATTGAATGTGGTGGTAGATGTGTGGATGCTTGGTATGGTGTATTTGTTTATGTTGTTTAAGGCACATAATGAGTGCATTTATTCTTTTGTGGGCCCTGAAAAGCGTGTTAAGGGGCGTATTGTAGTAGCTATCCTCACATCCCAAGCGTGCTGATGAAGGTGGACCGCGGTCCTCCAAGCAGTTGTGCTATGTTTGGCATCTTCTGCGCTTTGTTCACTACTACGGGAATCATGTCGATCAGACTGCCTAGAAAACAGCCTGTTTCCAGGGACTGCTACATGGAATAGAGATAGTGGTCTTGGTCAGTGTATTGTGCTCGAGCCTGACGCGTCTCCCTGGTAGTATGTTGTGTTAGACCGGACTATCGTATCAGTTCACCATGATGTATAGATGAATATATAGAATGATTAACAAGTGGTTTAATTTCCCATACTATATATCGTTGTTGGTGTTACTGTTGCTATTGTTGTTAACTGACGTTACTCGAGCTGAGTTATTCACTCAATACGAATTTCCTCTGGTAACTAGTTGTAGTTACGCATCTGATATTTCAGGGCGAATAGAAAAATGGTTCTCTTGTGTCTTCTGGGTGCAGTGTAAAGACATCTCAGCAGTCGTATCATCCGTTGATCATACAGCTAACATCCTGTTTACAGACGCTTCGTGTGCCCCTGTGGAAAGGGGGAGGTGAATCTTAGTCAACATAACAAATGCCACTCTGCTCCACAATTCCAAACTTCGGTCGTCTGTATCAAAATAATGTCATGGTGTATGCGCTCTACGTCATTCATAGTATCGATCGGTGACGTTGAACAACTGAAGGTAAGTGTACTTTCTAGAAACGCGTCTAATCAACAAAACGATAAGATCTAGCTGTTATGGAAGGGAGGGAAAACCAAACCCGTTCTGATAATCTGTGTTCTTTTAGAAAACTCATTTTGCAGGAAATGATATAACCTCATATAACCTCATATAACCTCATATGACCTCATATGTGGCTGCAACAATATTTTTTTTAAAGCCAAATCAGAAACGTTCGGGTTAAATGGAAATACATTATAACAAAAGCCAGATAAAAACAGATTAGGCTCAAATTTATTTTTGCTGTACCTTCTTCTTGTTTGATATTCACTCCTACCGGAGCATTGGAACACTACTCAGTTGATCTCCTTCAGTAAGACTGCTCCAAAGTAATGTGTCTGCTTTTACAATGGTCGGCTACGTATGGCCTAATAATATTACTTCGAATCATTACTGTGGATACGTGCAGCTTGGCACAGTGTGTACAAATAATATCAACCTCTATTGTATAATGAGTAAGCGTTGTGCCATTAACTTACCAGGCTTTTAGTTGTGAGCTACTGGTCCGAACCTCGGGAAAGACTAGGTTTGTCAAACAGCATGACAATAACATAACCAACGCACTAGCGTCAACTATCGGGACAAGCGGCTTTTGCTGCGCAGATCTATATCAGTACCTCCGATGGACCCCAGATATATAAGAAGCGTCATGATAGTTTGGTTTTATGTCGTTATTCATAAAATTAACATTAATTATTTCTTTAGTAAACATGGATTCACATATAGGAATAAAAGTACTTTCCACTAAGTACACTTTGGTACTCCTAGTGAGTGTGTGTGTGTGTGTGTATGTATTTGTGATTCTGTGTATGGTTGTTTGTGTGTGTTTTTGTGTGTGTGTACTTATGTGTTCGCGCTGATATACTCAAATTGTCTGAGCGCGTGCGTACGTTTGCGTGTGCGCACGGTTGTGTACGTGTGTGTGTGTGTGTGTACGTGTGTGTGTGTCTGTGTGTGTGTGTGTGTGCGTGCGTGCGTGCGTGCGTATTTGAGCATAAAATGTGTTGGAAGAAAATTATATACACAGATAGGAAGAAACGTGTAACAAGTGCCTACGTGACAAAGTAGGCAAAACAAGTAATGGTTCACACTGTTTACTTCTAAGACCCTGCGTCTGTGCGATTCCTGGAATCCCCCATTATCTATAAAAAGATAAATTCCAGGAAACCCTGTGACATTGTTGGGAAGGGTTGCGTCATCGCGTGCTGAAACAACACGTGCATTTAGTTAAACAGGATTTCTTTGGGGAATTCATCCACTATTTTGGATAATACACTTTTGAAAGAAAACTTTACATGTTCGAAAATAATTTATTCCGGGTAATTTTAAAGCAAATGTTATTTAAGCTAGAAGATGGATATCTTGGAATATTCAAGTGAAAACATTTATTCGGATGATATTGTTAGATTTCTGTTTGTAATGTTTAACTTAACAATGAATGGGTTGGTAACGGAGAACTGATGCATTTGTGTTGTTTCGTTTGTTTGGATAATTTGCAGTTCGCCCATAGAATGTTTGATAATGCACTACTATAAATTTGAGCAGTGTTGAAGGGCTTGTTACTCAATGTAAAGGTGGTCGATTCGATTTCCCGTTTCCATCCGGCTGCAAAGTGTTCGTGATTTACATTCAGGAAAGGAAAAGCAGCGGGGAAAGGAGCTGTTAGCACGACTTTACAAACAGTTTAAGCCTAGGAAAATGAAGTGTTTAATCCTTTATCCCCGACAGCAGTGTACCTGAAATTTAGTGAATCATCATCATCATCATGCTGATTAGCGTAAGTGATCAAAGATCTACATAATCTCCATACCTGAGCTTTTTAATTTCATTATTGACCGTCTACCGTTCTGCTATGTGAAACCGTTCAACTTGTATTCTCTTTGTCGACGTCTCTACCTTTTCCCATGTAATTTTCCTTGAAGTTAAAGCTCGGCTGACTTCATTAAAAAAAAACAAAGCTATCATCACTGCGTCTTTTTAATTTCTGAGGTCCGCACATAAGATGTATACGGCCGAGGAATAAAGGTCGCATGCCCCACGCACTGTACATGTTAATTATTTGTAACCTTCTATTTACAAAAGTGTATATGCATTTCCAAGGCGTTGAAGGCATGCACTAGCCGCCAGAAGACCGATATGGCATGTCCGATAAGGATAATTGATTTGTTCCTATTCATGCAATAAGTTGAATGGAATCATTTGTAAGTATTATATCTGTAATAAATATGTGTATTTAAAAATTCAGCAATTTCCCGATAAAGACAGAATATATCAATCGAATAATTATCGAACAGCAGTATAAATGAATGCCATTGACATCTTAAAAACAAATAAGACCAACAAAATAAAAAAACATTATTGGTACACACGAACAGTATAATACATGTACCAATGTGTCTACCTTCGGAGGTCGTTAACTGTTTCTAGCAAATTAAAATGATACACAAGAATACAATTAATTAAGTTTACGTTCCTCTGCACAACTGTATTTAGCGTGTTGATTTCGTGGATTGTTTTCTGAATTGTGATTAAAAACTCGTTAAAGGCAGCTGACAAGCTAATCAGTGTTGTATGTCAACTGTATTTTCCTACGACAGACATACATCTTGATCTATATATTATCAAGGATACAGTAGCATGTATTTGTATATTAAATAACAATCAAGAACAACTTAACCAACCAAAAACGACAGGTCTACTTGTTTGTTTTTTTATTTTCGTAGCTTAAATCTTGACTTTTGTTGAATTTTATATGATCGCTAATTGTAGTCGCTCGTACTATAACGCAAGGCGTACTGATGAGGGTATATATTAGTCCCTGCTCATGTAGTGCAATTCAAGGTTTCCTCGCGCTGTTCATCACTACAGGAGCCAAAATATCGAGCCCCACCTCGTTGGTCAGATTGCTGTAACAATAGATGTTTCCATGTGTACGGTGTGGATTTTAAATGGGGGGTCTTGGTCAGCATTTTTCACCTGGCCCTGACGTCAGCATGAATCGTACCCACCAATAAGATAGATGTACGCACCACCATAACTAGTCAACACTGCCATGGATCGGACATCTCCTAATGAAATATTCTGATGCAATCACTAGAACAGTCATGTCAAGGACCCAGACAAAAGATCAAATAGGAGCTGGTTTGAAGAACTATAACAGTCGAACTTTGAAAGAGCTGGGGCACCGAAAGAAGAACCAGGGACCCCAATGTGAATTTGGGGAGGGGGACCCCCATGTGAATTAGGGGAGCGGGACCCCCATGTGAAGTTGGGGAGGGGGACCCCCATGTGAAGCTGGGAAGGGGGATTCCCCCATGTGAAGCTGGGAAGGGGGATCCCCCATGTGAAGTTGGGGAGGGGGACCCCCATGTGAAGCTGGGAAGGGGGATCCCCCATGTGAAGTTGGGGAGGGAGCTTGTAGCTTGGTGCCCTTAAACACACAATAAGGTAATAATAAAAGTGATCGATGTTTTCTGGTCATTAGCAAAAGATCTAAGAGAAAGAGGAAGTGCTTGCATATATTTAAATTGTCAAAAGCCTTAGCTTTGATAAGACACGTATGTGCTCATTTCAAAAATTATTGCAGGACAGACTACGATAATAATGACATTACGTAAACTAATAATAGTTGTTGATCGTGTGGTTTTTTTTCTCAGGAGCGTAAAAGTATCTATATTTGTAAAAGATAAATCCTTCGATCGAGTTGTTTGTGCTAGTTTCGGTAAATATTTTGTTATTGGCAAACAGACCTCGTTAAATTTCGCCAACAAACAAATGAACCCTGTTTGTCTCTCGCGTTCCCGAGACAGATGTACAACTCAAATTCTTTACGATGCAGAATTTTTTACAAAATGTGTTTATGACTGCATATGTTGTTGACGTTGTTCGAAGCTACTTCTACCGAGATGACGCATTTATTTGATAGCGGGCTAGCGTGGCTCTTCTTACATCATAGTATATACTTGAGAACATGGACCACTGTCATCATGGCTGTAGTCTAATGCGAGGCTTCTCCATAAATGAATCACTGTAGCAATTACAGTGTGATCCCCACCTCGTTGGCCAGAATGTTCCGAAGAGCATGAAAGGGACCTGAGTGGGGATCAATATGTTTAGTGTGTACATACATTTTCTTTTTGCACATACAGCTTTCTATCAAACGTCATTGTGTTATTTCCAAAGGGTGTCACCTGACACCCATTGTGTCAAGCTTACTGTACTATCTACTCGGGGCTTATTGATAAGACGTGTAGGTTATTAAGACTTGGTACAGCAGCTGACTAGTCTAAGGAAGGACTATATTTCTCTCAAGAAATTCTTTTACTGTATGGACGAACTGTCACGTAACCTTTACTTATGAAGTCGTCATTTTTGTGGGTTCTACTAAACTGTTAAACGTGTCCTGTACAAAGCAGAATGACGTGGTCACATCTATAAAGGTAAGAACAATGGTTTGGAAAGGTCGAGCTGAATGAGAGTATTTAAAGGTAGTAATAGAATGGCAGAATAGCAGAATAGTACAAAGATTGCGTCTGATAGCAAAAATACCGGTTTGTTTTGATTCTCGTTACTGAAACGTTGAAGTCTACGCAGTTGTAAATGGGTACCTACCATACTGTTAGAGAAGTATAGCAGAGTGTAAGCTTAACGACCACCTCACTTCATAAAACGTTGAAATCTAGTACAATACTTCCGTAACACTTCATTGCTGACAGCAGTGTTTATTAAGGGACGACCTCTACCTGTGCAGTTGAAACAATTAATGTAAATAAGTAAAAAAAAACAACGAAGCGAAGCCGCAGCGGTATTGGAGATCAAAGATTGATAAAAACATACACAAGTATGGCTCAGTTACCACACTGGGACAGAATAAAACCAAACCCACGTTACGGCAGCAAGGTCTTCGCTAAGAGCAAAGCATAAACGGAAATAACTAAGTATCAAATGTTAAGCCACAGTGTGCCAGTAAATAAGTGTGACATCTAGATTGCAGATTTGCCTCAGCTGATGTCTGTTGCATACTTGATAACAAAAAAGTCAGAGAAAATGACAAACGCACACTTCCGACAAAGAATACAAAATCGACTAGAATGCGGTAGCGAAGTATACATTACATGACTATGTAAAACATTTAAACTAGTAAGGCCTATGAAAGATGAGACCAGAGATAGACCTAACATAGAGTGCTATAGGAAATGCAATCAAAGGCGCGATTTGGGGTCAGGGAAGAGTGAAACAGAAACGGAAAAGCAAGAATATAAATAATGAAGCAAAACCACGAATTGGAAAAAAAAAAAATAACAAATTACAATGTCTTTATGCAAATGTTTGGGTTTCTATAGCAACAATATTTTTGCACAACAAGGCTACTAGCTCCTTGCACTACTATTTTTAGTCGCATTTTGCGACATTCATGGAAGTGCAGTCAACAATTTTTTTTTCTCTCACCAGTAAGGCACCCCTGAATCTATTCGCCGAATAAAAATATATACGTGACTCTTTAATTTACTATATAAATATATACTCATCATAATAATATCACTTCTTGTGTGTAGCTTCGTTCATTCACATCTTCGCTCCAGTTTGAAGCTGAGACTACCACTTCAGCCGGCCCATTTTAATAGTAACCCTGTTTCCAAGTATTTGTAACTATTTCCAGTTTCCCTCAAATATATATATCATCATCATAATGTAGCATGTCCTTAATAGAACGTCGGTCCCATCACAGTCTGTCTAAAAGAAACTCTTGCCAAAACTCCAAGTTCCACCACAGCCATGCCCAGGCATTCCTGGATATCTTGGTGCCATCGTCTTCTTGGTCTACTCCTGCCTCTTTCCCCTGGCACCATATCTTCCATCATTGTTCTCTCAAGACTGTTGTATCTCTTGGTGTGATCAAAGTATTTACATTTTCTGGCCATAATGGAATTGATAAACCAGTTTTCCTCTACGCTCAACTCTTGCCGAATGTCTACATCTGTCTTTTTCACTGTAATGGGTATTATGGGGGTCTTCCTGTATCATTTTGACTCGAAGGATTCGATTCTTTGTCTCCCTAACACACCACCTGCATGAAGGTAAGATTGACGTGGCATGTATCCAGGAAACGCACCTCAACAATAACCATAAATTCTCAATCAGAGGATATCAGACCTTCCGTCTAGATAGAGAAGGCCACAAAGGAGGGGTCCTGATACTGACCAGAAACAGCATACCGAGTAGCGCGGTACCTGTCAATCACACCGGACAAGCAGAAATTGTAGGAGTTGACATAATGGCTCAAGAGACGAAGCTCTGCATTTTCAATCTGTACGGACCACCAAACAGAGACCTATCGCTCTCGAGTATGGAGGTCAGAGACTCCAACTGCATAGTAGTTTGAGATTTTAACAGCCACTCGGAGAGATGGGGATACTCTGACACAGACAGCAGAGGTGACGAAGTGGAAGATTGGGAGATAGATGCAAATCTCTCCCTAATCAATAGGCCGGAGGATAGCCCTAGCTTCTATTCAAGAACATGGCATACCACCTCGACTCCAGATTTGGCCTTCTCCACACAGGACATACACCATAAAATAGACCGCCAGGTTCTAAACCAACTGGCAGGTAGCGACCACAGGCCGATCAGGCTAACCATTGACATGGAAGTAGGCCCACAGGAAACAAAACCGCTCCCACGTTGGAATTACAAACGAGCCGACTGGGACAGATTTGCAATCCTGACAGATGGGCTGTGTGAAACCATCAACACACGAAACACCAAAATGAAGCCCATGGTAGAGATCCTAAGCAAGGCAATAATGCAAGCCGCCACTGAAACCATCCCAAGAGGAGCTAGGAAAAACTATAAGCCCTACTGGAATGATGAGTTGCAGAAAGTGGAAGATGAAGTAACAAATGCTAGGAACATGGCAGAACGAGAAAAATCCATGGAGGCAAACATCGCCCTCAAAGCCGCCGCGGCGAAGTACAAACACACTCTCAAGCAAACAGCAAGAGAAAGCTGGAAAAATAAAACGGAAAGTCTAAACCTGGACAAAGAAGGGAACAAGCTATGGAAGCTAGTCAGAGCCATGAACGACGAAACCCCGTCAAATAAACAAATTACTATCAAGCAGGGCGAGAACTTGATCACAGGTAAGAAAGCCGCAAACGCCTTTGTCGATCACTATGCCAGAGCAAACCACATCGAGGTCCCTGCAGATAAGCATACAGACATTAGCGAAGAGCTAAAGGGACACGAAAACATAAATACGGCTCCCGAAGAGCACATGATGGCCAAACTAACAATGCACGAAATGGAAGAGGCTATGAGAACACTAAAGAAAAGGAAATCTCCCGGAAAAGACGGGATAACAAACGAAATGCTGATGGGGCTGGGCCAAACAGCGAAGAGGAAACTACTATCAGTCCTGAACCAAAGGTGGAAAAGGGGTATTGTACCCCAGGCATGGAAAGATGCAATACTGGTACCAGTACCAAAAACAGGAAAGGATAAAACAGATCCAAATGGATACAGGCCCATCAGCCTACTGAGCTGTGTCGGCAAGCTGATGGAACGGATGATAAACACCAGACTGATGTGGCATCTGGAAGAAAAACGAATACTAATTCCACAGCAAGCCGGCTTTAGACAGCACAGATCCACTGAGGACCAGGTCATCCTCATAGCCCAGGAGATAGAAGATGCCTACCAGGCACAGAAACACACAGTAGCTGTTTGGGTGGATCTGGAAAAGGCATTTGACAAAGTCTGGAAGGACGGACTTAGAGTCAAGCTAAGAAGAAGTGATGTCTGTGGGAAGATGTACAAGTGGATCAACCACTACCTCAAACAAAGAACGGCCAGAGTCCAAGTACAAGGGCAGATGAGCAAAAAGGTGACACTCGAGCAGGGAGTACCCCAAGGGGGAGTATTGTCACCCACACTCTTCCTGGTATGTATAAACGATATTACAGAGAATATACCGAGAAGAGTCCATAGCTCAATGTTTGCAGACGATCTGGCTATGTGGACCTCTGAAAAGAATCTCACCATAGCAAGAAATCGGATGCAGACGGCCCTAACATCGCTGGAAGAGTGGGCGACCTCATCGCTGGTCAAATTAAACGAGGAGAAAACCACGTGTACAATATTCTCGCTTTCATTAAAACCCCAAAGTACCAAATTAAGCCTAAATGGCAAAATCCTGCAGCCAAACGACAACCCAACCTATCTGGGAGTCACATTTGATCGGCGCATGACATGGAAAAGTCAGATTGAGAGAAACCGAATGAAAGCCAGAGAAAGAATGGCAATCATGAGGAAACTTGCTGGCACTAGCTGGGGAGCAGACGAAGGCATACTAAAGAAACTGTACACTGGAAGAGTGAGACCAGTTCTCGAGTATGGCATTGCGGCATGGACAACAGCAGCGAAGGCGAACTTCGATAAAGTGAACAAACTTCAAAACCAAGCCATGAGAATTATAACAGGTGGCATGAAGTCAACGCCAATTGTAGAACTTGAAAAGATTACAAAACTGCAATCCATGACCGATAGAAGAGACTGCAGAGCCCAGCTGCAGTCAGAGAAACTCCGAAGACTGACGGACCATCCAATGTACCAGAGACTAAACAATTTGGGAAATGGGAAACTAAAGCGGAGAAACTTTGCAGAAATAGCCAAAGCAAAGATGCACGAAGATCCCACAAACGCACAAACAACACCAAAACCCATCACTACTGTACGAAAACCTACCTGGAGGCAGGATATATTTCCAGAGGTGGTAGAAAATATACCAGGTATTGCAAACAAAAACTGCCAGACTGAAAAAGAAAGGAGAGACACTACCCTAAGCTTCATAACGAAAAGCTACCCAAGCATGGACTGGACCCATGCATACACCGACGGTTCTGTAACAAACACTACACAGAACGGAGGGGCAGGAGCATTCCTGAACCTACCAAATGGCAGACAAATAACACTGTCATTCGCTACTGGTAAGTTCACAAGCAATTTCAGAGCGGAGGCAGAGGCACTGAGGGCGGCAGTGGAAGAAATGGTGACACATAGTGAAAATGAGAGCCATATAGTTCTGCTGACAGATGCTCTCGAAGTAGTCACAGCGCTAAAAAGCCAGAAAAACACTGAGCTTAATGACCTAAGAGCAGCACTCTGCAAACTGCCAGCAGTCCGCACCAAAAAGGGTAGTGGTACAGTGGGTCCCGTCACACTGCAACATCCAAGGCAACGAGGAGGCAGACAGACTGGCAAAAGAAGGTGCAAGACTACCACAAACAGATACCAGTATGACGTACGAATAGTCAAAACGGCTTATCAAAGCCAGATACATGACCAAATGGGAAACCGAACATACTGGTTACACCAAAAACGATGCCTATTACCAGTTGAACCGAAGAGAGCAGGTCGTTGTCTTCAGACTTCGCACTGGCCACAACAGACTGAGGTACCACCTATTCAACAAATTGAAGATAGGGTGTACCGACGAATGCCCGTGCGGTACTGGTAAAATGACCACTGAACATCTGCTGCAGAACTGCCCGACATACGAGGATCAGAGAGAGCAGATGTGGCCATTACCAGTGGAACTGCAAGACAAGCTCTATGGCAGTGGCGAGAGCCTCAGGATGACCGCCGCTTTTCTCGAAAAAATAATGGTTACTGTCTGACTGTGTACGCAGAAGAAGAAGAAGAAGAAGATTCTTTGTCTAGAAGTTTTGGTAATCGTCCATGATTCGTAGCCATAAACTTCTACAGGAAAAACACAGGCTCTCAAGACTTTTATTTGTGTCGTTTTGTTGGTGCTCTGCCATAATTTCTTCAGGCTGTTCAGTTTCGGCATTGCCATGACTATTCTTCTTCTGATTTCTTTCCAGCAGTCGCCATTCTTGTCAATTCTGGAGCCCATGTATTCAAAATACGGGATCTGATCTATTTCCTCACCACCTACTGTAAATGTATGCTGACATTGTGTTTTGTCGGCGGTCATTATCTTTGTTTTCTTTATGTTTATAAACAGGTTTTGATCTTTACTATGTCCATTTATAGCTGAAATTAGCTGCTTTTGCCCTTCTGCACTTTTTGAAAGTATCACTGTGTCGTCTGCGTATCGTAACTCTGGAATCTAGTACCTGCCAATCATAAATGTATCAAAACTTTCAATATTCTCGTCTTGTCGAACATTTCTCATTATACATTCCGCATAGATGTTAAATAGATGAGGTGAGAGTATACATCCCTGTCTTACTTCCTTTTGTACTGCAAACCAATCTGATGTTTGCCCAGATAATTTGCTACTCAATCGTTCTTTTTCACTGGGAGTCCCAATTCCTCGTTTACATGGCTACATTTGTTAATTCCTTCCTGAAGGATAATCACATCCAACCCAACTCTTGATAATCACTATATCTGCTGATTGTTGTAGCAGAGAAATATTTAAGTGAAGATATGCATGCAAATTGTATTTGATAATCTTAGACGCATGCCATTATTCGAACCATATAGTAGATGTGAGTTTATCTTAATGGAAAACTGTCTGGTGACACTTGTTTTGTCTTGTCTTATCCACTTGTGCCGTGAAGCGCCGTGAGGAGCCGTAGTTTTCTGTCCATGGCTAGACGTGTCGCTGAAGTGGTCGTCATCCCATGAGGATTTAGAATATCTGCAACATTTCCTATCCATCTACTTTTCGGTCTGCCACGGTTGCGAAAACCCGAATGTCGTGGGTAATATGTCCACAGAGGATCCAGATGCTGAGCAGCGCATGAGCTGTAGAGGGGATCAAGATGCTGAGCAGCGCATGAGCTGTATTGGTCAGCGATTCATAGCTACTAGCGTCAGGGCCAGCGAACCAGAGCTGCCAAGACCCTTCTACACCTCCACGCGGTGATCCTGGATAACAGGCTGCAGCAGGGCAGACTGGCTAATGAGAAGGGATCGAAGAAGGAATGCTAACCCGGTACTCAAAAAATGCTTACTGGAGTCGGATGTGTTGGACCGAAAGGTGCAAATATCGCAGTCAAGCTGTAAACTACGACACAACGCATTCCGTTCTCTGGACTACAATCTGCTACTTAAGCCCTTTCAGTGTTTAGTAGTGGGAGATTGAGAATCAACGAAGCCAAGCCTAAGCCATATGTCCACAGGGGTAGTTGGCCAGGATGCATTCTCATTAGGTCGCCGAACCAATTGATACTCACTTCCTCAAAACATTGCGAGCAGGGTCTTGCTTCAACTATTCTTCTCACATCTTCATTGCGCATTGTGTGTCTCCTAGTTACGCTTGGGGTTTAGAAGCGTAAAAAGTGGATAACTAGATTTGTAGTGAAATGTAGAAGAGCTAAAAAAAAAAGCATTGAAAAAATATATAGAGGCCGGTAATTCAAAAGAAACATATTTAAAATATTTGGACAAGCAGAACATATATCAGAAAGCGAATAAAACAGCAAAAATAGACTTCGAAAAAAAACTTCCTTAGATGATCAAGACTGGTAGTAAAAGGTTCTTCTCTTATGTTAGAAATAAACAAGACAAAAGACAAAGTAGGCCCTCTCATAGTACAGGGAAAATAATAAGTGAGAATAGGGAGGCAGCTAATCTACCCATTTAGTACTTTGGAACAGTCTACACAAAAGATTACTGCTCTAAGATCCCAGAGCCTATAGATATTTTTCAAAGAGACATTGATACAGCGGGATTAAGATCATTCTATATTACAAAGGAAATTGTTGTAAAAAAATTGGATGGGTTGAAAGTGCATAAATGTCCAGGTCAAGATGGTATTCATCCAAAATTGTTGTTTGAAGTTAGAGACCAACTAGCAAGCCCATTGGCTATATTATGTTCTCAATAACTTGCAAAGGGGATTGTTCCACGGGATTGGAAAGATGCAGGAGTGATTCCCTTATTTAAAAAATGCAAAAAATCAGATCCGGCAAATTATAGACCGGTGAGTTTAACGAGCATAGTCTGTAAATTGTTAGAGTCAATAATCAAAGAAAACATTGTAATGCATTTAGACAAATTTATATCTAATTAGAAATAGTCAGTATGGGTTTACTAGAGAGAGATCATATTTAACAAATCTATTAGAATTCATGGAGGAGGTTACCAAAATGTTAGATAAAGGGGAGCCAATGGATGTTATTTATCTAGATTTTGAGAAGGCCTTGGATAGAGTACCTCATCAAAGATTATTTCGAAAGTTAAAATCACATGGAATAGTTGGGGAAGTTGCCAAATGGATTAAAAATTGGTTAACAGGAAGAAGGCAGAGGGTGGGCATAAATAAGGAGTACTCTGAGTGGTGTGAAGGGAAAAGTGGAATGCCACAGGGCTCGGTTTTGGGACCAATTTTGTTCTTGATATATATAAATGATTTGGACATAGGTATGGGATCCATTATTTGCAAAATTTGCTGATGACACAAAACTATGCAGTAGTGTCTCATATAAAGCAAAAGTGCATATTTTGAGGTCGGATTTAGATAAAATTATAGAATGGTCTGTAAGCTGGCAAATGGAGTTTAATGTAGATAAATGTGCAGTCATCCACATGGGTAAGATCCAATATGGAACATAATTACAGAATTGGAGAGAACAATATTATAAAGATAGATAAGGAAAGGGACCTATGGGTTATAATAGATCATACAGGTAAGGTGAGTGAACAAGTTAAGGTAGCAGTGAAAAAGGCAAATGCAATGTTAGGTATGATAAAAAGCAATATTAAACATAGGAGCAAGGAAGTGATCATCAATCTGTATAAAGCTTTAGTTAAACCTAGATTGGAGTATTGTGTACAGGTGTGAAGTCCTTATCATGGAGGGGATATAAACATGCTGGAAAGAATACAAAAAAAGAGCGACAAAGCTGATAATGGGATTCCAGAATTTCAGTTATGAGGAAAGACTCAGAAAAACCGCATAAAGTGTCTAAAATAGAGAAGAATTCGTGGTGACTTAATACAGGTTTATAAGATGATCAGAGCAATGGATAAATTAGACTATAACAAGTTGTTTTTTTTAAATACAGCCACCCACAATAACAAGAGGGGATAGATGCAAGTTGACTAAAGAGAGGTCCAGAT
The DNA here is from genome assembly GCA_036924085.1 of Ariolimax columbianus. Lineage (NCBI taxonomy): Eukaryota > Metazoa > Mollusca > Gastropoda > Stylommatophora > Arionidae > Ariolimax > Ariolimax columbianus. Next base: position 17,371,226 of record JAVGWX010000002.1, read on the forward strand.
TAGATATGAGGAAATATTTTTTTAGTCAGAGAGTGGCGAATGCTTGGAATGCATATAAAACAGATGGTAGTGTAGGCAGGGACAGTTAATGTATGTAAGAATTGATTAGATGCGCATAACTTTCATAGCAGGGTAATGCAAATGTGACTGGTTGTATACAGACTCTGATGAGTCTTCTAAATCAGAATAAAAATGTTAAGTTAAGTTGTCTCATCCCGGTTATTATCTCTATTGTTTCGTTTAGACCATCTGTTGTTTTTACTATACTTTGACACCCATGGTACAATGCTCTAATATTCTCAAATAACTGTCCTTGTACTCCGTAGTCGTCTAGGATGGTCCATAGTTTATTTCTGTCTATTCTATCGAAAGCCTTTTTTCCTGATCTATGAAAGCCACGTTGAGTTTCCAATCGTATTTCCACACTATAATTGTGAAAAAGCTGCCGAGATTGATACTGGACGAACAGAGTTTCAAGCAAATCTGACGTTGCTAATCTTGACGTTAACAAATTGATTTTATTCATTGCATAAGCAAGAGCACACAACATAATTATATGAATCAATACATAACTAGTGTGTAAGTTTTTTGTTCACATCGGGCAATACATCATCATCATTATTATCATTTATCCATCTGGCTCCCTTTGAAACGCAGGGCAGCAGGAGATGCTCTCCACACATTCGTATTATGTTCCGTCTATTTCAGTTCCTTTCACGTAAATCCGGTTGAACTGGCTTCCACCTATATTCCCCGTCTGTGGCTTGATTCTCGAGAACCTGGGCAGCAGTACTGTCATTTACATTTTCTGTTTCGGTTTCTGTAGCAAAGTGTGTTGTTGTCCTGAAGGCTTAGGTTGTTAGGTTTTAGTTAGTCCTCCAAAACCTGGGAAATGATTGTGCACTTTTAGTCCAGTCTCTCCCTTGGTGACATGTTCGGCTTGGCTGAACCTACCAGACATCTGCGAAAATAGTTCCAAAGTTCATGCAGCACTCACGCTGTCCCACAACCTCTAGGAAGTGACCACATGAAAGGCAATGATCTTCTTCCAAATATTCACATACTCTTGGTCCTTCAGCAGTTACGATATTCGTAGTCATAAGTCATGTTAATAAACCAAGCCGACTGGGCGTCTGATGCCAGTTTGTTACAAGCTGTTTATCCGGGTCATTTGGACTGGAATGTCATGTTCAGAAACGGGCTTTACTCCGTCTATAGCTGCACTAGGAAAGCATTATATGTTCTAATAATAGATCAGATATTCTTCTATACAGCTTTTGATGTCATCGTGCATGCTAGTAATATTCACTTTCTTATTAACTGCCAAACTCAAACTGATAATATATGTATATCTATGAATGTTGAAGAGCATATAATTTTATACATCTCTATTATGTTATTATGAACATCAAATTCAAGCCACGTAAAGCAAGAACATAGCTGAACGGGGATGTGCTGGCATTACATTATAATATACATTGCAATGCCCCCATAACCCTGTTAGTTATGGGTACTTTGATCACAATGACTCTCAGCAAGGTTGTTGTTACATAAATTATATGCGTGTTTGTGTGTGTGTGTGTGTGTGTGTGTGTGTGGGCGCGGTGCGTACGCGTGCGTGTGTGCGACCGCGATTGTGCGTGTGTGTGTGTATGTGTGCGTGTGTGTGTATGTGCGTTATGTGTGCGCGCGTGCGTGCGTGCGTGTGTGCGTGTGCGTGTATGTGTGTGTGTGTGCGCATAACTTAACTTAACGTCTTTATACTGGTTTAGAAGACTCTGTAGAGTATGTTTACAACCAGTTTCTTGATCTAAAAAAGAGCAAGCGCATCTAATTTTTTCTTGAATGCATTCATTAAACCTGTCTCCACTACTTCCTATAGAAATGCATTCCAAGTATACACCACTCTCTAACTAAAAAATATTTCATAATATCTCATCTGGATCTTTTTTTAACTAATTTGTAGCTGCGCTCTCTTGTTTTTGTTGCCGGCTGTATTTGGAAAAACTTGTTATAATCTAATTTATCCTTTCCGTTTATTATCGTATATATACATATTAAGTCACCTCGAATTCTTATCTTTTCTAGACAATGTAGGTCTGTTTTTATTAATCGTTCCTCATAACTGTAATTCTGGAGTCCCACTATCAGCTTTGTCGCTCTTCTGTGTATCTTTTCCATCATCTTTATATCCCCTCTACAATATGAACTCCACACATGTGTACCGTACTACAATCTACGTCTAACTAATGCTTTATACAGTTTGACTATCACTAGCATGCTCCTATATTTAATATTTCGTTTTATCATACCTAACATTACATTTGCCTTTTTCACTGCTACCTGGACCTACTCACTCACCTTACCTGTATGATATATTATAATCCATAAGGCACATTCTTATATTGTTCTTTCCCATTCTGTAATTATGTTCCATATTGGATCTACCCATGATTACCTTTATCTACACTAATCTCCATTTGCCAGCAGACGTTTGGATATGTGGTGTGTTAATGTGTATACTCAACAGTTGCAGGTTTGAATACATTTTTTTAATTTTGTGTATGTATAGATAGATGTATGTAGGTTTACATGTGTAAACGTTTTGTAATATTTGTATTTTTGTGTATCTATAGATGTATGTAGGTTTTCATGTGTAAACGTTTTGTAATACTTGTGCTTTTGTGTAATTATATTGATCATTTTGTTGTTTGGTCTATTCTGTCACAACTAGTGTGCAGTAAATCACAATATTTTGGCTACCCTCTGGCTAAGGGTTTTCTCCGGAGTAGCATTATATTCGATGCTATTCATTCATGCTAAGTGATGTTGTTGTGATTCATACGGTGTTTTTAATTGTTCAAGCCCCTGACGAACGCCTTGTAGCCGTAGCGTAGATTTCTTTTTTGTTTCTGTTCCCGTGCAATAACTGAGCCACATATATTTACGTTTTATCGACTTTTCACTTTCAGTACAGCAGCAACTTTAATTGATTTTCATTATACATGAATTATTATTTGTATTGAAAAACTTCATTAATACATTTTTTATTTTAAAAATACTTTTTAATAAAGCAACTTCGAAACACGACATGGCTTGCTCAAACAGAAGAACGCATAAAGAACGCGAATGGAAACATCTTAATTCGTGTGATGCCCAGCAGGTGGGCTGAATATATCAGCGATCTATCTGTTCAACGACGGTCTAGGCAACAGATCATCAGGATTTAACAATAACGGCTCCAATTATAAATGTATAAAGCAATCAAAGATATGAGCAAGGGAAACACAAAAAAGTATGGAACAATAAATAAATGGATGTCGGTATTGTTAAAATCACTGATCTGTTTACCGACATCTTCAATACATGATATATAGTGTGTGACCTATTCAGGATATCTCGTGCAACCGAATATTCATTTTTGACAAAATTCAGATATCGTACACAATTTTACAAGAGAGAATTAGGTATAGAGTAGGTAACAAACTCAAGGCCAGCAGTGTGGAATTCGACAGAAGAGCGGAACAAGTGATTTAATATTCTTTACGGGGACACATATTTACATACGAAAAAGCATTTACAAAGGCGTTATTGACTAAAGACTTTTCTTTGACACAGTCCAGCATAATGAGCTAATCTTCAAGAAACTATAGTATGTGTGGAAAGGACACAACAACGTGCAGTAACGATATTGGGACATAATTTTCACTAGGATCTGGTAGACTTTACTTACCATGTATAGATGTAAAAGGGCAATGCGACAAAGACGTGAACTCTCCCCTTATGTTTTACAATTTACACAGAAAACAATTTAAACAAATACAAGAAATGTCAGGACTCAGTATCGGTTGACGGCCACAAAAAAGAAGTATTTCAGATTACCGTATGACAGAGTTTTGCTAGCTGAAACCGAACAAGAATGAGAAGAATTGGTGATTTAAGTAAAGAGGGCATTTAACACTGAGAAAACGAAACCTATGATAATTAGCAAAGTAGACAAGAAATCTGCTCCACGGAAATGAATATGAAAAAAACACTAGAAATGGTCAAGATAATATCCTATCTTAGAAATATAATTATGGATGATTGAAGATGCAAAATATTAATCAAGACGAGAATAAGGATGACCAAATCTGTTTCACCAGCATGCGTTATACGTGTGTATTGTCATCCAAGCAAGTCACAAATAAATTATGAGAGTGATCAGATTTTGTATACGGTACTCGTCTGTACTGTAAAGTGTAGAAATGTGGACAATTAACAAAGTTTAAGAAGAGAATTGATACCTTTGAAATAAGAATGTAAAAGATAAATATGGTGCATTTCGTGGGAAAAAAGCAAACAAAGGAAGGAGTTTTGGGAAATTATGGAAGCAAAGAGAACTACGGAACGAAATGAGATTCTGGCAGTTGAAATATTCTGGTTGTATTAAACGACAGAACACCTTGTTAACAACACTACTGTAAGGACACATTAGGAGCAAACAACGCTACATTCAAGAGGATAACATTAACAGATGGACATTGATAAACCTGTCAGGTTCCACCATCAAGCATGATACAGAGAACGTTGGCGATCTACTGCGGACTTCATATTTGGAGATGACCTTTGAACTGATCTTAAATTAGAATCTTGGAATGGGGCAAAAGGTATTTCTGTATTTTTTAAATAAATTGTTTTCCAGTGGACTATAGTACTTTCAGATATACGTGCCAATCGTGAAAATAATACATCTAAGCAGGTATGAAACACAATTAATTTTGTAAATATATTTTTAGTTTTTGTAAGATCGACATAGTGTTATTTTGTTTTCAGTCATATGAAGTAATTAGGATGCATTTTAACTTATTTGAGGTGTATACAAAAAATGAATATATGTCTTCGCTGGAAATCATTTTAAGAGTTCTACAGTAACACATGGCGCTGTTTGGAGAAGGTTCTTCATATTGTATGTGTTCGCTACGGGAAATCGTTAACGTTCATTACTGTTGCATTGACAGTTTCGAGATGCACCACCAATTTAGGGAACTAGGTCGTTATAATAATACTTTTTATTTTGTAAAGGCGTAACAGAGATACACATTGTATTTATTATTTGAATGACGTTAAAGTTAAATTCGTTACACTAAAAAACATGGCAATAAAACTGTATACATATTTATCATGCGGGATTCCGTGGCGAAGTGGTTAACCTGTCGGCCTCGTGGTGTGGGTTCGACTCCGGACTCTGCCGTCTTTTTTACGGGTTCTTGATGCCGAGTCCCCTGCATCTCGTAGTCGCCCCCTAGTCGTCTTGTCTTTGACTTGCCACTGGGGAGAGGTTGGCTCGAGACGAGAGAGTGAGGATAAAAAGTAGCGCAATTTAATCCTTACTGAAAATATAGCTAGCAAAATAAATGATTCCATCATCGTCTAGGATGGGATGCGGTCTTTGCCTTTGCCTTTTTATTTATCATGTGAGGCTAAGCGTAGAAGTCGGTATCATCGTATTTCAGACCCAGAGAAAAGTGCAATGCTTGCTCTGAGTATTAGCAACAGACTTGACCCTAGAATGTGACAAAGAGAAAAGAAAGTTGACAGCTTTGACTAAACAATGGTAAACGAGAAATTATTGAATTCTGAATTCTAAGGAAGCATTGACCCTGAGAAAATGTCATTGAGAAAGAACAACGAACTTTATAACTCTAAATGATGCTGGCTTCACATTTCACGAACAAACAGGTGGTAGAAATATAATTTGTGAAAAACTTCATTAGCTTTTATGAAGTAAATACTCGTATTTATGGGAAATTGAGAAATACGTAAAGAAAACTACGATTTTTGTGCATATGAATTAAACATAAATAAATGCACACCTTTCAAATCTCAAAAATGTTGGCAATCTGTAGATGAAACTATACAGAGAATAGTGCCACGTAGTAAAGAACAGATACTGATAAAAACCCATGTATGGTCTGTTCAAACCCGATGAACTAATGTTTGTCTTAAAATCTACCGATAATCGAGACAATCATTCAGAGATGAATGGACACAAGAAAACTGTACTTCCTCAATAGATAGACCACCCTGTCTGTTAATAGAAAATGCTTTCTATCATAATGCAATGGCACGAGAAGACAAGATCCTGACTTCAGCAAGTACTAAGGACGAGATCAAACTTTGGCTAGCAGAAAAGAGCATATTCAGTTTACAGAAATGCACCTTAAACCTAGATTGTCACTTGTAAAGACATAGTAATCCATGAATATGGTTATATGTGTTTAAGATTGCCACGGTACCATTCACACTTAAATCCTTTAGAATTAGCTTGGGAAAAGGTGAAAACACATGTGGCAAGTGACAATCAAATCTTCAAACTATTTGATATAAAAAATGGCATCTGCTCCTCTCTTAGACATTGACAAATAATTATGGATTAAATGTGAGGACCATATGATGTGAGAGGAATATGACAGAAAGATGGTTTGCGATTCATTTAGTCGACAACTGTTATCAATCTCTTTGAGTCGTCCGTTTCTGAATAGGGTGGGTACATTATATATGTGTGTATTTAAAGCAAACTTTACATTCAATAATTTATGCAGGAAGCTTGGAATGTAAACATTTATTTAAAAGGAAACACTTACACAAACATTAGCCCTATAATTTTCTTTCAACGTAAATCTCTTACTGAAAATCCATATATTATAAAAATTGTTGCGCATCTATAAGGAGAACAATTTTACCCAAATCCCAATCATAAATACGTCTGCGGCTCTCTGTTCTACTATAAATTAATGGAAGTACTATAAAATGTGTTGTTTGTAAAAACAATAACTACTGGTCTCATTCAAGCAACAAAGAAAAAGTATTTTTTTATAAATCCAAACAGTTTACATCATATGAATGCGTAACACATTGAGCATCGTTTAGAAAATAGGGGCACTTGCAGAAATTCAAGTTGATAGGTTATGTTCATGAATTGTTAAGATTATGTATACATTTCTGTGGCACGAATTTCTGAACGTACCATAGTATGGCTCTATGCCAAACTGGAGCTTCATTGACGCTGTGAGCTGATCATAGTATATAATATGTTAAATTATATTAATATGAAACAATATATTTACTGAAATCCTGTAATTCTCTCCCATGTATCATCGGTATCCGAAAGGACACAAAGGAACAATAGCACTGTAACCTGCCATTACTAAGGAGGGTTAGTGATGGCTAGTTCACCCTGCCAAGAAAACTACAATCCCCATAAACAACAACGGCTCTGAACAGGTCAGCTACAAGTAAACAATATATATATACTATCGAAGGTAGAAGTAAGTCCTCTGTCAAGAGCATTAAGGCCGCACCGCAAAGAATGCCGTAAAGAATCACAGTGTCTGTGTCATCTGAGTTCCTTTTTAAATATTTTTTGTTGCAAGGTCACGAGAGGAAGCAACTGGCGACATAAGATAACATTGATCTGGAACACGCTAAAAGATGTGTTTCTGTAATAGAAAGCTCAGGGAATATGGACCATGTAATCTCTGTATACTACGGAAAACATGATAGCTCAGGGAATATGGAACATGTAATCTCTGTGTACTACAGAAAACATGATAGCTTAGGGAATATTGACCATGTAATCTCTATGTACTACAGAAAACATGATAGCTCAGGGAATATGGACCATGTAATCTCTGTGTTTCGATGGCACACTAAGTGGCTCTTCTGTGGTTTAACCGTACATGAAATTGTTCATATGTGTTTTGACCGTGAATTAAATGGTCCTCGTTTGTTTCGGCCGTCCATGAAGTGGCCCCTATGTGTTTAGACCGTCCATGAAGTGACCCCTGTATTTTGGCTGGTGTGTTTTGATCATGTGAAGTAGCCAAAGTGTAATTTTATCATCATTGAATAGCTCGAGTACTTTGGCCATGCACAGAATTGTACAATAATATGTATACTTTGATAAACACAGGTTTAGAGTGTCCAGGATATGAGCATCAGGAAATGCTTCTTTCCAATGAAATCCAAACCATAAATTATAAATGTTTGGCCTTTTTGTTTGGGGGTTTTCTAGGCATTAACACGTGTAAAAATCTGGAATGCCCAGTTAAACTCTATACAATTTGGTTTACCCGGCATCTACCAGATTGGTCAGTTAGCTTTTGGTTATTAATTTCATGTGGACTACGAGTCATCGCGTGTTGAAAGGAACATGGAGCCGAAGATCCAGCAGTGAATGATCTGACACCAGCCATCGACTGTTTGCATTAGGGCCAATGAATCATAGCTGCCCAAGACACGATTTCGGCTTCAAGAAGCGACCCTGGAAACAAACTGCAACCATGCATCCTGACTAAGTGAATAGGGATCCAACAGAAAAATCAAGCCCGGTTCCAAAAAGTGCTGCGCTGAAATAAGATGTGTCGGGCAGTATAGCGCAGATAGTGTTGCACCGCTGTAAACAATGTCACATTGTCACAACGTCCTTTTCAACAAATACATGTCAAGTCACCCTTTCCTGCTCCATCCATTACAGCTCTCTCTCCTCGTCTTTCTTATTTCATTTGTGTTTGTCTTTTATTTATACACTTTTATTTATGTATATCTTGTCCACCTTTGCTTTCCTTAACCTGTGGATTAAAAAAGCGAGACTGTCTTGAAATGCTATAAGCCATGTTTCTTTATGTGCGATCTATCCAACGTCAGATTCTTTTCCTCACATCTCGTTGATGGCATCTAATTTGTCCTCAAGTGGCCGTTTTTGTGGCCTCAGTTTGAGTCCATTGAACTAGGCAACCTACCCCTCACCACCGCTCTCCAGCAGGCCAAACTTGGTTAAGGTAAAAGCCCATACGATCAACTTCAAATGTCTGAGAGATGCAAACGACGAATAAATAGTGTACGCGCAGATTTAATTGTTACATGTCTATTTTGTTAAAAAATATTAATTAACAGTCATAAATATTAAGACATCTATCTACGCAATGTATGTATGCAATGTATGAAATTAACGAATGTATGTCAGGAATGTTTGTACACAATCAAGTAAAGATGTCCTGGAGAGATTAGGAATGGGAAATAAAGAACTGAAAGAAATACAAATCAGGCATATACAGTGTTGAAAAAAAGATGTTCATTGCGCTAGCAGCCTCGTCATGTAAAACAAATTGCTACATGAATATTCGTTGCAACAAGAGCTCACGTAAAGCGTTTTGATATAACGCTTAAAATTGGGTGTCTAAGTTTAATGCAGAATACAATTGACGGTATCATAGCACATCCATTTTGTAATGGAAATGATGTTAAGCATGAGTGTGTCCTGGCTCTAACACTGACCAGAATCTCCTTTGCTCTGTTACTGAAACATGCATTTGGTAATGTGACCAGAATCTCCTTTCTCTGTTACTGAAACATGCATTTGGTAATGTGACCAGAATCTCCTTTGCTCTGTTACTGAAACATGCATTTGGTAATGTGACCAGAATCTCCTTTGCTCTGTTACTGAAACATGCATTTGGTAATGTGATCAGAATCTCCTTTGCTCTGTTACTGAAACATGCATTTGGTAATGGGACCATAATCTCCTTTGCTCTGTTACTGAAACATGCATTTGGTAATGTGACCATATCCTCCTTTGCTCTGTTACTGAAACATGCATTTGGTAATGTGATCAGAATCTTCTTTGCTCTGTTACTGAAACATGCATTTGGTAATGTGATCAGAATCTTCTTTGCTCTGTTACTGAAACATGCATTTGGTAATGTGACCATAATCTTCTTTGCTCTGTTACTGAAACATGCATTTGGTAATGTGATCAGAATCTTCTTTGCTCTGTTACTGAAACATGCATTTGGTAATTTGATCAGAATCTTCTTTGCTGTGTTACTGAAACATGCATTTGGTAATGTGATCAGAATCTTCTTTGCTCTGTTACTGAAACATGCATTTGGTAATTTGATCAGAATCTTCTTTGCTGTGTTACTGAAACATGCATTTGGTAATGTGATCAGAATCTTCTTTGCTCTGTTACTGAAACATGCATTTGGTCATGCAAATCAAGGAATCTTTCTCCATACTAGGTCGAGTGGTACGCTGTTTAACTTTGCAAGCTCAAGGCCAAAGCCAAGATCGGGGATTTCACCACCAGGAACTTATTTTTCGCTGATGATGCTGCATTGGTCACCCACAGTCAACAGGAACTTCACCCGCTTGCAAAGATTGTGGTCTCACAATAAGTCTCAACAAAACAAATGTGATAAGACAGGAAGTAGATGCCCCACCAACTATTAGCACCGATAAATATGAACTGCCAACTGTACACCAATTCACATAGCTGGGATCCCTCATCAACGACAAGTTCCCTCTAGACCCAGAAATAGACACGTCACATTGGCAAAACTGCTGCTACATTTGCTCGCCTCACAACTCGTGTTTGGAAAAACCAGTAACTGACAACTCAAACCAAGGCCATGGTGTCCAATACATGTGTCGTCAGTACACTACTTTATAGCAGCGAGACTAAGACAATTTATGCCACACAAGAGCACAGGCTCAACAGCTCTCATCTACGACGCTTGCAATCCATTCTTGGAATTACATGAAGGGATAGACTGACAAATGCATTCTCGCACCGGTTTCTCAAGTATACACTCTACTTATGCGAATACTACGATAGCTTGGTCATGTTCGTTGTATCGAAGATGGTCGCATTTCTAAATATATCTTCTATGGACAGTTGGAGAATGGCAAAATATCAGTCGGCCGACCACAGTTGAGGTTTAAAGATGTGTGTAAACGTGATATGAAGGACATGGACATGAGTCTGACATTCTGGGAAGACGAAGATGCAGACCAGTCGAATTGGTGATGTACGCTGAATGGCCACCTCACGCTTGACAAAGAGAAGCTCTTGCAATACATAGAAGTGAAACGACAACCCGGGAGGAGTAAGAACACAAAATCTAAGTATGTATTTTGTATTTATCACTCCAGGTCATGCCATCCTATAGTCAGTCATGACTGAAAGAGGCTTCTATACTATACTATACTGTACTATACTGTACTATACTATACTATACTATTCTATACTATACTATACTATACTATACTATACAAAGGAGTAAAGTCGTATAAGCCGTAGATTCGTGGCACCTCTACTGTGCTAGGTTTTTTTTAATGTAAACGTAAAATGAAACTCACTAAAGTGAACATAATCTCATTAATATTCTGTTAACTGTTCCAATTCTTTTCATTATCTCCTAATGTGTTTCTTGTTATTTTATCCCAACCTGTATTGTTGATTAAGACTATAATCGGAGTAGCATTTCACGGGCTAGGATTTCAGACTCTCTATTGTGAGTCATTGTATAGATGTCAGGATGGCCCTGGCCGTTTTGAATATAGATAGTCTATTCCTAGCTAACTTTCAATTGTATGTATTGTTGTGTTGCACGTATCTCAATTGTGTTTCTATTTAAAATTAGAATAAAAATATAAAGGTAGTTTTATAGATGTGCCAAATTTGATCAATGGTAACAAAGACTTGGTCCACAAGAAAATTTCAAGCATGTCGTAAAATGTGACTACAGTAGAGAGAGAGAGAGAGATTGGGGGGGGGGGGGGGGGAGTGGCGGAAGGGGGGTGCGCAGCTATTCCCACAGGCAGGAGTGTCCTGCATGTGTCATCACGGTGCAGACGAACAACTTGACGTCATAATTGCAATTAAAAGAAGGCCAACACACTGTTAATATGCACCAAAGAGGAGTAGTGTTCTGTTATCCGTATTTTAAGCGACGAGGGGGTGAAACCTATCGACATTCCTCGGCTAGTGATTTACCAGTACGGGATGTGGGAGGAAATATATGTGTGTATGGATTTAAATGTAGTGTGTGGTTGAGCAGTTAGCGTGAGGGTCTACTAGTATTGAGGAAAGGTGTTCAAACCCCCGTAAGAAGCTATGTTTCATTTTATCTGTGAGTAAATTGGAAATCTAGTCTTGTTGCTGCTCGGTGACTGCATAGGTAACAGCATGTATCCCTCAGCTCGAATAATCTTCCAGGTGGTTTGGGCAGTATTGAGTATATGGTGAACAAGAGTGAACGACGCGTTTCCTTTGGAATCGGGAGAAGAAGCTCGTATAGACCTCTTGACTTCATTTTTTTTGCCGCTCGACTTTCAATGAGTGTTAATGTCCTTTCATGTGACTTAAATATTCTACAGGATAGGGTTGCCGGTCCCATGCCCAAACATTCTTAGACACCTCTAGCGACATGCCGGATAGTACACAATGGTACTATTCTTTGCTTCTCTTTCGTGTCATTGTAAAATGCAGACACTTCTTTAATTTTCAAATATTTCAAGTCTTTCAACTCAAGTAGCAGTGCTTGCCAATCCCCGTCACAGATTAGGAGTTTTCACGAAGATTACCATTTATGACCTATTTAAAATAGAATGCTTGACTTCTCGGAAACTATCACCCCACGATTTGAAGTTATATGCAAGGAAACTACTCCTTCTCAAAAGTAAAGTTAGTGACTATCGGGAAATCAATGATAACGTGTCATAATACCTTGCAATATTGAAACAAACATAACCTTGGAAACCACGTATTTTGACACTGCTTTGACCTAATTTCTCAGTTTAGTTTTCCCGAAATGTGACGTTTTCCAAGAATTGTTCACCACGTTTAGTTTGCCTCCGAGCCGATTTCTAAACTTCAAACAAAGAGTTCCCGAAAAATGTACATAAGTAGACGTTGATAAATTATCATGATACCTAATAATGGATAGGAAATAAATGTTGGCAAAAATAAATATCAATTATATGTGCTGCTACGATACTCTTACAAATAAGGTATTCGCATTCTCGTCTATATTTTTAAAATATATTTACTATGGTTTTCTTCTATTAATTCCAATAACTAGCTTTGTGGGGGGGGGGGGGGGGGGGGGGTTAACCATGAAACGCACTTAGTCATTTTCTGAGAAAATGTGTCATTGGTTAAGGGCAAGGAAATGTGATTGTATGACAAATATCTTTACTAAATGATATTTAAAAACAACTCGAACAAAAGGTAAACGTTCTGCGTAATGTTCTTCTATCTTCGACCTAGAAGACGCATGCAACCGTGTTGATTTGGGGATGTAAGGAATTGTCTAAAGCAGTGTGAATTAAACCCGTGGCTGGTTAGTTGGATATCAGCTGCCCTGATGGAAAGAACAGTTGCGCTACGCATGGGATCTTGGACATCAGAACCGAAGCGAATATGTCCAGGACTGCCTCAAGGGTCTCGGCTTTCTCCGGTGCTGTTCAAAATCTACACAGTAAAAGTGGCTCACATTCAAGCCACAGGGACAGAACGTTCACATTGCAGATGATATCCTAACGCACATGACTGATTCAGACTGGTAGGAGTTACTTAAAGATATCCAGGAAACCTTGTAAGCAATCTCACAGTGGTGTGGCGACTCAAACTCCAAGATCGATCCGAACAAGGCCTGCATGATGTGGTGCTCTTTGAATAATTATAAAGTAAAGGCTGAGCTCTGTGTCATCACATTTGAGGGATGCACCATTGACAGGTGAGACAGGTTGAAATACCTCGCAGTAACATTTGATCGCAGTCTCACATATAATTGCCATGTTGACCAGATCGTACAAAGATGTCAGCGAGGGATATGAGCAGCCAAGACTAGGACTGCTGTCAACTTGTAACTGCGCCTCCTGTTCATTCTATTTCGTCAGGTTGTGATGTCGGTTATTGATTACGGACTAGGCATCCTCACACTATCAAGAACACAGTGTGAAAGGTTGGACCGCATCCAGAATGAAGGTATGCGACTGGTTCTGGGCTGCACTAGAGATACCCCGATTGTGATGACGCGGTACATGCTGGGATTGTTATCGGTGATATCCAGACATAAACTGGCATAAGTCAAAGACTAAATGCGTATCACCACAGACACGCTCTGTACAGTAGTATTTCAGACATCAAGGGATCAAAATCAAGAGACCAGCTTTATGTATGACACAGGCAGAGACATCAATCGAACATGTCACCCTAGCTGAGACAATAGTCGGGGGGGGGGGGGCGGGCGGGGGGGGGGATGGAAAAATGGGTCCACACTAGTGATAGATGATAGAGTGCCAGAGAGTCATCATATCCTTAAGCAAGGAATCAAGAGAATGTGACAACAGGAGAACACGAGGTGAATCGCTGATAAAGGAGAAAACGTAGCATAGTGATGCCGTCATATACATCGACGGATCAGTGCAGCTCAACGGGACATCAGGCTGGGGCTTCTCGGATAGAGTGAGAGAACAGGTCGTTGCCGAGTGCAGTAGGGCATACATGTCAACGACCTCCAGTTTGAGAATGGAGATGGAAGCAGTGACCTCAGCGCTGAGATGGTTATCTTGGCTTGGCTTGGCTTCGTTCGTTCTTGATCTCCCGCTACCAAACCCTGAAAAGAGCTTAAGTAGCAGAATGTAATCCAGAACATGGAATTAGCTGTGTCGTAGTTTACAGCTTGACTATCATATTTGCACCTTTCGGCCCAACACATCCGACTTCAGCAAGCATTTTGTGAGTACCGGGCTAGTATTCTGTCTATGAACCATTCTCCTTAACTAATCTGCTCTGTTGCAGCCTGTTATCCAAGATCATCGCGTGGAGGTGTAGAAGGGTCTTGGCAGCTCTGGTTCGCTGGTCCTGACGCTAGCAGTCAGCTATGGGTCGCTGACCGCTGCAGCTAATGCGCTGCTCAGCATCTTGATCCCCTAGCTGATACTTCTTTAACAAAGGCAGTCATCGTGACAGACGCGCAAGCCGTACTTCAGAAGGTACAGAAGGGATGGCTTAGGTACGAGTGGATAGCAGCTGTTGAGGCCCCAAGACTCCAGGAGTTGACATGAATCTACTGTCCTAGTCATGATGGGGTCCAGGGCAACAAAAGAGCTGTCATCTTGGCTTCACAATCTCCAATCATGGGTACGTAAGTGATGGATAAGAATTATATTTTGAAATCAATCAATGACCGCCTGTTAGATGAGCACACTGCAATAGATGAAGCAACAATCCACAGGCAGCAAAGTTTCGACATTAAAGTAGGTTCGAGTGGAGTAGGGCGCATGAGAGGACAGAGCAAGAGAGTGTACAACCAGCAAGCTACATGGACCATCAGCATTTACACATCTGCACCATTTGCTGAGAGAGACTGAGCACCTATGGGTATGCCCGGAGTGTAGTGACGTCGATTCTTAGAAACAGAAACAACCACATTTTCTTCTTCTTGTGGTTTCTTTTCGACTCCAGTCAGTGCATAGGTCCATTAATACAGCTTTCCTCCTTAAGAAGCCTGGGCCAAAGCACGCCGTGTACTTTTGCAGTGGTAGTTTCTGTAGCAATGTGTTTCTTTTACTCGATGGTGTTGTTGCCTCATGCACAAGCCTGTAGTGTAGACTTTTACGACATGCATGTAACTGTAGTGGTTGTGTTCTTGATTGCCAATTAAAGAGCCCCTGTACCACTCCTGGAAATAGTCACTGTACACTCGTCGAAAAAAAAGAATGTCCACTGCAACTGCACAAACATATTGTAAGAGTCGACACCAGAACGTCGTGTATCGTGGTAATAACAACCTTACCATGTAAAAATATGTCTATTGAAATCATTACTGCAAATGCTTGGTTACAGGGGCCATTAGTAGCTGTTTCGGTATCCTTCGTTTGGAGTATGTCTGTTATTGAAATGAGCATACTTCGTCAACAATAGATCTTAATCTTGTTGCTGTTGGGGTTCGATGGTACTCGTGCCGAGCTGAGTTTTCGAATGACGACATTATTTTGATAGCGGGTTGCAGTGGTTGTTCTTACATCTCAGTGGAAAGTAGAATTAGGTCACCCTGGCTGTAATAACCTGCCAGGACCATCAGTAAGCTCACAGCTAAGAGGATTACACTGGCGATCCACACCTCGTTGGTCAAACTGTCGTGACACGGTATGTGTCTAGATCCAGAGAGGCAGCGCGGGAACGTGAGATAGGGGGGTGGGGGGCGTTGGGTATTAACCAGTATGTTTCACCTGACCTTAGTTACTCATTGCTGCCTAGTCTTAACTTTAAAAGAACAATCAGAACAGACATGAACTGAAAGATATACTTGGATTGACTTTGTCGCTCCACTTCTACCATGAGATGGTGTGTGTTATTGTTTTCGTCTTGTGGGTTTAAAGGGCTATATGATGGGGTATCCGACCACCTTCTTGATTTAGTCGCTCTTCTTCTATCATGAAGTATAGGTATCAATTTCATGAGGTGTAATTATTATATTATCTTCGTATTGTGGTTAAATTAAAACTGAAGTAGTTACTTCAACTCTGTAGTAATTATCTGAAACTTTATTAGTCAGGGCAGTCATTGCTTCTTAATTGCTATCCTAGACTCGGAAGGTGCAGAAAAATGGGAGATTAAAGAGTAAATGGATAGCATACAACTCACACCTTTAGGGGCTTGTTTGGATCTAATGTCCTGTTCATGATGGGGGTAAGCGACATTGAAAGTGTTAACATTTTTACTGCGAAAGCAAAACCACCCATTATTTGTACATTCAATTTGTATAAGGGGAACATAATTAATTCGATCAATAAATTGTGACACCACATTCGTCGAAAAAATATTACATAAATTGCTGGTTTTTGATATCAAACATGGTTTGATCAGGGAGGGGCACTTGAAAAGACGGGGATGGGTGGGTAAAATAAGCGAGTAACTAAAGCCATCGGTATCAACCTTCTTTCCCATGTTCTGAGATGGACATCAACCATAAGTCTGATCGGGTGCAACGATGTAGGTTCTCAATGGACATCAACCATAAGTCTGATCGGGTGCAACGATGTGGGTTCTCAATGGACATCAACCATAAGTCTGATCGGGGTGCAACGTTGTAGGTTCTCAATAGAACAACGCAAAATAACATGATCAATGTAAAATTTTGAAGAAAATAGTTGAGATGGGAGAAATATTTCAAGGAACTTCTCAATCCGGCATAAATAGGCGATATTGAAATATTCACACCATGACACGAAAGGAGAAAATAACTACCATTCAGCGTAGCAAAAGTCGAACAAGCATTCAACAAAATTCAAAGAAACAAAGACACCAGGAATAGACGGTATTGCAGCAGAGGCCATACAAGCCTACGGAGACACTAGAGTAAAGTAGCTGACAATTATAATGAATGTGGCATGGACAACATTGGAAGTTTCAAAGGACTGACAACAATCAATAGTTACAGCCATTTGGAAGAAAAAAAGGGAAACAAAAGAGACAGCGTAGTATCTCATTTGAAATGTAAGTAAAATGTGTGCGAAGGTGCTGAAAAAGTGAACAAGACAAATTGTTGAAAGACATTTAAGTGACACACAGTTTGGCTTCAGCAAATGAAGAGGTCATATTTACTCTAAGACATATTTGTGAACAAACTATTGAATACCATCAGGAACAGAACATCGTCTTTGTAGACCAGGAGAAAGTATTTGACAGAGTGGGTAGAAACAAACTATGGGAGATCCTGGAAAACTATGAAGTGCAAAGACAATTATTGAAAAATATAACAAAAATGTATTTTTAAAAACAGCAAAATTACTATTTGGTTTGCAGTTAACACCGAGACAAGACAGGGATGTACTATCACCACTTTTGTTTATTGTATATATTGATAGAATAACAACTAGAGTAAAATCAAACAGCACAATGAACATAACCTCCAAGAACATCTTAATGCCTTTTAAAATGTCTACGATAGATATAATATGAGTACTAGTAAAGATGAAGACAGGGAAAATCAGCAGAGAAGTGAAAACATAAACCGGTAAAAAGCACAGGTCAGATAATTCAAATACTTGTGTAGCGTGTTCCCACCAAGTGGAAAGCTAGATAGATAGGTGTAATCAAGAACACAGAAAGCTAATGCGGTTTCCTATCAGCTCTCATCATTACTAAGACACAAACACATTCCAATGAAGACAAATAAACAGTTAAATAGTATTTTATACCGTCTCTTTGATACCAGTGTCAGAAATGGACTCTCAGCAAGGCACAAGAAAAAATAATCATGGTATGCGAAATGAGGTGTTTTAGAAAGGCTGTCGGGGACACAAGGCTGGACAGAGTACGAAGCGAAGTAATCAGACAGAAGGTGGGTGCAACACCATGCATGAAATACATGGAATAAAAAGGTTGGGACACCTGACAAGAATGCAAGTAAAGTTACCAACTGCTCCTATCTACAATACCAGACATTTAGGTTGCAGAGCAAAAGGCAGACCACACAAAAGATGGATAGACGGTTGTCCGTGAGACACTGAAGAAACACAGCATAACAACATCGTCGATTAAGATGGCACATGGAAGAAAACTATGCGTTCCACTGGGTCTAACGGTACAAGTGGATAGAAGATGATGATGATGATGACTGTAAAGTTTACATAGTTTGGTAACGCTTAAACTTTATTCCAGTCCAACTAATGAGTTACATTTGAACGGAAAGATTATTTTAAGTCCAATAATTTATTACTGATAGATCCTTTACAATTATTTTAGCTTTTAGCTTTCAGAAACACAAAATACAATATAATCACTTTAAATAGCAAAATTTCGAGAAAATTTAGATAGCATTACCATGACATTTTATTTTGCATTTAACAAAATATGTATTTAAATTAAATTTCACCTTCACCCGTCATACAATATATCATATTTTGGTTCCTCTTGAAACCAAAAGTCTGAATCTGCCAGTCAATCCGAATCAGGTTTGCCAGTTCCGCGGTTTTCCCGCCTAATTGAGCTTCTTTTTTCAGAGAGTTGCGGTAAATTTTGGTTGGTTGAGGTATTTAGAGCTACTTTCATGTTTAGCCGCTATTTTGGGGGGGCTGCCAGGCACAGACATGTTTTGTATTTACGATGTTACAAATGCGTCTTCAAACCAAAACGTGGGATCAAGATGCTGAGCAGCGAACGAGCTGTTGTGGTCAGCTAGCTAGCGTCAGGGCCAGCGAACCAGAGCTGCCAAGACCCTTCTACATCTCTACGCGGTGATTCTGGATAACAGGCTGTAGCAAGGCAAACTGGCTAAGGAGAAGGGATCGAAGAGGGAATGCTAACCCGGTACTCAAAAGATGCTTGCTGAAGTCGAATGTGTTGGACCGAAAAGTGCAAATATCGCAGTCAAGCTGTAAACTACGACACAATGCATTCCGTTCTCTGGACTACATTCTGCTAATTTAAGCCCTTTCAGGGTTTGTTGCGGGAGATTAAAAACGAACGAAGTAAAGCCGAGCCAAACCAAAACTTAATGGGTTTATTTTCAGCGAAATTCAACTTTATTAACTTCTCTTTCGATCTATCTTGGACTGAAAAATACAACGGAATAATATTTGTTTTGTTTACTCTGATGAGAATAAATTATTCAAATAATGTGCAGAATGTATTATTAAATTTCAGTGAATTACAAGTTGTTGTTATGGTCAAGTGGGTAAACTACGGAAAACGATATTTTAAGATTGGAAATAAGATTTAGCACTAAAAGATTGGATACGGAGCGTTTCAGGCGATGTTTCGAAAGTCTATTATAAATATTGCAAATGTGAAGTACGCGCGCATCGTAACGATTTGATTTCGCGTTTCAACTGATAAGCATCGACGAAATTCAACTCCATTTTCAAACTCAAAAAGTTTATTCGATATAGGTTGCTACTCAAGTTATGTATGGATGACACAGTAAAGATCGTTGAGTTAAAACTTGCATTTCATATTGCATGCCATTCCAGTATCTCGACAGTCGATCATTTAGGTAAACTGACGCATGATATTTCTGGGAAGGACATTTCATTTCATCGTACAAAGTGAACAGCATTGATCAGACGTGTTTTGAATCCAGCCGTCCATGAGGAATTACTAAGTGATTGGAAAGATTTTGCGTATTCCCTAATCATTGACGAAAGTACTGATATCACAACTAAGAAGCAATTATGTGTATTGATGTGCTACTACAGTCGCGCATCAAAGAAAATGATGACCTCGGCCCTTGGCTTGTTCTCCTTGAAATCTGGAACGGCCGACAGCATTTTCCAAACCAAAAACAATTTTCATCATTTGAAAAACATTACAATTGAAAAAAAATGTTTTGGACTGGCAACCAGTGGATGAAATGCAATGTGTGGCATAAATAACTCTGTCATCACAAAGTTTCGAGACGTATGTCGAAACATTGTGCATATCAAATGTATATGCCATTCAATTCAGTTTACAGAACGATGAAGAGACAGAGGGTCGCGAACATGCATATGTGCAGAGGATGATAGATTTTGGAAGTGACTAAGGGAGATGCGAGAATGTATGTTCCGTGGAAAGATCGGAAAAACACGAAATCAACACCTGACGAACTCAGTATAAACGCTTGGCTGGCTGCTTGGACGGAGAACGGAGCACTAATGTGAATGTCCCATGTGTGATGATGTTGATTCTTAGAATCAATAGGAACAAATAAATGAAGAAAAAAAATGTTTAAAATATGTATGGTCAGTTACCGCACAAACGAGAACAAACTATGGAGGCAAACATCGCCCTCAAAGCCGCCACGGCGACATACAAATACACTCTCAAGCAAACAGCAAAAGAGAGCTGGAAAAACAAAACGGAAAGCCTAAACCTGGACAAAGAAGGGAACAAGCTATGGAAACTAGTCAGAGCCATGAATGACGAAACCCCGTCAAACAAACAAATTACCATCAAGCAGGGCGAAAACTTGCTCACTGGTAAAAAAGCTGCAAACGCTTTTGTCGATCACTATGCCAGAGCAAACCACATCGAGGTCCCTGCAGATAGGCATACAGACATTAGTGAAGAGCTAAAGGGGCACGACAACATCAATACGGCACCTGAAGAGCACATGATGGCCAAACTAACAATGAGCGAAATGGAAGAGGCTATGAGAACATTAAAGAAAAGGAAATATCCCGGAAAAGATGGGATAACAAACGAAATGCTGATCGGGCTGGGCCAAACAGCGAAGAGGAAGCTGCTATCGGTCCTGAACCAAAGCTGGAAAAGGGGAATTGTACCCCAGGCATGGAAAGACGCAGTACTGGTACCAGTACTAAAAAAAGGAAAGGACGAAACAGATCCAAATGGATACAGGCCTATCAGCCTACTGAGCTGTGTCGGCAAACTGATGGAACGTATGATAAACACCAGACTGATGTGGCATCTGGAAGAAAAACGAATACTAATTCCACAGCAAGCCGGCTTTAGACAGCACAGATCCACTGAGGACCAGGTCATCCTCATAGCCCAGGAAATAGAAGATGCCTACCATGCACAGAAGCACACAGTAGCGGTTTGGGTGGACCTGGAAAACGCATTTCACAAAGTCTGGAAAGATGGACTTAGAGTCAAGCTAAAAAGAAGTGATGTCTGTGGGAAAATGTACAAGTGGATCAACCACTACCTCAAAAACAGAACGGCCAGAGTCCAAGTACAAGGGCAGATGAGCAGAAAGGTGACACTCGAGCAGGGAGTACCCCAAGGGGGAGTACTGTCACCCACACTCTTCCTGGTGTATATAAACGACATTACAGAGAATATACCAAGAAGAGTCCATAGCTCAATGTTTGCAGACGATCTGGCTATGTGGACCTCTAAAAAGAATCTCACCATAGCAAGAAATCGGATGCAGCAGGCCCTAACATCGCTGGAAGAGTGGGCGAACTCATGGCTGGTCAAAATAAACGAGGAGAAAACCACATGCACAATATTCTCGCTTTCCATCAAACCCCAAAATACCAAGTTAAGTTTAAATGGCACATTCCTGCAGCCAAACGACAACCCAAACTATCTGAGAGTCACATTTGATCGGCGCATGACATGGAAAATTCAGATCGAGAGAAACCGAATGAGAGCCAGAGAAAGAATGACAATCATGAGGAAACTTGCTGGCACAAGCTGAGGAGCAGACGAAAGCATACTAAAAAAACTGTACACTGGAAGAGTGAGACCAGTTCTCGAGTATGGCATTGCGGCATGGACAACAGCAGCAAAGGCGAACTTCGATAAAGTTAGCAAACTTCAAAACCAAGCCATGAGAGTTATAACAGGTGGCATGAAGTCAACGCCAATTGTAGAACTTGAAAAGATTACAAAACTGCAATCCATGACCGATAGAAGAGACTGCAGAGCTCAGCTGCAGTCAGAGAAACTCCGAAGACTGACCGACCATCCAATGCACCAGAGACTAAACAATTTGGGAAATGGGAAACTAAAGCGGAGAAACTTTGCAGAAATAGCCAAAAGCAAAGATGCACGAAGATCCCATAAACGCACTAACACCAAAACCCATCACTACTGTACGAAAACCTACCTGGAGGCAGGATATATTTCCAGAGGTGGTAGAAAATATACCAGGTATTGGAAACAAAAACTGCCAGACTGAAAAAGAAAGGAGAGATACTACCCTAAGCTTTACATCAAAAAACTACCCAAGCATGGACTGGACCCATGCATACACCGACGGTTCTGTAACAAACACTACACAGAACGGAGGGGCAGGAGCATTCCTGAACCTAACAAATGGCAGAAAAATAACACTGTCATTCGCTACTGGTAAGTATACAAGTAATTTCAGAGCGGAGGCAGAGGCACTGAGGGCGGCAGTGGAAGAAATGGTGACGCATAAAGAAAATGAAAGCCATATAGTCCTGCTTACAGATGCTCTCGCCGTAGTCACAGCGCTAAAAAGCCAGAAAAACACTGAGCTTAATGACTTAAGAGCAGCACTCTGCAAACTGTGCCAGCAGTCCGCACCAAAAAGGGTAGTGGTACAGTAGGTCCCATCACACTGCAACATCCAAGGCAACGAGGAGGCAGACAGACTGGCAAAAGAAGGCGCTAGACTACCACAAACAGATACTAGTATGACGTACGAAGAGTCAAAACGGCTTATCAAAGCTAGATACATGACCAAATGGGAAACCGAACATACTGGTTACACCAAAAACGATGCCTATTACCAGTTGAACAGAAGAGAGCAGGTCGTTGTCTTCAGACTTCACACTGGCCACAATAGACTGAGATACCACCTATTCAACAAATTGAAGATAGGTGGTACCGACGAATGCCCGTGCGGTACCGGTAAAATGACCGCTGAACATCTGCTGCAGAACTGCCCGACATACGAGGATCAGAGAGAGCAGATGTGGCCATCACCAGAGGAACTGCAAGACAAGCTCTATGGCAGTGTCGACAGCCTCAGGATGACCGCCGCTTTTTTCGAAAAAATAATGGTTACTGTCTGACTGCGTACGAAGAAGAAGAAGAAGAAGAAGAAGAAGAAGAAGAAGAAGATACCGCACAGAGACAAGGACATAAATCCAAACATACGTTACGACCAATATGCCTTCATCGGGGAAACAAATAACAACAATACTGAACTAGCACGACACGAGATAACAAATAGTAGCAGCAATGGTGGTACAAATAAATATACAATTAAAATATTCCCAGAATCAAGAATGTATGAACATAGTGAAACGGAAACTGGGCCTAAAGATTTCGATTTATACGTTTTTGTTGTTGTGTGTGACAGAGATGTACCACTATGATGAATCAACTCATTCATTGTATGTTGAAATATAGTTTTTTATAGCATATATTTTCCATTTTATAACATCGCTACTGAAATTTATTGTTTACATCTTTTTTCACGTTACATTGCACCTCTAAATTGCACCATTTACAAGTTTTTGTGTGGCAAGAATAAGTTTCGTTTCTAAAAATATAAATATTAGCATAATTATGTTCATCTTTAACTATTTTTAAATAAACTATAAAGTTTCACTCATTTCAAGTAATTTATTATTGGGCTACTTTTGAACGGTTTTCGAGATGTTTTTGGTCGGTATGTTTTAGAATCATCTGGCAACCCAGATCGGAATGCGCTTGCAATCTTTAAATTGTGCATTTCTCCATCGAGCAATTCTAAACAACTTTCAATGGATCTCGGAGGTAATCATCATGACTACTTGCCGTGTATTTACAGGATAGACGTGTAGTATACTGGCAGAAAGCTACAGACGTTGCTAATTAGGAAGTAAAATGGCAACAACAAAAGAAACTGACACGTACAGTACGGTACAGTCCGAGGTATACTATCATTTCGGTTTCGCTACGCCTACTGTAGTACTAAGTACTTACAACATGCTGGTAACATGTATGCGAAGATCATAAAGAATAAATAGTATAAGACCTGTTGTTGAACCTCTGCTTTCCAACGCTTAATTTAGATTTCGCAAGGATATATCTGCACAGACACCTTAGGGCAAATTAAGCGAAAGGTAAATACAAAATAACGACATTGTAATGATTGTGTACTCTGCTTTCAATTCACTAATCACTGTCTTTGATCAAGAAAAAGCGTTTGATATATCATATTAGTAGCCAGTATTAAACTTCGAACGATACTGAAAGAATATGGTGTACAAGGGCAGGCACTTAATAATGTCAGAGCACTTTAGCGCAGGAGTATTAAACTGCTGATAGCGTCACATACGCTTCTAAAATCACTATGGATGTGAGGCATTGGCATAAGTGTTCGTTTTACCCATTGCTGTGTGTATTTCTTCAGCATTCGTCCTAAAAGGGACATTGTGAAGTTGTGTTGTAGTTTACAGTGAGGCTGCGATATCTGCACTTTTTGACCCGACATATCCGATTTCAACTGGCTGTTTTAGTACCGGGTCCGCCATGCCAATGTGATTCATATCCCTTGGCCAGACTACACTAGTGGCTAGTGCAGCCTGTTCCCAGAGCCACCATGTGGAGCTGAAATAGGGTCTTGGTCAACTATTGTTCACTGACCCTGATGCAAGCAGACAGCTACGAGTTATGCTAAACAGACATAGTACTGTTCAGTCTCTGTTAGTAGCTTCTGTTTAGTGGGTACCATCTCCACATCGAAGATTGATCGCAATGGATCTCCGTCATCTGTCTTTTCCCTTGATGGTACAGTCTGCCAAGCTTTGCTCTGTCAATCTTTTGATGTTATCCTCTCACTTATAGCGTTGTTCACCTGGGGTACATTTGTCCTACATCTTTCCTTCCAGTATTGTTTTCAGCGAGGTGTTATGTCTTTTTGTGTAACCAACTCGAATTAGTTAGTTAACTGTCGGACTCTGATTAGTTAGTTAACTGTCAGACTCTGATTAGTTAGTTAACTGTCGGACTCTGATTAGTTAGTTAACTGTCATACTCTGATTAGTTAGTTAACTGTCGGACTCTGATTAGTTAGTTAACTGTCATACTCTGATTAGTTAGTTAACTGTCAGACTCTGATTAGTTAGTTAGTTTTCTTTCCATCATGGTGAGCTTACGTCATCTCTTCTGCTCCAAATGCGTTGCATTGGTTGTTGTGAGACTGTTTCATTGCAGAATCACTCTAAAGTCATATATCACCTGTATCGCTGCCGTCCACTTGTCTAGTAGCCAGATCTACCAGCATTGTAAACAGTCAGTAGAAGTTGACGAGGGTGCATTCTCATGAGATGACCGAACCAACATATTTATGTGTGGAGATTTACTCTGCACAAGAATTAGTGCTGATCATGTTTCAAATGTCTTCGCATCACAGTCTGTCTTTCCAATTAACACAGATGACCTTCCTTAAACACTTCATTTCACACGCTGAAATGCTGCTCTCATGCACCTTGAATAATGACCATGTTTGGGTGCTTAAGCAGTGGGGACAGCTGATAAGTCATAGCAGATTATTTCTGACACCTAGTCTCAAAATCTCGATTTCACTGTCGAGCGTAATGTTTGCCAACAAAAATACTACTCAAATTCCTGAATAAATAAGCTTGTTGAAGAACAATATCATTTACACCTATTTTGAGTGGCCCAGGTGTTCTGCGGATCCTCATAGCTTCTGTCTTTATCTAATTCGCATATTGTATTTGACAGAGGTTGTCACCACAAGCTGGTACATATGATTTTAATGACCAGTGAAGAGCAATTCGTTTATTGAACTTTGTTCTCTTTCTGCTGTCTCAATTTGACTGCTCTCTGTTGTGATTTTGTCCATGTAGATGCTGAACAGCAGAGGAAAAAGCACACACTCCTGTCTCACATCCTTGGTGATTTCAAAAGCGTCTGTGACACCATCACTCAATTCTTACGTTTGTACTTGAATGATACAGTGCTCTTACATTATAAAATAGATGATGCTGTACACCATAATCTTCCAGTGTCGTCCAAAGTTTGATCCTGTCTACCCTATCAAATGCTTTTTCTTGATCAATGTAAGCAATGTACAGATTTTCGTTGTATTCTATTGACTTTTCTATTAATATCCTCAAGGTGAATAAATCGTCTGTGCAGCCCATACCCCTGTGAAATTCAAATTGAGCTTTGGAAAGCTGCGGTTTAACAATATGTCTTATTCTCTGTTCTAGGATCTTTGCATACATTTTACTAGTATGACTAAGTAGCGAAATACCTCTGTACATATCAGTTTCTTTTGTTGCTCCCTTTCTTCCAAATTGGCACAATTGTAGCTTTCTGCTAGTCATTTGGTACACCTCTTTCTAAGTAGTTGTAAAGAGTCTCTTTAGTGACATTAACCCTGTTTCGCCAGATGCATGAATCACCTCTGTTGTTATGCCGTACATACGTGGTGACTTATTCTTAGAATTAATCATTATAATTCTCTCTATTTTTTTGATCATTATATCAGGTTCTGTATGCTCTGTGTTGCGTGGTAGAAACACTGAATTCTCTGTGGAGGCAGTAGGGTTGAAAAGTTCTTGGAGGTATTTATTTCATTGATCATTATTACTATGTTAATTAGATATAGGAAAACCATGTTTATAATTGAGGATTGAAGTAGGATTGAATCGCGTCGCATTGATACTTTTAAAAAAGTCTCTAGGGTGTTGTTGGCATATATATTGATGTTATTTACTTGCCGTAATCTCTCCAAAATTCTTTTCTGATTTCATTCATAAATTCTATTTGTACCACAAATTTTTCCACAACTTTCTTATTTGCTTTCTTTATGTGCCTCATTCTTCTATATATCAATCTTTTAAAGGCATCAATTCTTTTTTTAAATCGTTTGTTAATTGTCTATGTTTCTACATTAAACAGTAAATATCACTGTACACAATATCCGGTCACTCTCATTTTTAATTTGTGAGTGACATGTTTATATGTCAAAAATGACTCATGGTGCTGAAAATTGATTTTGATCATTCCTATTCCCTTTCTGATTTCCATTTCATTTCCATCTATTATTATATTTCTAAGTTCTTGATCTGTTTCAGTAGTTTACAATTTATTTTTATCTGTATAGTAGATTTAGAGTCTAATTTTCAATTAATTATAGTTTGTGTTTTTTTCAGTGGCAATGTCCAATCCATAAACTTGATATATATGTTTTTTTAATTGCAGTTTCATGTAGTTCTTGTTCGCTTTCAAGCAGCAGTCATCCACATATCTGATATTAATTATTTTAAACTCCACTGAAAATAAGTTCTGATATTTCCTCTGTAAAAAATGTGTACCGTGTAAATGTTGAACAGGCAAGGGGACAGTACACATCCCTGTCACACTTATTTTTTACATAGATACATGTTTATAATATAATATCTATATTATAAAGGTCCTTGAACACCTGTATGATAGGGCGTCCAGTGCAGTTCTTGTGAATGGGAGGCGTGGTCACTGGTTTGCACATCAGTTGGTGTGAAACATGTTTGTACACTATCTCCAACTCTTTTCAAAATATTCCTTGAGGGAATTATGAGTGAGGCACTTGGAGGTAACGTTGGTACTGTCAAGATAGGGGGCCGAACGATTACCAACCTTCGTATTGCAGATGACATTGGCGGGTTCAGAAGCAGAACTCCAGGAATGGGTCAAAAGGCTCGATGAAACAGCTCTTGGCTATAGTATGGAGATAAACACTGGAAAGACAAAATTAATGACCAACAACGCCGAGGGCTTCAACAGTAGGATAAAAGCTAATGGCCAGGAACTCAAAGTGGTTGACCGTTTTAAATATCTGAGTTCGATTGTTAGTGATAAAGGATCAAAATATATGGTGTTGGCCAGAATAGCACAGACAATAGAGGCGGCGCTTTGCACAGCTTAACAAAATCTGGCAAGATAAACCTTTAGCATTATGCATGAAAATCAAATGAATGCATACATTGGTACTGTCAATATGACATGGGCAGTTACAGCTGACTTTCAGCGAAGAATACAGGCCTTGGAGATGAGATGTTTCTGAAGACTTTTAAACATCATGTACAAAGATTGAGTTACAAATGAGGAAATATGATATAAAATTACAACAGCAATAGGGCCTTTTGAAGACCTCTTGGCAACTGTCAAAAGAAGGAAACTCGCTTGGTACGGTCACATATCAAGATCAAATGGTCTTGCAAATACGATCCTCCACGGAAAGGTGCAAGGCGGACGACGAAGAGGTCGGCCCAAAAAGAGGTGGTAGGACAACATGAAAGAATGGACCAATCTCCAACCAGAAGAGGCCCAGGCAGCGGCTACTGACAGAGAAGAGTGGCGTGAGGATGTCTTCATGTGTGCCCAACGACCTCACCGGTTACAGGATGACCTGACCTAACCTGTCACCTATCCCTACTCAAGTAGATAAAATCTCTGCCAGTCCGTCACACTCAAAAATTTGGAAAGCACTGCTGTAAAGTATTCACTACACACGGCAACTAATTTGATCAAAGTAGCCATTTCCTGAAGATTTCAAGATGCTGAACATGAATCATTCATTCATTGGCACTTTTTGTCTTGTCAAACGACAGTAATTGTGCTTTTAGCACAAAGCTCGGACAGAAGTATAGAGACCATGTGTTGCTCATGCAGTTTGGTCTCTCTCGCGGTATGCCTTGTTTGTTCCAAGGGAAAGGTGATACCAATACATTTGGAACAAGGACAGCTGCAGAAGTTGTCGGATCAGCAGAGCAATGCTCTATCTGTTCGCCTGCCGGGGCTTCACTCCTAGACCAGCCACCAACCAAGGCTAAGAGTCTGGTCTGTCCTGCCACAACACTCAGCTGAGGTTGCCTTTCCTCGCTCTATGATAAGGCATTGTATCCTCTTCCATGTGCTCTTCGCACATCATCGGTTGTCGGGTATTGTAGACGCTGACCAACTTTCAAAGTTATTAGAAAACAGGTTGCACAGCCATATCTAAAATCAAAATATCAAAATTCAACAAGGTATACCAGTATCTTATCTGCAAGACATTTTCCTTCTCTTAGATGAGCTTCCTTCCTAGGCTTTAAAGTCCCATCTGCCCGAAACATGAATAGGACAATGAAAACACAAAATTGGCTACCATTTCTGAGAAATCCACAATTAATTATAATATATATATATTATTACAATTAAGTAATACGTACATATGACATGTAGTGGTAAACATCCGCTTCTTCGTCCAACGTTGCTTTGTCTGTCACTTGTATAGCTGCTCAGGTTCATCTCTATTCATAGTGCTCATCACTAAGCATGCCAAAGTTGTCAGAGTAGAAATCCTAGTGGAATAGAGAAAGTGAATCTTTAATGACATATTGCAGCTCAATCAGTTATTTGTAGTTTTCTACACTTACATTTCGGGGAAGTTACTTTAAGACTAAACGAAACGTGTTCTAAGCTTGATTCTAGGAACCAACATCACACATGGGACATTCCCCTAAATGCTCCGTTCTTCGTCCAAGCAGCCTGCCAAGCGTGTATATACTCAGAGTCCCAGACGGTGTTGATTTTGTGTTCTTCTGATATTTCCAGGCAGACAGAACACACTTTCTCCCTCAGTCACTCCCAAATCTATCATCCTCTACACATATCTATTTTCGTGACCCTCTTGTCTTTTTATCATTTTGTAGACTGTCCATGCCTGCCCTTATCAACTCAACCCTGTCTCTCGTCATCACCGCGTCGTTCACCACAGCTAGTCCGGCCACTGCATCGGTTCTTTCGTTGCCCCAGATGCCTGCATGTCCCAGTAGATCCATGTGACATCTTGTATACCAGAGTTGTTCAGAAAAGAGGCTCACTTCCTTCTTAGCATGCACCGTTCTATCTTACGGAGCATGCCCTGCGAATCTGACAGTATCACTGCGTCTGTTACCGGTTGTGTCACCAACCAAGTCAGGGCCGCTGTTACTGCTTCAATCTCCATCCTCATACTTGATGTGACACTGGAGTAGGCTGCTGATTTCTCCAACAAATTGGTGCCATTTTGGTAGCAGACGAAACCCCAACCGCATTTGTTTGCATCTCTGCCGGCAAAGCCATCTGTGTACAGAATTGGGTCTTGTGGTCCTGAGTGTTGCTGGACCAGCTCCTGCATTGAAGCTTCTGTCCTAGTGCCGCCCCACTCGCAAAACTCTGCTCAGTTGCATCACTACCCTTGTCAGGGGTCTCTTGTTGCCCACTTCTACCCATGCACTACCTCTTCCTACTTCTTCCGATGCGCAGACCCTCATCAGGGAATCTTCTACCTCTGCCATCCATGACCTTCCTCACTTAATGTGTCTGCCTTTGAGTGTATCCAAGTGCTCTAATCTTCTTTCTCATCACTCAAAAGCGGCTGGTAATAATGTTAAAGAGTATGACTCAGATGGCACCTTGGAACAGAAACACAATGAAACCTAAATTATGGTCACAATCTTTGTCATGGACAAAGAACAACACAAATGAAAACATTTAACAGATCACAACAACAATGATGAGAATAAACT
This sequence comes from Ariolimax columbianus, assembly GCA_036924085.1. NCBI lineage: Eukaryota > Metazoa > Mollusca > Gastropoda > Stylommatophora > Arionidae > Ariolimax > Ariolimax columbianus. The sequence continues at coordinate 17,402,033 of JAVGWX010000002.1, forward strand.
GAAAAGTTTGCGGATTTGAGAGCCAGCAGAAACTTCCAATTTAGTTTTTGTTTCGCTGAGTTAAGTAAATTTGTCAGGTAGCTGATAGCTGTCCAGTTTTGCTTTAATGAAATTTCGTATCGCGCTGGGTTTGATGTGTAGGGGAGGTATTAGGATATTAAGCATTTGTGCCAGTGCTTGGTGTTGTACATTCTTGTCTCCTGGCCTGTTGTCATAGACCAGTCTCTCTTCACATAGTGCAAAGTTTTTGTTAGGCTGTCCTATTCACATAAGAAACAGCAGTACTTCGTATATCCTGGCGACAAACCCATCGACAGAGTCACAACCTTCTGAAAAAGCAGCGACGGCAGCCATAATTGCTGTATTGGAGACAGTTCTAGATCTTTTTTATTCCTAGCCATCTACATTGAACCAGAACACCAGATTAGTTCAGCTCTTCTTGGATGAGAATGTATGATGCAGATGTATAAGACATCAATAGATGCTGAAGACTGGATAAGCAGACGTTGGTTTGTCCTGGTATTTATCATCTGGATCTATGGAAAATTTAGTAGTTCAGGTATAGGAAGTGTTTTGCCATGCATTACTAGTTGGAGAGCAGATTTTGTGTTCAGGTACGCTATTGTCCACATATTTTTCCTGGTGCTGCCTGCAATAACAGGTGAACTATGCAGAGGTAAGTTATTTGCATGCCTGCTTGGCTCTCACCAGAACAACAAATGGCATCACCACTTTTTCACTTTTCAGTCACTTTTGAAAATTGTTTGCACTTGTGCTGTAGCATATGTGGGAAGCTCACATCTTGTCCTGCTCCACATCTTGCATCCAAGAGATAAAGCTCTAAAGTGGTTTTCACTTTTTAAGTGGTAACCCTTTCCTGGAATGCAAAAATAACATCACCGCAAATGTAGTCTGCACTATTATCACAGTTATGAGACATCAATACTGCTGGCTTTAAATTGCAGAGATCACTTGTGTTGTACTTATGGCTTGGCTTGGCTATGTTCGTTCTCAGTCTCCCGCTACCAAACCCTGAAAGGGCTTAAGTAGCAGAATGTAGTCCAGAGAACGGAATGTGTTGTGTCGTAGTTTACAGCTTGACTGCGATATTTGCACCTTTCGGTCCCACACATCCGACTTCAGCAAGCATTGTTTTAGTATCGGATTAGCACTCCCTCTTTGATCCCTTCTCCTTAGCCAGTCTGCCCTACTGCAGCCTGTTATCCAGGATCACCGTGTAGAGATGTAGAATGGTCTTAGCAGCTCTGGCAGTCAGCTATGGGTCACTGACCACTGCAGCTCATGCGCTGCTCAGCATCTTGATCCCGTGCTGTACTTTTGATGAAGGGATATATGGGAGCCGCTCAAATGATTTGCTGACCCTAGGACACTTTGCTTGCAACTAAAAACAGCTTCATTATCATCAGTGATCATAACTCTGTGATGTCATGACTCAACTACAAAATATAAGAAAATGATGTAATACAGTGCAGAGGTATGGCGGGCGGATGCAATATGACACAATATGATGATAGAAAGACTGAAATGCAGGATGGTTACCTATGTACATATGCCATATATACATCAGAATGAGCTCACAGCAGCCAGCAACTCATAGCTGGTCGCTTGTATCAGGGCTGTCGAACTACATCTGACCTTTAAACAGACTGCACTAGTCACATGTGTAGTCTGGCTAAGGAATAGGAATCAAAGACAGTAGGCAAATCCCTTACCCAAAAAAGTTGGCTTAATTCAGATGTGTCGGGCCAAAAATGTATTGCTGCCTCGATATAAACTACAACACAGAGTCCTTTTCAGGACGAATGCCGAGGAAGAATATACATTAAAATCTATTTTTCTCCAAAATAAAAGCCAAATGATAAATGGTATTGTCATTTTTCAGTTCAGGACCGATAAATTAGTAAAGATTGACTTTTTTCAACTTTTTGGACATTTGAGTTTGTCTTACTGTGACCATTTGGCAATTTTTCTTATCTTTATGCTACCTTGGTAATTGAATTTACCATCATGTAACTCTTGGCAATTGAGCTTGTCCTAATGTATCATTTGGGGGTTGAGTTTACCCCTATGCAACCATTGGCAGTTCAGCTTGTCCTTATGGAGCTCTTGGCAAAGCTTGTCATTATTCAACCATTGGCAGTTGAGCTTGTCCCCATGCTACCCTTTGAAATTAGAGCTAATCTTCATGTATCCTTGATATTTGAGCTTGTTCCCGTGCAACCGCCAGGAATTGAGCTTGTCCTCGTGCAGCCTTCAGGAATTGAGCTTGTCCTCGTGTAACCTTCAGGAATTGAGCTTGTCCTCGTGTAACCTTCAGGAATTGAGCTTGTCCTCGTGTAACCTTCAGGAATTGAGCTTGTCCTCGTGTAACCTTCAGGAATTGAGCTTGTCCTCATGCAGCCTTCAGGAAATGAGCTTGTCCTCATGTAACCTTCAGGAATTGAGCTTGTCCTCATGTAACCTTCAGGAATTGAGCTTGTCCTCATGTAACCTTCAGGAATTGAGCTTGTCCTCATGTAACCTTCAGGAATTGAGTTTATCCTCATGTAACCTTCAGGAATTGAGTTTGTCCTCATGTAACCTTCAGGAATTAAGCTTATCCTCATGTAACCTTCAGGAATTGAGCTTGTCCCCATGTAACCTTCAGGAATTGAGTTTATCCTCATGTAACCTTCAGGAATTGAGTTTGTCCTCATGTAACCTTCAGGAATTAAGCTTATCCTCATGTAACCTTCAGGAATTGAGCTTATCCTCGTGTAACCTTCAGGAATTGAGCTTATCCTCATGTAACCTTCAGGAATTGAGCTTGTCCTCATGTAACCTTCAGAAATTGAGCTTGTCCTCGTGTAACCTTCAGGAATTGATCTTATCCTCATGTAACCTTCAGGAATTGAGCTTGTCCCCATGAAACCTTCAGGAATTGAGCTTATCCTCATGTAACCTTCAGGAATTGAGCTTGTCATCATGTAACCTTCAGAAATGAAATATATATAAATAAATAATCAATCAAACCTTTTCAGCTCCCTGGGGAGTACATCTCTTCAACTAATGTGTGCCACGTCATCATACTTTGATCTGTCTATATCTGTTGATGTTTTTGTGGCCTAAAGTGTGTACCCGATGGAGTATCCAGCCCATGTCCAACCCTCCTTAGCCACCTCTTACAACATGTCTGGCAGATTGCTATGATACTATTCTTTGCTCTTTAATAATACTTGATATGGTGCAGCATACTATAAACATGTTGATACACTCAAGTTGAGAATCGTTTGACTATGTTAAGCTTTACTATCTAAATTGTATATTAAATATCAATAGCATAACATCGAGATTTCATTATTTAGCAAGAACTAATTTATAAAAGAACTTTCTGTTCCTCTTGCACAGCTTTTGTTTTATGAAAGGTTTTCGTAAAAGCTGGAAGTAATACCATTTTTGGTGAATCTACACGCTGTGGCTTTCTAAGCAATAGATTCTTTGCTTCAAGGGTGGACAGATGACTATATATTTTATCATGATGGTGATATACCTGAATTATATGTGGATATTAAATATTAGCCTGATTTAGAGTCTGCCGGTAAAACTAGCAAAAGAGGAAGTAGTAATGATACTGATGAGATACCACAATAATTTGAAAAGTTGTATGATAAATACATATAAATGAAATGTTAAATTTTCTCATCTCACATTAATGGCATTTCTCAAGAAAGGAAGATTAATTTCTGGTCAGGCACACCATACTGATCAGACGTGTTAGTCAGGATCAGGTAAAATATACTGGCCAAGACCCTCACCTTGCCTTCCTTGTAGCCCTTCCTGGAAACAGGCGGTTTTTATGACAGCCTAGCTAACAAAGTGTGGTATCGATATGATCCCCGTAGTCGTAAGCAACGTGTCGGTGAAGTCAAGCATAGCACAACCGCCTGGAGGACCCCAGTCCACCTGCATTAGCACGCTCGGGATATGAAAGCTACAAGAAACCGCCACAAAACGTCCTTTTTAGGGCGTACAAAAGGGTATAAATCTACTCATTGTATGCATTCCTTCAACAACAACAATGGCATTTATATTTACCTGAATTTTGTTTAACACATCCTGTTACAATACAACATGCCTCATTTACTGCCACATTGACATGCCTCGTTTGTGCTGACTCGTTCCATACTGGCGTGGCATATTCTGCTGCAGAAATGCACTATGCGATTTCGAAGTGCGCAATACCATTGGTGATACTCCCCATGCGGCGTCTGTTAGCTTGCGTAGTATGTGATTTCTTATGCTAAATTTTCGTTTAAAAGCCTTACAGTGTTCCTTGAAGGACAATGTGTGATCCATCGTATCGTTATTTTCAGTTCAAGTTCATGACTCTGGCAACAAATCTGGATTTTTCTTATCGTTTCTCTGTTATTCGGGTGAAATGCACTTACCTAAGTTTTCCTGGAGTTAATTTTGAGATGATTATCGTCATAGTACTCAGCCAATCTGGCAAGGGCTTTAGTAAGTTTGAGCTTCACTGAAACACTTTCCTTGAGCAGCAAGTGCCATGTCGTCTACATATATGGATCGTCTATTGCTTGTACTTATCAGCTGATCATTGATGTAAACACTGTACAGCATAGGTGCCAGAACACTTCCTTGTATATATTGTATCTATGTTACATGAGGAAGTTTAATAGATGTTTATGTTACAGGAGATGTTATGTTGCAAGTTACATTACATGAGGAAGTTTAATAGATGTTTATATTACAGGAGATGTTATGTTGCAAGTTACATTGCATGAGGAAGTTTAATAGATGTTTATATTACAGGAGATGTTATGTTGCAAGTTAGATTGCATGAGGAAGTTTAATAGATGTTTATATTACAGGAGATGTTATGTTGCAAGTTACATTGCATGAGGAGGTTTAATAGATGTTTATATTACAGGAGATGTTATGTTGCAAGTTACATTGCATGATACAGTTATTTATGTTATAGGTGGTTGTTCTGTAGACTTCTGTTACAGGTAGTTGTTAATAGATATTTATGTTACTGGTGGTTGTTTATAGATATTTATGTTACAGGAGGTTGTTTATAGATATTTACATTACATGAAATTGTTTATAGATATTTGTATTACAGGACGTTGTCTATATATATTTGTGTTACAGGACATTGTTTATAGATATTTATGTTACATGAGATTCCCTTATAGATAATTATGCTGGCTCTTTAGTATATTTTAGTCAACTTTTGTTTAAGTGATTAAGTGGGATACGATTTGTATAAAGCAGAAAAATGGTGCTCTAGCCCATCCTTATGAGTTGATTGCTGCTGTCATCAGAATTAGCGCATTCCATATGTCTGCATGATAATTTCTTTTCACACTGATATGAAGGGCTCAGTTCTATACGATGGATCATCTTCAAACACTTTTCCCATCAATAGTGTAGTGAAGCAGGGATGTGTGCTCTTTAGGATCTTCTCCGTGCTCCTATCCTATGCTTATGATACATCTGTGGACGGTGTTTATCTGTACACCAGGTCAGATGGGCGGCTGTTTAACCCCTGTCCCAACGGTGCTCATTAGGGAGATGCTATTTGCGGAGGATGCAGTTCTGGTGACAAATAATGACGAGGCCTTGCAGAGATTTGGAGACAGATTTGCTGAGGGGTGCAAGCAGTTTGGTCTCACCATAAGTCTGGAAAAGACAAAGGTCTGCGCACTGGGCATTACCACTACACCATCCATAAAAACTGATGACGTCACTCTGGAGGTCGTCAACAGTTTCACTTATCTGGGGTCTGTCATCAGCAACACTCTCTCGCTCGAGAAGGAGATAAGACAGTAGGCTTGGCAGGGCAAGTACCGGCATGGCCCGCCTGATGAAGAGAGTCTGGAAAAACACTGAGCTGTCTCACTACACCAAGGTCCGGGTATATCAGACCTGCATTCTTGGTACTCTCATGTATGGAAGCGGCGGCTGAACACCTTTCACATGAGCTGTCTACGGCATATATTGGACCGTATAAGAATCGGGCCGTCCCACACTGGGATTCAAGGACGTATGTAAGAGGGACATGAAGTCACGCGATATCCAATCCGAGGGCTGGGAAGAAATTGCACATGATCGAACTATCTGGAGATAGTCAGTTAGAGGGGGCATAGTGGCTGCTAACGCTAGTAGAGGTCTTCTTGCTGCAGAGACAAGAGAAAGACTGAAGAGATCAAGGAACAGCCAGGTAAGTCAGCCTCCTCAGTATGGTTGTACGATCAGTGGCAGTTACTGTCACTCGCGAATCTGTCTTTACAGCCATAGCAGACAGTGTTGAAATACAGGAGAGAAAGCTAGACAAAACTTCAGGGCGCCACGCGCATGGTCTATAGAGACTGAGACGCCTATGATAAGGATGATGATATGTCTGCAGACCTCTCTCTCAGTGTGTCCTAAGACTCAATCTGTACGGCCAACCTGCATGAAACATTAAGAGAATAATAATTCTTCATTTATCACAGACTATGAGGTCAACTTACTTTTTTGGGCAGTAATATGGCAATCTTGTTACAATAATTAATGGGAGTGAAGGTTAATCAAGGTCAGGTGAAACATACTAATGATACAAACCTTGGTCAGTATGTTACCTCTTTATCTCTGATACAAATCTTTGTCAGTATGTTACTTCTGATACAAACCTTGATAAGTATGTTACCTCAGACACAAACCTTAGTCAGTATGTTACTTCTGATACAAACCTTGGTCAGAGTGTTACTTCTGATACAAACCTTGGTCAGTATGTTACTTCTAATACAAACCTTGGTCAGTATGTTACTTCTGATACAAACCTTGGTCAGTTTGTTACTTCCGATACAAACCTTGATACGTATGTTACCTCAGACACAAACCTTAGTCAGTATGTTACTTCTGATACAAACCTTGGTCAGTATGTTACTTCTGATACAAACCTTGGTCAGTATGTTACTTCTGATACAAACCTTGGTCAGTTTGTTACTTCTGATACAAACCTTGGTCAGTTTGTTACTTCTGATACAAACCTTGGTCAGTTTGTTACTTCTAATACAAACCTTGATCAGTATGTTACCTCTGACACAAACCGTGGTCAGTATGTTACTTCTGATACAAAATTTGGTCAGTATGTTACCTCTTTATCTCTGATACAAACCTTTGTCAGTATGTTACTTCTGATACAAACCTTGATAAGTATGTTACCTCTGACACAAACCTTGATCAGTATGTTACTTCTGATACAAACCTTGGTCAGTATGTTACCTCTTTATCTCTGATACAAACCTTTGTCAGTATGTTACCTCTGATACAAATCTTGGTCAGTATGTTACCTCTGATACTGGCATGGACGTGAGGTGATGGTCTTGATCAGTAGTATGTTGTTCAGTTTTTTCTCCTCTACTAAATCAGTAAAACCATTCACATTTCTTTCTTTGCGTCTCTCTTTCACTCCATACAAAGCATAGGGTGACCATTGCAACTGACCTCAATATAGAAAATATGTATTATAGCACTTACATGTGCTCCTTCAGTGGTGGCTTCTGTTTTACATAATGAGGTTGCTAGTTGCGTGCACAATCCTTTTTGCATGCCCCTTTTGATATCCATGAAAGGTTGCAGCCGTTCTATTAACTTACCATAATGTTTTTATACTTGTTTAGAAGACTCTGCAGAGTCTGTATACAACCAGTTTCATTTACATTACCTTGCTCTAAAAGCTATGCGCATCCAATCTATTCTTAAATGTATTAATTGTCCCTTCGTCCACTACTTCCTGTGGCAATGCATTCAACACTCTCTGACTACAAAAATATTTCCTAATATCTAATCTGGACCTTTCTTTAGTTAATTTGTAGCTATGCCCTATTGTTCTTGTAGGTGGTTGTATTTAGAAAAACTTGTTAGTCTAATTTATCCGTTCCTTATCTTATACACCTTTATTTTTTCACCTCAAATTCTTCTGTTTTATAGGCACTGTAAGCCAGATTTTCTGAGTTTTTCCTCATAACTAATTCTAGAATACAACTATCAGCTTTGTTGCTCTTTTTTGTATTCTTTCCAGCATGTTTATATCCCCTCTATGATAAGGACTACACAGTACTACAATCTAGGTCTAACTAAAGCTTTATACAGCTTGACAATCACTTCTTTGCTCCTATGTTTAATATTTCTTTTTATCATACCTAACATTTTGCCTTTTTCATTGTTACCTGGACTTGCTCACTCACCTTACCTGTATGATCTATTAAATTTGATTTACCTGCCTCTATATATTTTTTTCCATGCTTTATTTCTACAAATCTAGTCATCCACTTTTTACGCTTGGAATTTACCTCCCTACATGGAACACATTCCTCTTATAGCTTTTCTAGAACTGTTTTAAAACTCTGCCACTCTTGTTCAACATCTGTTCCTCCGATAATATCTTTCCAGATTATGTGGCTCGCTGCCTCTTTCATCATCTTAACATCTGCCTTAGAGTAGTCGTATGTTTGCATGTTTACTTCTTATCATGCTATTGGATCCAAACGGATGATCTCATGGTCACTTGAGCCAAATAGTTTCCTAACTAATGTTTTCAATGATATTTTCCTCTGTGGGAAAAACTAAGTTGTGTCTGTTTTTGCCTCTGGTGGCTGCTTCTACATGTTGAATTCACCAAAAAATTGTCAGTTATGCACTTAACAAAAGGTTTTAACTCTACAGGTGCTTCTGCCATATCCCATTTTATTTTTTGAAAGTTGAAATCTCCCATTAATAATAATTTCCCTTCACTTGCCTTTTCTATGCTACTAATCAGCTCTTCATCTTCCTCTTTTTGACTTGATGGACACCTATAGCATACTCCAATCACTGTTTTTTCACCCCCGCTTTCTATTTCTCCTCATACACTTTCATTTTCGTTACCAGATGATAAATCATCATTGATCAATATATTAACTGAATTTGTACAGTATAATAAACCGACACCTCCCTTGGCCTTGTCTGCAACTACCCTATCTTTGCTTAACATTGTAGTAGTAGCTCATTTCAATCATGACTGGCTATAGTATAATATGTCTACTTTCACTTCAATAAATTCTATACCCATGTCCGCACACATCACTAGCAACCTAAGGTTGAAGCCTATTATCTTACTATCTAAATAGTCTAACCCATCTGCTCTGTCTAAAATACACATCATTGTGACCTTTCTTAACTTTTTTCCTTAAGTGTTCCCATAAGACTCTTGTATCTTTGCATAATTATTTCTGTACTATCTCTCTATACATTATTAGTTCTTACCAATACCACAACATGACTGACTGCTCTGTCATCTATCCTCTTTATTCTCCTCTTTATGTCCTCAATTTTAGCTCCTCCAATATCCATTTTTTCAAACATTTAAAGTTGTTTAGACAAATGTCTGCCAACCTCCCTCACCATTGAATCCCCTACTACCAACACTGAACCCTCACTTGTATTTGCATACTTCTCTGCCCTGTGTACTTTTCCTAACTAGAATCTCCCTTACTTTCAATTCCTATGTCCTTCTCCAACCCATACCTAACTAACAGTGGTTTTATTTTATCACCTCGACTACATAACTGCAGCTTCTTTAAAAATTCCTCAATGTTTTCTTGTTTCACTTCTATTTTGAACTGCCTTTTTTTCTATCTCCTCCAATCTGTATTTATGTGTCCTAATATCACATTCCATTTGAGCCTGCCCGTCTTCTACTCTACATATCCTTCGTGTAACATTTACTTCATCTTCCAACGTTGCATCTATTCCTACACTACTAATAATAACATTACCGCCACAAAAATCACATACTCACACTGACACTCTACTCTTTGCCGTATTTCACCTGGTCTTAGCCATACTAATTGTATTATTTATTACAGTTACACTTCCTAGCCAATAAGCTATACTAATACCCAATACAATATATATTTATTCTAGTAAACAACAAAAAATAAAATATTGTTGGTATTAACCTTACAACAGCTCTCACAAAATACTAGGCCTACACACAACGGTTTACAGTACAGACAGTAATTACAGCTCACTATACCACGATATTTAATTATGTCAAGTCCCTAATTATCTGTTACAACCAGACCTCTATATTTGAAAATACATATGCTACAGTAAACTACAATTACAACTACGGTATGTTATTTTTACACAAATTAATTCACAACACTAATACTTATCTGCAAATATATAGATCACTGTACTGTCAATTCGAATCATATATTCACATTTAGGTGTTATTTTGTGTTGTATTTGTAATCAAACAGCAAGTGATATTGAACTCACAGTGAACAGAATCTATATTGGATGCATGTTTGCATAAAGGTGGATTGGATTTGTCTCCAAAGCAATTGAGAATATAACTTGACCTAAATTTCACTTGACTTTTTTTATACTGGTTTATAAGTCTGTGCAGAGTCTGTATACAACCAGATTTATTTACTGAACTTGATCTTAAAATAACTATAGTATACAATGCTACGTTGAAAGCAGTCAAAAGTTTTTTCAGTTCCCTCTGGAGCATAGGTCTTCAACAAATACACGTCAACAAACTTTGCACTGACTGTAACTATTGTAGTTTTTGTGGCTTAATGTTTCTATGGGGTGAAGTAGCCAACCCTTGGTCAATTTGTCTCTTTCACCACCTTGTCAAGACAATGAAACTCATGTGTTATATGATCTCAACTGCTATGACAATAGTTTCATTGCTACCTTTAGGGTCTCCCGAGCTGGACATGTCGAAGGGCAGAGGACCAGCACCAAATAAGACACACGCAGGAACAAGTTTGGAATAGTCAAAGGCTATAGAAAGCAAGTTAGATAAACACATGTTGAAACCAGATGCACAGGGGCCTAAGAAATCAGTCAACATAAAATTTGACTGATGAGAATGACACACCCACAACAACAACAAAAATTTTGTGTCCCTTCCTTTGAACCTTGTTTCCTAAAAAGGCGTGTGTTGTACTGTGTTTTGTGTCTTATGGCCCAGTGCATCCAGCTTCAGCACACAGGTAATAGTTTTACACCCGATAAAGGTACGACCTTGTCAGTTCATGAATTCTAACACATACAAGTTTGGTTTGTGAGCCTTGACACTAACCACTTAGCTACTGATATAATTTTTAAAAATAAGGTTTATATATTTTTATAAATATTTATGTTAGTTCATGGTGTCTCCATAAATCAAAATGTATGCTGCACTATACCTGTATCCCAATAGGTGTATCTGTCTGATTCACCTTACTTAGCCAATTGCTGGTCTTCAATCTGTCTGTGGGCCAGTAGATTTATGAATCCCTTCATCTAGTGCCTACCTTTTTGACATGCCTGGTGGTTATGTTACATCTGGTATAATTCTTGGTATCATAAAGGAAAACATATTTTTCTACTATAAAGTTCAAATACTGGAAAAGGTCAAGTGCTCCTATCTTCAAAATGGAAAAGAGGTGGAGGATCAAAATGGGCAAATTTGTTTTCACCAACATGAGTCATATATTGACATCTAAATTGGTCACTCACAAATTTAATATAAGAGTGTTATTTATATATATATATTTATTTATTTACTTGTCTTTATTGTACAACATTTCATTAAATTATTGTCCACCTAGTTTATAATTTTTTGCTATTTCTTTTTCTATGTTGGATTTTGAAGCTGCTGTCCAAGTGGCTATTCTGTATTCTAATGTAAGCTAATTTAACATTTCTTGTAGTGCAATTTAAGTATTTTCTGCTTGCTTCTGCCATTTTCTTTTTAAATTATCAGTTTAATGTTTCCATATTAATCTACTGTCCAATGTAACTAGGATTGTTTTGTTCTGGTAGCTCCTTGTCCATTTAGTTTTGGTGGTGTGATTTTGTTGACCTTATTAGAATAGTAAAGAGGGACTATGTTGTTTTCTTATTAAATTTTAAGAACCATTCCTGGATCCACTTCAGTGCTTGAGATTTTAGCATTGTAGGGGAAGGGAATAGGAAACAATTTCTGTCTATGTTGTGTCTTTCCTAACAGCTGGGTATGGTATCCATTTACAGTGAGGTAGACTGGAGCATGTTGCTACCTGGACACAAACCCAGCAAGTGATAAAACAAACAATAAATAGTAAAAGAAGAAAACAACGCCACACAGTTTTCTACTGCAAATGTAATTAACAGTAACATTACATTTGACAAAGTTATCTTAATTGAGTAGAAAATAAGAGACTGCAAAAAAAAAAAAATGTCTGAAAAATAAATGAGTATATACTTTATTTATGGATATAGCAAGATAGTTAAAAAAAACAATAACATTCACCGGTGTTGTATCACAAGAAGATATTGTGATCAGATATAAATAATACATATATATCTAGCATATATGTCACATTGCATGAGTTTCCCCTTAATTTGTATATATTCCTTCCACATACAGACATATGCCAATTCAAATGGGGTTCTCTCTAGTTCTGTTTTTATAATTTATGTGTATATTTTATCTTATGATTGTAGGGAGTTAACTTACTGTATTTCATGTATGAAGTAGCTTCTAGAACTATCTTTCAAAGTCTGAAAAGCGCTTCAGATAAATCAGACTTGTGGATTGTGTTAATGGCAGGGTGTGCAATAACACAAGCTGAAGATTCTTCTAATTTTTCTCTGTTCATATAAATATCACATTTCATCAATTCTAGGACGCCATCGATTGTAAGAGGCACTCGTTAATTTCAATACCATGAACACAAAAGTAAAATATGGGCTTCTAAGACGCTTAATTTCAACCCCCAGTTTTTTTTTTTTTTTAAATATCAATAAACTTACTAAAAATGATATGATTTATTAGGTGATATTTTGTACATCACTACCTCTGAATCATTATCAGTCAACATCATATTCACTCAGATTCTTCTGAATACATTTTTTAGGCAACTTCACAACCGGAGTTCAATTCTTCTGAATCACCTGTCAAGCCATGCATATCTCCATTATCTCGTAATATATTGAGCCATTGAGAGTATCAGTGATGCAGTATTCATTACGTGAGTGCTGCACTATTGTCTTTAGGGTTTGATAACCATTCTGCCAATTTTGATGCAGGCACTTACTACATTTTTCTTGATGTTGATGGAAAGGTTTCAACCAACAGCAATTATTGATATTTATTTTTCAAGTAATCTTAAATGGTTTGTTGATTGAAACGTCTATAGTTGGCAAGTCATACCACAAGGAATAACAGCAAAATCACTCAACTGTCAAACAAGCTTATTTTTCTTTACCTGTTCAGACAAATATCCACAAATGGCATAAATTACTAGCATGCTAGATGGGTTATGAAGACTAGCATGATCGATCACATGCACAAATCGAACCCAAATCTGCCTAACCGTCTAACTGGTCACTTTAAGCAGGGTCTACTTCCAGAGAGTCAGTGTGGTTTTTGTGCAGCTTGTAAACTCCAGGAGAAAGGTCAAGACCAGCATTGTGACCTGTATAGGGTTTTTGTCAAATGGACCATGCCCTTTGATAAGGTCAGTAGAGAAGTGCTCTGGCAAATCATGGCAAAGTTTGGTTGTCTCAGCAGATTCATTGTGATTGTTTGCCAGTTTCATGATGACTTAAGTACTGCATGATTGGTTGGTTGGTTATTCATCCAGCTGCTTGTGGGCTCTGCCCTTTGACCCAACTTCATATCGCAGTGTATGCAAGTGTTTGTGAGCTGTCATTTAGTTCCGTACCAAGTCTTCCATTTGTCTAGCTATGGCGAAAGAAGCTTTATCCTAACACCAGACATTCAAAAAGATGGTGCTCAACAGTTTCATAGGGATATGTGCACAGCTGACACTCTGGAGTATGTTCTGGTTGAATTCTGTTCAAGTACTTACTTACTTTTCATGTCCAAGCACCAGCAAGCATCCAGTAGAGACCTAGATTATCCTGTCATTTGCCTCTAGCATGTCAAACCTATTGCACGCCAGATACATGACCAAATGGGAAACCGAACATACTGGTTACACCAAAAACGATGCCTATTACCAGTTGAACAGAAGAGAGCAGGTCGTTGTCTTTAGACTTCGCACTGGCCACAATAGACTGAGATACCACCTATTCAACAAATTGAAGATAGGTGGTACCGACGAATGCCCGTGCGGTACCGGTAAAATGACCGCTGAACATCTGCTGCAGAACTGCCCGACATACGAGGATCAGAGAGAGCAGATGTGGCCATCACCAGTGGAACTGCAAGACAAGCTCTATGGCAGTGTCGACAGCCTCAGGATGACCGCCGCTTTTTTCGAAAAAATAATGGTTACTGTCTGACTGCGTACAAAGAAGAAGAAGAAGAAACCTATTGCATGTTTCCTAGAGGTTGGGGCAGGTCATCAGGGTTCTGTATTGTGCCACAGTCACATGTGTCATCATCTGTGTATCCCCATCTCTTCACATTTCTCTTGCACCATGATACACCAGTTCAGAGTTTTTTCAGTGACTTCCATGTTGTGTATGGTAGATGATGTCCGCGGGCAGGTTTCTTTCGAAGTACAATCTCTGGGGCCTGCATCAATTTGTGATATCTCTCGATATCTTTCTTTAATCTCACTGACATGGTGGAGTACTCACGTTTGTTTTATTCTCTGCTTTTGTTGCCAATTTTTGACAAGATGTCTATTGGGGTTGTCTTTGGTCATTCTTTTGCTCCTCTCATAAGCAACCATGTCTCTTTGCATCTCAAGGGGTTCCACATTCATGTGGATTTCACATGTAGCAGTTTGTGTTGACTTCATTACTGCACTAATAAGGCGCAAGGGTACTGTTCTGCACTCTGTCCAGGGACTCTACATTAGTCTGTGAGCATGTTGTCAGGAGTGCACAGCTGTATTCTAAAGCAGAGCGTACATATCCAAAATACAAGCCTCTTAGAGTGTGATTGACTCCAAGATACATATGCTCTTCTTCTCTGAGAAATTTATTTTTGGAGTACTGCATGAAAGAGAATTGTCTGTAGCCTTCCCAGTTTCGAACAAGGTTGATTGCTGGCACCGACACTTTTTGTCATGGTTTTTGCAGCAATGCACTCTGATGATCCCATCTCCACTTACAAAATGTAATCTCCAGGTGTGCATTTGATCATAGTTGTTTCCCCTTACACACAGATGTAGGTTGTCTGGGTTATTTCTTGGCTGAAGTTGATATGTATGATATAGTGCAAGGGTGCTCAACCAGTAGAACATTTTAGGGTTTCAATGCAGGAATTATGCTTCAGTTTAGTCTGTTATTAAGTATATTATAAATATTTTGTATTTTATTTAACTCATTCACTCCCACGAGCCGATACAACGGCTTCCGGTTTTTTCTAGAAAACCCAGAAGCCGGTGTATCGGCTTTTGTTATGGGGTTCACAAAATCACATTTTCCCATTCCTAGTTCTCCTAAATGTTTTATTTTGGTTATTGGCGGAAGTCCAGATTTTGCACTTTTTCATTCCGGAAAAGTTAGTTTGAGTTTCGTTGAAAAAATGTTTAGTTTCGTAACTTGGAAAATATAATTTTTTTTCGGAGAGCAACTTTGAAGCTATCCCATGCCCCTTCAGCCACACCAAATAGAGTTTTTTCAGTACAAGCTTGGGAATAGATAGATTATATTATTGCTAATGGTAGTGATGATGAAGATATCGATCGTTATGATAGCGCTGTTTCAATTTATTTATCTAGTCTTAGTTCTACGTCGAGCGATGAAAGTAAAACTAAGTCTACTGACGAAGGGGCGGTGCCCTCTTTTGTCTCAAGCAATGGTAATAACAGTTCACAAATTCAGTAAAGGTTCAAGATCCGACACAATCATTCTAGTGTGTATACTATTAATGTGTGTATATATATTTTGAATACAGCAGGAACATTCTTTCCGTGTGCGCGTAAATTGTAAACACTCACGCTGATGTTGATCGGAGCTTTTATTTTTTAGCACGTTTTCAACTTCACGTGCCTTCAGTAAAATGTAAATACTGTGAAAACAACTGCACCAAATTAGGTGCAACTTTCAGAACATCGTCCTTTGAGGATTTCCGTCAATAGAAATTCATTACGTTATTTGTATATTGGTTTAGAGCTGAATAATGTATTGATGAGGGGAACATTTTTGTTCATAATTTTTAAAAATAACAAACGATAATGCAACTTTAATTCATCAAACACAAATTTACACCTGCATTTGTAAAATATATGTATTCCATTGTATTCTAGTCTCATTTGTGAACAGTTTGGTATATAATACGTGTTATTTTAGTGAACGTCTATTGAAGACAAATAGATCGCAACTAAGTGATGCTGTTTTTCAGTTTTACATAAAAATAAAATTGTGTCCAGAGGTCCAAAATATTTGGGAGTGAATGAGTTAAATATATCAACATTTTTTTAACTGCTATTAAATTTGTAAAACAATATAAAATAATGTAAGTAAATCCATATGTTACTAATAAAGAAAATATGTGTATCCAGTATATTGTTTGTCATATTTCCCAATCATTCCATTTCATTCATTCTCGTTGTACACCTCACTACACTGCTATAAATTTAATGGGGGGGGGGGGGGGGGGGGGGGGGGTGGAGAATATATGTAAATCAGGAAATAAATAAAGATATCTGAATCAAGTATGAAGGAAAATAAATATACTCATTCCCAAAATGGTCCCAGGAAAACAATTGTGCATATTTGTGCAAATACATACGAAGGACGAGGATCATCAAAAGCAAGGAACAACGGGAGGAGCATCACGGAAATACCAGACTAGGTGCAAACAGATACACACATGCATCCAAGCACTGGTTTATGCGTCTTAGTATCGTCCAAATTGACTACGGTCTGGGGCGGAATAGGCGCGTCTCCGCCAGTAGATACTAGTGAGGCAAACACATAAAATTAAAAAAAAATTTTAAAAGGGATATCTCTAATATAGTGCATATCTGCCCTTTTGTGGCTTGAACTGACAAAACAGAACATGCTCTCCAATTTGCAGACTCCAAGAAAGAAGCAAAATGACAGCATCACCTGCTTCAAACCTACTGAAGAATAAACTGAACAGTAACGAGATATCATAGACAGACAAGTTCATAAGAGAAATAATTGTGATTATGTTAGTGAATGATGAAGAAGAATATAGTGTATATTATTTGACAAGATAAGAAGTTAACAAGATGTCAGATAATTCTATTGGTCACTATACCTATTTTTTTTAAAGAAGGGAATGACAATGGCACAAGTGGATAGGGGATACAGAGGTCTGAAGCTTTCAGGGACTTGTTCAAATTACTGGTCTGGTAATGCTGCAGGGTCAAGGTAATTCAGAGCTGATATGCTGGTTTTTTTTAAAACACCCATAGCCGGACATCAGATATGAATAAATGGTAACATATGAACTCAATCAATGGCTGTCTTTTGGATGACATCAGCAATACACCAACTGCATGAGTTAGTAATCAAACATTTGTCAAGTTGGAAGGGAAGTCTGCAAGGACATATTTGGAGCATTTACAACTAGTGAGCTACTGATTCATCCATATTCTTTGCTGAAAGAGACTGATTACCTACCTATGTATCTGTACAGTGCAAGCAGTTCTGTTTAACATATTTAGTTTTGAAACAAAAATATTTTTGTCACTGTTACAATTAATGTTTACTTTACACAAAAACAAGTAAGAAAATAAAAGTGAGTTATAAGAGTAAATGGCAACATCAACTAGTGGTTGTAGCCTTCCTGGTGATGTTCAACGCTCCCACGTTGTCTCCTGTGCACTGATTGTGTTGCTTGTGAATCCCATCACAATATGGCCACTAATGACAGAGAAACAAATATGGCCGCTCTATATGAATGTTACTTATATGATTGATAGCTATAATGGTAATCATACTCCATCCCTGGTCTTTTACAGGGAAGGACAAAATAGCACTTCTCCATACTTTGCATTTTGTGATAAATGACTAACTAGGGTTTTGAGGGGTGATACTAAGTAGGATTTTAGAGGTGACTTAAGTTTGATTTTGAGAGGTAATTATTTACCCGAATATAAGACGACCCCTATTTAGAGAACTTGAAATTATGAGAGAAAAAACTTGTTATTAACTTTTAGAGTAGTGAACATTTAGTCACCAACAATAGAAATTAAAATAATGGTATCACATCAATATTATTTATATACTGTACATAAATACAATTTTCATTTATGCAATGTATATATTATACTGAGTAACATCTTCTATTATAAATTTTCACGTGAACGAATCAATTATTATAATGGTATTAACAAATATTGAGTTTTAATATAAAACGTGTTTAAAAACACACCAAGAAAATTTGTTCAGTCATCAACTTCACTTGTTTTGTCAATCATCAACTTCACTTGTTTGTCAATCATCACCTTCACTTGTTTCATCAATCATCACCTTCATTTGTTTCATCAATCATCACCTTCACTTGTTTTGTCAATCATCACCTTCATTTGTTTTATTAATCATCACCATTTGTTTCATCAATCATCACCTTCATTTGTTTCATCAATCATCACCTACCCTTTTTCATCATCATCACCTATTCATGTCCATCAATCCTCACTTCAAGTCACATCATCTTCTATTCCATAGAGTTGCTTACACAGCACTTCTTGAAACCATTTTTATAATTGAATCATCAGATATACCACTACATCATGCTGTTTTTATCCACTGACCAAGTTGTCCAACTGAAGGCTTCTTAATGTTGCCAGTGGAGGTTAAGGGCCAGTTCCCAGATAACATCCACTCTTCATATTGGCGTAGGAAATGGTGCTTGAAAGATTTATTTATGGCAACATCAAGTACTTGTAGTTGTGATGTCATGCCTCCTGGATCATACTAGGTCTGTGTTTAAGGAGGCTATTTTATTTTTTACCTCTTCTATAAGATGATCCCTAAAAGTATCAAGGTTTAGCAACCCTCTTTGCTTTACTAGGGCTCTTGGTCGCCTGTCCCAAACTTCTTGAAGTCACGTAACCATTCAATCATGTCATCCACCCAATTTCATGCCTTTTCTTTGTAAAATAAACATATATGCTAGTATCATACATGAAAATGTTGACCTAACACCAACATTTTAGTTCATGCTTGAAAATAAGATGGCCCCCGATTTTCCGAGGACGAAAACTTAAAAAAAACCTTGCCTTACATTCAGGTAAATATGGTCAGTTGGATTGTGAGAGATGATTAAGTAGAATTGTAAGGTGATTAAGTAAGATTGTGATTGGAGCTAGCAATGTCATAATGTAAAATATCTTCATCATCTTCTACATTTGTGCCGTTGTAGTGTAGATTACAGCGAGGCTGCAATATCTGCAAGTTTTTGGCTCGACATATCCGACTTCAGCACAGCATTTTTGAAACTGGGTTTCCCTTCTCTCTTCGATCCCTAATGTCTTAGTCAGGCTGCATGGTTGCAGTCTGTTTCCAGGGTCACTGCTTGTGGGCGGAATAGGGTATTGATCAATTATGGGTCATTGGCTTATTCACAGCTGCAGTCCCATGCAAAATATATAAATGCATGTAAATGCTATAACACAGTTTTGCATAAGGAGACCAACTGTATTGGTGGACTCATGCTTCTACTGCGTTGGAAAAGGACATATATATATTAAAGAGGATTGTGCATGGGGCTAGCAATCTCTTCATGTAAAACTGCTGCTAGCTGCAAAACCACTACTTCAGATGATCTTCTTCTTCTTCTGCGTACGCAGTCAGACAGTAACCATTATTTTTTCGAAAAAAGCGGCGGTCATCCTGAGGCTGTCGCCACTGCCATAGAGCTTGTCTTGCAGTTCCACTGGTAGTGGCCACATCTGCTCTCTCTGATCCTCGTATGTCGGGCAGTTCTGCAGCAGATGTTCAGCGGTCATTTTACCAGTACCGCACGGGCATTCGTCGGTACACCCTATCTTCAATTTGTTGAATAGGTGGTACCTCAGTCTATTGTGGCCAGTGCGAAGTCTGAAGACAACGACCTGCTCTCTTCGGTTCAACTGGTAATAGGCATCGTTTTTGGTGTAACCAGTATGTTCGGTTTCCCATTTGGTCATGTATCTGGCTTTGATAAGCCGTTTTGACTCTTCGTACGTCATACTGGTATCTGTTTGTGGTAGTCTTGCACCTTCTTTTGCCAGTCTGTCTGCCTCCTCGTTGCCTTGGATGTTGCAGTGTGACGGGACCCACTGTACCACTACCCTTTTTGGTGCGGACTGCTGGCACAGTTTGCAGAGTGCTGCTCTTAAGTCATTAAGCTGTGTTTTTCTGGCTTTTTAGCGCTGTGACTACGGCGAGAGCACGTCAGATGATCTGATATAGTGTCCCTGCAAAGAGGCCTTATGGTCGATTTGGATTGAAAAGGTGATACATTCAATCATACTGTAATCCTGGTGTTCACTCAGGCCTAATTTGTGCACTTTGCGAGGTAGCCAAATCTTGTCTAAACTCATGTCTGTCATTTGCTATTAAATACTATACTGGACAAGGTCCTGTTGAAAGCCATCTCTCCATCTCATTGGTGGGCATCCAGTGCGACGATTATAGGTGTAGGACCACCATGACTCACTTTATGTCTTCATCTATTGTCAGGCATGCGTACCACGTGGCCTGCCCACCTCTATTTTCTTAACAGTGTATCTGCGATGTCATTGAAGCAGGTTTGACTCCAGTTGTCGATGTTGCGGATGTGGTCTCGTAGTGAAAGTCAGTGTTCTACGCTTCATCGCTCGATATAAAAATTCAAACAATCACTTATCCTTATACATTATAGCAAGGGTCATACAACTATTTGACTCCATGCACTCGTTTGATTATATGCCAGAATGTTATTCATCCTTTTCCAATATTGACTCAAAACTATGCATATACTCGTTATATCATTTATTTGTTTATCAGTACATATTAATCTTAGTTTTAGTCGACCTGTACTTCTACAGGGACAGATTGCCCTTGTACAGGTCCCAGCTCTGGCGTGAGTTGAATGTAGCCGGGAGGAGGATTTTCTGCTTAGCGGGCTAAGCTTGAGCAGCTTATTGCTCAACTGCGTTAGGACAAATGTAGCTGAGGGTGGTTAACCGATGTGCGAGTTCATCTTAATAGACTAGGACACTAGAGCAAAGTAGACCCACAGCCTGTTCAACACCATCTATGCTACTCTTAAATAACAAATCACCTAACCATGGCCAGTTGTTATGCCATGTCACACAGTTAGTCTTCTCTTAAGACATGCTCTTTGTAGGGCAGTGGTGCTATTCTTGTCGTTGTCATGCACAAAGACTCTGGCAGACCACTCTGGACTATATTTACTTGGATTATTTTTATAGTGTGTTACAAATGTGATAGGAATAGAACATCATGTTTTTTTTAAATATTGATTAAAAGCAGGTATTTTGTTAAAATATTCATAACTAATTGCTAAACTGAAGGATCCCCCCCCCCCCCCCCCCCCCCCCCCCCGTATTTGGAGGTGGAAAACAATCTGGCCCTGAGGCTAGCAGTCAGCTTTTGGTCGCTCATCTCTACAGCTCAGCATCTTGATTTTTGTACAAGAAAGTTTGTATAAATGAGACTAATTGTTTTACCTTTGTGGTTTCTAAGAGCACTCCGTGTATAAATGAAGATGAGAATAGCATCACTACTGTGCTGAGAGCAGGTCACAAGTGACAAATAATAGTGTGGTTTAGCCCCTTTAGGGTTGAAGACTCTCTGACTAATGTCATGACATACCCTGCCATTCACACAATTAAAAAGACTTGATTGTGGTGTAAGCCTTCTGGGTTTGACAGAAAGTTATGGAAATAAATGCCACATATATGCAACAGAAATTACTTGGTAAAAAGTGAATAGGGCAATTTTTATGAATCGGGGCAAAGAAAACCATTCCATAAAACTTTAACTTAGTTCCTTTTAGACCGAAGACGCAGTGATTGAGATGACAGCACTCAGTGACTCATAGCAGAATGCGTCAGTGAACCAGAGCTGTCCGAGACTTATTTATTCCTTCAAGTTGTGGCCCTGGAAACTGGCTGGGAGAATAGCATGGTTTTTTTACCTCACTACTCATTTCATTGCCTCGTGGTTTCAATACAAGCACATGTCTGAATATATTTGAATTCTTTTTTCCTGAGAATGTGCCTTATGCATCTCCACACACAGTTTGTGCATCTTGCTTACTTGATGACCCGTTCCTCTGCAGGGTTTGTACTACAGCGAGTCCCAACTTTGTCTCCAATGATCTCCATCTTAGATTATGGAGGTCCAGTGGGTAATAAACTTTCCTTTTGCAGTGCTGTGGATATATAGTGGAGTGCAAGGGAGTCTGACCAACGCATAGGATGTCTACCCCGCAGTCTTCTTCTGCCTCAATGTTACCAGACTGCTGTCGACATGCTCCAACGTACATCCTTTCTTCTGAGTATGTGGGCTGCCCACTGATGTTTTGCCTTGTTTGAGTGAACAACAGCATCATTTGCCACTGATATAACTGTAGTACTAAGTACTTCATTCTTGATCAATTTTCTCTGATAACAGATTTGCAGTGGCTCTTCTTACATAATCGGGCATACTGAAGAAAGTGGACACTAGTTCTTTTGATAGTAGTGCAATGGAAGGCTTCTCTGCTGGCTTATGATTACATGATCATAGTTCGACCCCACCTCATTGGCCAGCTGCTGTAACACACCATAGTAACAGGTTCACAGAGTGAATGTCACGTGAATTGATAAGTATATTGCATGTGACCCTGTCTCTGCACCTAAATTGTACATATAAAAGAGCATTCTTGCCAAAAAAAGCCAAATACTAAACAAACAAAAATAAACACAGCCTTACCGTCTTGGACCTCCAGCATCTACAGAAGCTTATCTTCCCACCAGGCTTGATCATGGTCATCAAATCTTCGATGTCAAACACATCTGTTACCTTCTTTTCATCCTTCTTGATGATTGGGTTGATTTGTCTATATCTTGAGCAGAACTTACTTCGCTTGACGAAGTATGCAACGGCGGTCACCACACCCAACGCTGCTGTGGCTGATAAGGCATAGTATAGCTTGCTGTTGTCTGATTTATAGAAAAAAATTTATGAGATTTTGATATTTTTATTTATTACTTTTACTTAATCACTTTTCTTCTCCTTGAAGTGTAGTCTTTTTACTTTTCTAGTGGCTTATAGCTTATATGACCCTCTTGCGGTAGTAAAATGCCTCATCTAATTGATGACATGCATGACCCAGGTGCAGATCTTGACGGTAGAAGAAAGTCCCCCAACATCGAATGGTCACTGTGAACTGTTGAGACTCAACCTTGACTCTGAGATTTGTCTGCATGACTGACTCCACATTATCTATTCCGCTCCTTGGTCCACACAGCAATTATCAGCACAAAAAAAGCTGTTAATTTTGACAATAGAAACAAAACCGTATTAAAACTTCATTTATCACTGTGTAAATAGAACAAAAATGTGTAACTATCACTAGAGTTCTCCACATCTTTTGTCATTAAATGGACACCATGATGGATGAATGATGTGAATAGTGTGAGCAGGACAACAACTTTTGAGAAGTATAAGATTGATTTTCTTGAGATGTATAAATATACTACTCAAAATATTCAAGGGCCACTTACTACATCTCGTTATATTAACAATCCAAAAATTAGAAATCAATAATATTTAATCGCATTGCTATTCAGTCATTTGGACATTTGTGTGACAGTTTCATGTAAACAACGAGTTTATATGGGGACAATTAATGGTTAATTGGGCACACCCCCCTTTCAGACATGCCGACTGCTGAAATAAAGATGGTCAGTAACGCATGTGACTTCCACTGGCATTGATACAAACCAGGCAATGTTGTCTGATGGATACAAGAACCCCCTGATGTGGTGGGGAGGGGGGGGGGGTGTGGCGGGGGAGGAGAGAAATCATCTGCTACTCTTGTTGCAGGTTTTGAAACAATTGGTTGAGGTCCCAATCTGATGGATGGTTACCTTGTGCTGATAGTACCAAGACATCCCAGTGATGCTCAACAGGGTTAAGATCTGGTCAATCCAACCTGGTGATGTATCGCTGCTGAAGGGACTAATTAGCAACATGAGTTCGGTAGGGACTTTTGCGCTCTCATTACTTTGCGATGGTTGTTCTGACTTCTAGTTCCATTAGGACGACTTATCTATGTTACAATGAACAAGCGAGTGACTGCAAGTTGAATGTTAATCTCTCATATTGGCACATTTTCTTGAAACTATACTATGTCGTGCCATCTGTCAATAATACTAAGGCGTCTACTCGGATGTCCAGTTAAACAGTCTTACCAATATGACCCTTTGTGTCCAACAAAAATAACTGCACTGTGTTCAGTGATACACATGCATGACATTTGTTCCACTGCAGGAAATATATCCTTAGAAGGAAACGTGCCAATCATTGACAAATTCTCCAGTTTTGTTGGGATTTGGAGTACATATAACAGCATGATTTAACGTGCTACAGCTAAACAAACTGACTCCACCGTGTGGTTTAGCCTAACCATGACAATCAGATGTTATGGGCAGCTGTTTTAATATTTGCAGCAATCATGTTTCTTCCCACAACTCAACTGAAAAATGAACGTGGTCCGTACATTTTAAAAAAATGAGTTTATTAACGGCTTGAGTTTCTATTAAGTAACTCCTCTAAATTAACAATTGCTTTACCACTTATAAAGGCTTATATTTGTGGGTGTATGACCGACTTACAAATAGCAACATCTTCGTGTTGATTCGGTTTAGTTTATTTTCAGTTGTTCACAAGTTCCCCTTATTCTCTGTAAATTTCACTCTCTATTCAATTCCAATCCCCTCTGCTTTTCTCATTTTCTATCTGTTCCTACTTTCTAATAATATGGCCGATTGCGCTCACTGCATGTTTATATACATTATTTAACGCACGTATAATTGTAAATATATATTTGTATATGTATAATTAAGTCGAGTAGAATAAACTGATTGTATACCGACTCTGTACAGTATTCTATACCAGTATAATGAAATTGAAGTTTAGTTTACATTGCTCCTTTATTTTATTATGGTGTGAGCAGTATGTGAAGGGAATACGGTACTCTTAACTGCAAATACAAGGAGAGACATTAACTAACCATTATAAAATATATAACATAGCCTACATGAGAAGATTATAAGCAAATAACAGCTTTTAATTCAACATTTACGCTCTCAAGGTGCAAGAATTTTTGTAAATAAAAATAAATAAGCCTATCCAACATCACTAAAATTACCTGACATGTTGCCTCAAGGAAGATAATGCTTGATTCAATCTTATCTTGTGGTTAAGTCTAACGCACGTAAATAGGCCAAAACGATGTGATAATTGGCCCATTACATTCTTGTGCTCTATAAGACGGCTAGAACAAAGCGTTGTTGTGTTTAAAAAAAAGTGTGATGAGACGGCCTAACGAAGAAACAAAAGCGGCACAGCACAAACACGTGTGTCCTGCGATAGTTGTGTCAACTCGGGTCATTGCACGTCCTGATTAAACGTGATGTTTGTAAGCCAAATAACCAGCTTCGTCGTGTCATAGATAATTGGTAGCCAGTGATACTTTAGATTACATTATACAATAGTAACTATGGAAATGGTATAACCATTTACAAATATTAGTAATATGGGGGAGACCCGTTTTGATGTGTTGTGTGTATGAATGATGTGTAAAAATGGGGACATAATTACAAGGTAGTGTAAGTTATCTGCCCTACTTGAAGAAATAGTGGTTTTTATAATTGTGGGGCCGCAGAGTAAAACATACTACAGATCAAGGCATTACCTCATGGCATTGTTCATGCTCCTGTAAATAGAGTGTCTCAGCAGCCGGATCAACGAGGTGGGGATTGAGACATATGAGCTGACTGATAAGTCTCGAATTGCACAACAGCCAGAAGCCCACCTTCTCAAATACGACTCGGAATGTAAGAAGAGCCATTGCTACCAAAAGAAGCGTCAGCAAGAGTTAACTTAGCACATGTAGTTTCGAACAAAAACATTATAATTATTTTATACTACAATTCACTCCAGTTTGCCTAACTCTAAATTGGTGCATAACGTAAGTTAGGGAAAGCAATTAAGAGTACAGTTCACTTTACCACAGAAACAAAATGAGATTATTTGTATCCTCTATGCACGTTTATTTCTACAATATAATACTGCGAGTAGGGTGTACACACACATGTATGCCTTGAGGTTTACTATGTTCAATAAACGTATGACAATTGTTCAAGCCAATATATAAGCCTTGTGGAATTATAAGAAATGTTTTGAGCCTATGTATCGTCTCTGCAGTAGGAACATTTATCCACGGCAGCAATGTCTTAATTGTAACACATTTGCTCTGTTTTATGGATTGAAGAAGGACTATAATACCGATGAATTATCGCAGATGGCACTTAAATGAAGCTTGCACCTTCTTGTGACATCTACAGGAATATAAGTGGAAAGATGGTCCGGTCATAGTTATCGTGTTATTGTTTACCTTCAACCATAATAGCTGGATAAATGAGGCGCTAGTCTCTCGGAAAACTAACGACAGAACGAAATGGTAGGGTGTACGGATCCTGCAAGTTTCAAGCGAGGTGTCTAGTCCTATCAAAGATGGACGAAAGTTTAGAAAATCTCGTGTGCACACTTTGCACGCAAAATAACCTTTTTAGTTGAAAATTGAAAGAGCACTGTTAAAACCGTTGTCAGGGGAACACATTATAAAGGCTACGAAAGTCCTACCTGTTGAAGGTTAAAAAAGGTGGGGAAACCTCTATCATATAAAGACACAACAGACCAATCACGTGATTGTCTGCACACTAGATTACAAGTGGCACACAGCATTTTGCCAGACGTCCGATGAGAAGTGAGGTGGAGGTCTTGATCACTATGTTTGCCCTGATGCTTATGTCAATTTTCGCTCCCAACTATATTGCTCTCAATATAGATAAAGCAGACGATATCAAAATAACATTTTTGTTAAACTAGAAAGAAGATTTAATTAGGTTGGGGAAGTTATGAAATCCAAAAGTTATTAAGGACAACACAAAAATAACAACTTTCAATTCCAACGTAAAGTCCGTTATTGTTCGCCTCTATATCACGGAGAATAACAAAAGCAACAGTCAATAAAATGCAGATTTTCATTAATTGGTGCATGTGTAGAATATAAGAATTGAAACCGTGTGAATCGATCATTAATGTGGCACTGTTGAAAAGAACCAGAAGCAACAACATGAGGTGAGAATAAGACACTGGTGCTAATACAAGCACACAAAAGGAAACAAGTATAATACATCAAAATTTAGTCTTTTTTCTGGCATCCCCAGGAAAGGAGAAGTAGAGGCAGGCCAAAGCACATACGGAGAAAAGAGCTTGAGACAACCATAAAGGAAACGTGGAAGACATGGACAGAGCTGGCCCGAATGGGCTAGGACAGTAAGACTTGGTGTGATCTGTTCTGTTCTGTTAATCATCAAAGTCACTGCATTTCTGGCAGCTCCATAGGTGTTCAGTCCCTCCGATCGAATGGCAAGGGATGTAGATACTAATTGTTCTTGTAGCCTGCTGGTTGTACTCATGCCTGCTTAGTCCACTAAGCATCCGTATCTTATCGAGCCCCGTATGATTTCAAAACTGAACAATTTGTGGATTTCCGGTTCATCGATTGCAGTGTCGTCATCAAAAAAAAAAAGGTTCTTCATCGGCTTGAAAATGTCACCCATTTCTTTTTTGAATGTTCCCACTACCAGTGCCTTTGAAGTCAGAATGTCAACTTTTGATTACTGTAAACCCTAGCATGACTAGGACAGTAGATCGATCAGATATCCAGAATGTCCACGGCCTCTATGTCTGCTTTCCACTCATGCCACGACCAGCTCTTTTGTGTTTATAGAAGACCTGTCCTTTAAAGGGGACTGAAAACAGTTGATTGATAATAATGATTGATTGCTGTTTTGAATTTCTGAATAGTTAATATTTATTAGCTCACTGTTTTCTCTACACTTTCTATTGATCTGCAAATGTTACTTCCCGCGATAACTATATTTTGCGGACCTCGATTTTTCTCACTCAGACGTCGCAGTCTGGGCTTACCATATAAATATTCCTCTTGTCCCACTGACAATACAATATGCGAATCAACAAATCCGCATAACACCAGTTTAAAATCAAAGGCCGTACGAGCAGTAAAGGTCGCCTGACAGCATGTGACAATCAGCAAGCTGCAGGAACCTTCTGTATTTATGACCCTCGTTATTTGCATATAGAGATGCTTCTACCTGTAGTTCAGTGACATCGATTCTGCAAAAATAACAATATTTTCCTCACTAGATGTGATCTATTTCAATGAATCAATCAATTAATCAAAACTAGTCAGCTCCTTGGGCAGCATATGTCTTCAGCCCACACACGTCACGTATTTCTGTCCTTTGCCATCTGTTCCAGTTCCACCTACGTCTTGTTTGTTTCCTTTATGTGTGAATCGAGCTCTCTTCTCCATATATGTGTCTTGTGGTACTTTCAACTAGTTTCCGCAATGTGTGTCCTGTCAAACGTCAGCGCCTTCTCCTTGCGCCATGTTCATGTCTTGTGTTTTCCAACAGTTCCACATTAGTGAACTTATCTTACCATTCCAATCTATATAGTCTGAGCAGTACCCCCTTCCTACCCCCCACACCCCCCCCCCCCCATTTTTTTAAGTCTGTAGTTTTCTTGGTTGATTTATCATCACTTTTTTCAGCTGTACCGGATGTCGTTATGGTTCATTTGCATTTATTATAACTCCAGCATTAATTAATTGATCATTGTATGGCTTGTTATTTAAATTTTTGGGGTCAGTTAGATCCAGTTAAGAGCGGGTTTATATGACTAAAGAAGAACGACCACTTACTCCGACAGTCGCTACACAGTTTGCGTGCTAGGCTACTTTTGAAAGAAAATGTCACCCCGTTTAGTGGGAGAGAAGACTATCTTTCTGGCAAAACATACTGATCAGACTATTTTGCGTCAGAGTCGGGGGAAACATTTTGATCAAGACCTCCACCTCTCTACCACGCAGTTCTACCTGTAAACAGGCTACTTCGTGGCAGTCTGGTTAACGGGGTGGTGATCGGCACTGTGATCCCCACTGTGGCAAGCTTACTGAGAAGCCTTGCACTACAGTTAGGAGGACAACGGTCCATCTTCTCAAGTACACCTCGTGATGTGAGGAGAGCGAGCTACTGTAATCTGCCACAATAGAAAGTCGTCAAGAGTACCTAACGCAAGTGCAAGTCATACCAGCAACAACAACAACAACCTCATATAGAAAAATCTAGGCCTAACGAGCGTTTGAGTCCGTGTCTATTGGACAACAGACATGTAACACGCTCTAATAACCAGTAAAATATTATAGATAAGGGGAAATAACCACAATAGGTGTTCTTCCAAAATTACAGGGAAAACTAGCTATGAATCTTTTTCTTTCAGCGTGAAATCCAGCCTGCCCCAGGGAAACCATTCAACGAACCAAACATTACCGTGCAGAACCAACGTCTCCAGGCAGTCGATAGATTCACTTTCTCAAGTACATCTCGTGATGTGAGGAGAGCTACTGTAATCTGCCACAATAGAAAGTCGTCAAGAGTACCTAACGCAAGTGCAAGTCGCACCAGCAACAACAACAACCTCAGATAGAAAAATCTAGGCCTAACGAGCGTTTGAATCCGTGTCTACTGGACAACATACCTGTAACACGCTCTAATAACCCGTAAAATATTAAAAATAAGGGGTAATAACCACAATTCGTGTTCTTCCAAAATTACAGGGAAAACTAGCTATGAATCTTTTTCTTTCAGCATCAAATCCAGCCTGCCCCAGGGAAACCATTCAACGAACCAAACATTACCGTGCAGAACCAACGTTTTCCAGGCAGTCGATAGATTCACTTACCGAGGCAGTACACACCAAACAGGCGAAAACTTTAGATCAGCAGCAGGACTGCAAAGACGAGCTCTACGTTTGGGAGAATGGAAGCAGGCTTTTTGAACCGACATAACATCAGTGTCGCCACCAAGGTAAATGTGTATAGTGCTGTAGTGTTAACCACTCTGCTGCATGCCTCCGAAACATGTATAGTGTATACTAGCAAACACGCCAGACAGTTAAATAGTTTTCACTTGAGCTGTCTGTGGAGGCTGTTCAGGATGAAGTTGCAGAACTGAGATTCTTAGCAAGGCAAACACTTTGAGCATCCCTTCTCTTCTGCAGAAAGTCCAAATAAGATGGACGGGACATATTCGCATGCTAAATTAGTGTATCCACGTGCAGCTGCTATACTGTGAGCTCAGAACAAAGAGACGCTCATCAGGGGGCCAGAAGAAACGCGACAGATACTTTTTGAAAGCGTCTATGAAAAGCTTCAACATTTATGTAACTTCCTGTGATTTGCTTGCCCATAACCGTTCCACTTTCCTCGCTAGCATCACCAAATGCACTCAGATCCCAGAGCAAAACTCCATCGCCGAGGCTCAGAGAAAGCGTTCTGTTCTAAAGAACAGATTGCACGACGATTAGACAGCCAACTTCTCACACGTGTGCTTCGTTGCGGCAGACTGTCGTGCCATGATTAGTCTTTACAGCCATATGAGAACATATTTTTACAGCACATGTTTGATGATATGGCCTTCTTCGCTTGCGATGGGCAACTATTAATATTATTATTATCATGTCATATAAATGTTGCTCAATGAAGAAGTCAATTCGAAAAAAAAATGACATGAAAATTCCGCATAGGAAAAAACCTCACTGACATGGAGAATGGCATGCATGGAGGCTCACATGAAAGATACGCACACAGAAAATTGCTCACACAAAAACAAAAAGATCGAACCTAAAAATATGCGCACAGGCAATTGTTCACACGGGATAATACTCACATACACATATGCTGATACGGAAAAATACCAACGCGGAAATATGCTCACACGGAAAAATACACACATTGAAAACTATTCAATTTGTATATTCTATATGATTTATTTGTATATAACTGTTATTTTGTGATTATATAACATAGCAGCATAAGCTAACTGCGACCAAGTTAAACTTTGATCAAATAAATAGTATGTTCGTTTCTTTTTTTAAAATTATTTTTAGTTTTGCACCGTAACGCTTCGCCGGTTCGCAAAACCAGTCGTGAAGGCCCGGTTTATTTATCAACACACGCGGGAATATGTTCTTGTTAGCTTCCAAGTCCTACATTTTCTGATTTGAGGGCCTTTGTACAAACTGTTTATCGCTATAGGAAACATATCCTGGAATTTGAAACTCCTTGAATCTCACATGAATGCACATTGTCCAGCGAATTTTGCGCAAGGAGTGTCGCCATGTTGACCACCGGAAGGATAGATGGTATCACAACAGAAATGCTACTAGCTTGCAGGACAACTGCAGTGGACTGGCTGACCAGAATATTTAATGTGGCCTGGACGTCGAGAAAGGTACCGACAGACTGACAAAGGACAATCATCGTTCCTATTTGGAAAAATAAAGGCGACAAGCGAGAGTACGAAACGTATAGTGGAATCTCTCTTCTAGGCCACATAGACAAGATATAGCTAAGATACTAGAAAGAAGAGCAAGACCGATACTGGAACCCTAACTAGGAAATAATCAGTTCGGGTTCAGGAGAGGAAAGAGCTGCACAGATGCAATATTTCATCAGGCGTCAGACAGGGTTATGTTACCACTCCTCTTTGTCACATATGAATAAAAATAACACAGGAGGCAAATACAGAACAGGAAAGTACCAACGAATTACTCTTTGCAGACGACCAATGTCTTTTCCACTCCAATAAACGAAACCTACAAGATCATATTGACTCACTCTAATTGAACTGTCTAAAGTACGATAGGAATTATCAATACATCAAAAACAGAGGCAATGAATATAAGTAGAATGCACACCACACTTGATATTCATGTAAATGAAACAAAAATAAAGTAGGTACAAGAATTTCGGTATTTGGGAGGTGTATTTGAGAATAAGGATGAACAGACTTGACAAAGAGATAAAGACGGGAGTGAAGACGACAAACTCTGTCACATACCAGCTGTCTCCACTACTAAGATACCCAAGATTTCCCTCCAAGCAAAAAAGCAGATGATAAATAGTATCTTCATCCCAACCCTGTGCTACCAGTGTCAGACATGGTAATTGAATAAAGCCCATACACGAAAGTTGGTCACCTGCGAAATGCGGTGCCTACGAAAGGTCACTAACAGCACAAGTAGAGACAGAATCACAAATACGAGTATTCAGGAGAAGATTGGAACAATTCCCTCCCTACAGTATATAGAGCAACAGAGAATGAATTGGTTTGGCCACATTTTGAGAATGCAACCAGACCACATTGTTCATGCAACCTTCTATAAGAAAACATCAGGAACAATGCCTAGAGGTAGATCGAGGAAAAGGTGAATAGACAGCGTAAAAGAGCTGCGTAAAATGGGGAAAAATGTTACTCGAGCCACGAAAGAGACGAAAGACAAATACATACCACGACACTGGGCTACAAGCCTGAATTTAAATTAACGATTTTATACTGGTTTAGAAGAGTCTGCAGAGTATGTAAACAACCAGTTTTTTTACATTTCCTTTCTCTAAAAGCTATGTGCATCCAATCTATTCTTAAATGCATTAATAGTCCCTTCCTCCACTACTTCCTGTGGCAATGGATTCCAAGCATTCACCACTCTCTGTCTAAAAAAATATTTCCCAATATCTGGTTGTATTTTGAAAAAACTTGTAATAGTCTAATTTATCCATTCCTTTGATTATCTTATAACCTGTATTAAGTCATCGCGAATTCTTCTCTTTTCTAGACACTGTAGGCCGGTTTGTAACCTGGAAGAGAGTGAGACGACGAAGAAAGAAGAAGTAGAATAGTCTAAAAAAAAGTAATTATAATCATAACAAGAGAATGATAATCATAACAAGAGAATGATAATCATAACAAGAGAATGATAATCATAACAAGAGAATGATAATCATAATAGGGGACATGAGGACCGCACACATTGAACTTTAACGTATTACGAACCTGCAACCAATGAAGGACAGAAAGGACATCCGACACAAAGAACAATTTGAGAAATTCAGCAGCCTGATAGACCACATAATGTGCGTGACAATGGATGGGCTTGGAAGGGAAAGACTCAAATGGAGCAGCTTTGTAGCATCGGTGAAAGCACAGTGGAGAACAGAGCATACATACAAATTACATATCGCAAATAAAACTCAGCCACATTACACACATGCTTTCCACCATAGCTTAACTTAACATCTTTATACTGGTTTAGAATACTCTACAGAGTCTGTGTATAACCAGTTTCTTGGAGGGTGGTTTTTACAGATGTGCGAGTCCATCTTAATAGGCTCAAACACTAGAGCTATATAGACCCGCAGCCAGTTAGGCGCCATCGCTATCTGCTCTTAGCAAATCACCTGGGAAAAGTTACAAATAACTTAAGTAAATTTTTAATTTTAATTTATTCCGGGCAGCGGCCGTTAAGCCTATTCTTTTCGATTTCCAATTGCCAATGAATTTTTAACTTGCTCGACACTAAACACAGGAGTCCGGTTTCCCTAGAAATTTTCATAGAAATTTTTACCAGAAGATCCACGTTAAAAAAATCATGGGTCTCCACCGTGATTCGAACACGCAACCCCCGGCACACGAGGCGGACACCTTATCTCGAGACCACTGAGTACCCTACGTGAAGAAACATCTCTTCCCAGAAAACATCCCAAGTCTTGTGGAAAATACATCCCGACCAGACAGAATACAATAAAGAGTGGAGGTGTAGGTATCTTCCGGCGTTTGTGTCTTCAGGGTTCGTCCTTGGATGTGTTGATTATAATCTGATTGAAGGTTTTATTTCGTGTCCCACAATATTTCATCTGAGACAACCCAATTATTATAAGCAGTCCACTGGATAGCTAACCATTGTGAATACAAATAGACAGAACATGATGGGTAGATCATTTTTGTCCTCTAATAAATTTTTTAGAGGCAGATTCCCAAGTCCCCTTTGAACGTGCACTTAAATTTCTTTTCTTATGCATTTGTTTCGTAACGGACCTGGAGATCTGAGGGGATGATAGGTTCCAGATCATTCCTTCAAAAACCTTAGAAAGATTACATGGTAAAGACAGTCGGAAATTCATGGGTTCTGTTGGGGCTTCATCTGGTTTTTATAAACATAACAACTTGATATTTTCTGAAGATTTTATTAATTTCCATAGATTCGATGCATGTTTTTAAAAGCTTAAGTAACTATTTGAGGCAACTAGTGAAAAGTTTTCAATTGCTCTGCCGTCAAATCATCATGTGTTCCAAGTATATTAACGTCGGTTCTTGTTAACCCATGCTGATGTATGATTTATGTTATATCATCATCCATTCGTATTTCATTATAAAATCTTTGAGTTATATGTGCGCAGTAGTAGTTGTTAAAGTTGCATTCTCATTTAACTAACTGTCTTGCTTTATATTAGTCACAAATAATTCTCTTAATATCGAATGTCATCTTTTTTCTTTGCATCTCTTTTGGTGCCATTGATGCTTTTTCTCATGCATTCTATTATAATTATCATCTCCTGTACTTCGATCAAGTCTCAAACTGGTAGCAAAACACAGATAAAAAATTATATGTAATAATGTATTAGTTTATTGACAAAACATGGCAAATGGTTCATAAGACAGACTTCATTTGTCTCCGTGTGTATACAATCCCTTTCATTGTTGAAAGTGCTGACGTAAGAGTGACTGCTCCAAAATGTCCTCCACTTACAGCTGTATCGCCTCAAGGAAGTGGGCATATCACGAAACAAAAACAATGACGTGACAGGTCTGTCAAACTAAGCACGTGATTCAAACCTGGTGTTAGCATTGTAAAACAGTTCACAACTCCTAGTCCAATCTCCAGTAGTAACTTACTTATTATAGTATTACTTGACCTGTTTATCGGAGGCGGTTGCGCCTCTGCGGTCCCAACTTCGTTGCCATTGACTTCATCGTCAGTGGACCAGTGAGCGATAAATTTCCAGTCTGTAGTATAGTGGATGTTGTTTCTGAGTTCGAGAGAGTCGACCAAGCCTGTTGGTGGACATTCCCGTGGTGGTTTGTTTTTTTGTCTCGGGTGGTACCAACATGCTGCCCGCATCCGTTCTCTGAAGCAGGTGATCAGTCCGGCGATATGTTACATATCTGCATTACAATCACGTTGTCCATCATATTTCCAATGCTCTGTATTTTTATTTTACGTGTTTGCCTCACAAGTTTCTATTGGCGGAGGGGCGCCTATTCCACCCTAGACCGTAGTCAATTTTGTGTGATATTAAGACGTACAAGCCAGTGCTTGGATGTATGTGTGCATCTGTATGTACCTATGCTAGGTTTGTCTTTGTGCGCTCTCAGAAGTCAGCCCAACCAAAGTGCAATGGAAGGGTCTCACCTTGAGAGCGCGTGTGAAAGTTGAGCAAGAGTGTGACTGTAGGACAGAGTCAAATGAAACAGAGTGAGGTAAGAAGAGAGAGAGTCACTTTAGAAATGATCCTTATAGAACCTTCATGCGATTATCATCCTATTCCAAAGCCAGGGAAGACATCTGAGGATCAGATCCCATTCCAAAGCCAGGGAAGACATCTGACGATCAGATTGCCTCGTGATGCAAACTGCAAAGCTTCTCTCTCTCTCTCCTATCACTTGCGCGCTTATTGTTCTTCCTCTAGAGTTGGATATAAGCCAATGAAATAAGCTGTTTCATCAATGTTTTGGCCCTCTCGTCGTTGATTGGCTGGTCTAGGGTCTGCCTCGATGTGTTTACAGTCTGATCAAAACATAAGGACTTCTGTAGGGATATAATACTCAAATTTAATCCATCATGGATAATTTGAAACAACAAGTAATGGTAAATCAGTTCGTCCACGCAGCAGGATGTCACGCAGAACAAGCTAAACAGTTCTTACAGGCAGCAGGATGGCATTTCGAGGTAAATTTCTGATCTCGACCCATTTCGACTTTCAGATGTAAACATGGCCGAATAATTTATCATTCGTGTGTCACAGTGTGCTAGGCGTGTTCGCTGTTCAATAATTGAGGGACTTCCATAATATTATTTCCTTTCACCCTATATCTCGTATATAATTTATTATTAATAATGTTTACTGTCTCTTATTGTTTAAAAAATATAAACTGATGTTTCTAGTTAGTAGTTTCAACGATTGTTTGACAAATTTTGATTAAATGATTAATAATCCATTAATCACATTCACGGAGGATAGATCTCTGACTAAACTAATATTACTAATATTAGTAATAATACTATTACTAAATACTCTACTATTAATAGTACTAATATTACTCTTTTTAATGACTTTCAGGCAGCATTGAGTATGTTCTTTCAAGAATCGTCCATACCCACACTCTCAGTTTGTCGAACATGTAATCGAAACCATTCTAATGGAAATTATCCGGTAAGTTCAAAATATATATTTTCTAGCAAAATTATTAAAATAATTTGCTCTCCAAATTACAAAAGTCTACATTCTTTTCATTTGAATTCTCTCAATTTTCAGTAGACCAAGATTGACACTCGGGCACTGTTTAACAAATAGTAAACAAAAATGTGAAATCACACTTTCACATAGTCTAACTTTAGAACTTGAAAACATAACAGCTAATGGCAATGGTAGTGCTTCTCAGCTACTGCAGATGTTCGTATGTCTTTGGCATAGTCACTATCATAGTGTTAGATGGCCGAATGTAATAACCAACACACTTTTGGCACTGAATACAATGGCCAATACTACTGGTGATTGATGAAAGACACAAGCCTATAGAGGGGAAAATAAAAAGGATAGATGACAGAGCAAACAGTCATGTTGTGGTATTGGTAGGAACTAATAATGTACAGAAATAATTATGCAAATATACAAGATAACAAGAATCTTATGGGAACACTTAAGGAAAAAAAGTTCAGAAAGGTCACAATGATGGGTATTTTATACAGAGCTGATGGGTCAGACTATTTAGATAGTAAGATAATAGGTATCAACCTTAGGCTGCATGTGATGTGTGCGGACATGGGTATGGAATTTATTGATTGCAAAAGCAAAAATTGGAAAAACAAAATTACAAACAAATGTTTTTAAGCAAATGTTAGAAGCATAGTAAATAAAAGAAGAATTGGAACTGTATGTAGAAGAAGAAAAACCAGATATAGGGTTAACAGAATCATGGACATATGAGGACATATCAGATAGTGAACTTGAAATAGAGGGACATACAATGTTAAGGAAAGATAAGGGTCGTTGGAGACAAGGCTAAGGGAGGTGGCATTTTATTATACTGTACAAATTCAGTTAATATAATGATCAAAGATAATTTATCATCTGGTGACAAAAATGAAAGTGTTTGGGAGAAATAGAAAGTGGGGGTGAAAAAAACAGTGATTGGAGTGTGCTATAGATGTCCATCAAGTCAAAAATAGGAAGATGAGGAGCTGATTAGTAGCATAGAAAAAACTAGTGAAGGGAAATTATTATTAATAAGGGATTTCAACTTTCCAGAAATAAAATGGGATATGGCAGAAGCACTTGTAGAGTCAAAACCTTTTGTTAAGCGCATATCTGACAATTTTTTAATTCAACATGTAGAAGCAGCCACCAGAGGCTAAAATATTTGACTTAGTTTTTACTATAGAGAAAAATATGATTGAAAACGTTACCGTTGGGGAACTGTTTGCTCAAATGACCATCAGATCATCCATTGGGATCTTATAGCAGAGAAAGAAGTAAACATAAACTTGAGAACATACGACTACTCTAAGGCAGATGTTAAGAAGATGATACAGGTAACGAGCCACATAATCTGGAAATATATTGTCAGAGGAACAGGTGTTGATCTAGAGTGGGAGAGTTTTAAGAGGAATGTGTTCCATCTAGGGAGGTAAACACCAAGCATAAAAAGTCGATAACTAGGTTTGTAGTTAAATGTTATAGAGCTGAAAATAAAGCATGAACAAAATATATAGAGACAAGTAAATCAATAGTAACATATTTAAAATATTTGGACAAGCAGAATATAGCTCAGAAAGTGAATAAAACAGCAAAAATTGACTTAGAAAAAAAACTTGCTCAGAGGATCAAGACTGATAGTAAAAGCTTCTTCTCTTATGTTAGAAATAAACAGAGATTGAAGGACAAAGTAGGTATTCTCATAGACAGCACAGGAAAAATAATAAATGAGAAAAGGGAGGCAGCTAATCTACTCAATCAGTACTTTGGCACAATCTACACAAAAGAGGACTGCTCCAAGATCCCAAAGCCTATAGATATTTTTCAAAGAGACATGGATACAGCGAGATTAAGATCAATCTGTATTACAGAGGAAATGATTTTTAAAAAATTGGAGGGGTTGAAAGTGGATAAATGTCCAGGTCAAGATGTTATTAATCCAAAATTGCTGTTTGAAATTAGAGACCAACTAGTAAAACCATTGGCTATATTATGTTCTCAATCACTTGCAAAAGGGATTGTTCCATGGGATTAGAAAGATGCAGGAGTGATTCCCTTATTCAAAAAGGGCAAAAAATCAGATCCAGCAAATTATAGAACGGTGTGTTTAACGAGCATAGTCTGTAAATTGTTAGAGTCAATAATCAAACAAACCATGTAATGCATTTAGACAAGTTTAATCTAATCAGAAATAGCCAGCATGGGTTTACTAAAGGAAGATCGTGTTTAAAAAATCTATTAGAATTCATGGAGGAGGTTACTAAAATGATAGATGAAGGGGAGCCAGTGGATGTTATTTATCTAGATTTTGCAAAGGCCTTTGACAGAGTACCTCATCAAAGATTATTTCGAAAGTTAAAATCACATGGAATAGGTGGGGAAGTTGCCAAATGGATTGAAAATTGGTTAACGGGAAGAAGGCAGAGGGTGGGCATAAATAAGGAGTACTCTGAGTGGTGTGAAGTGAAAAGTGCCACAGTGCTCGGTTTTGTTACCAGTTTCGTTCTTGATATGTATAAACGATTTGGACATTGATGTGGGATCCATAGTTGCAAAATTTGCTGATGGCACAAAACTATACAGTAGTGTCTCATCTAAAGCAGAAGTGGATATATGGAGGTCAGATTTAGATAAAATTCTAGAATGGTCTGTAAGCTGGCAAATGGAGTTTAATGTAGATAAATGTACAGTCATCCACATGGGTAGATCCGATATGGAACATAATTACAGAATGGGCGAGAACAAAATTAGAAATATAGAAAAGGAAAAGAACCTAAGGGTTATAATAGATCATACAGGTAAGGTGAGTGAGCAAGTCCAGGTAACAGTGAAAAAGGCAAATGCAATGTTAGGTATGATAAAAAGAAATATTATGGAAGCAAGGAAGTGATAGTTGTTGTTTTGAATGCCCACAATGAGTAGGTTACTCTATGTGCGCCCTGAAAAGGGTATTAAGTGACGGGTTGCAGTAGCTTTCCTCACATCCCGAACGTGCTGATGAAGGTGGACCATGATCCTCCAAGCGGTTGTGCTATGCTTGGCCTCATCTGTGTGTCACTCACTACTACAGAGATCACGTCGAACCTCACCTTGTGCGCTACTCAAAGTGATAGTATTAAGCATTAGTTAGACCTAGATTGGAGTACTGTGTACAGGTTTGGAGTCATTATCATAGAGTGGATATAAACATGCTCGGAAGGATACAAAAAAGAGCCACAAAGCTGATAGTGGGATTCCAGAATTACAGTTATGAGGAAAGACTCAGAAAAACCAGGCTACATTGTCTAGAAAAGAGAATTTGAGGTGACGTAATGCAGGTTAAAAGATAATCAAAGGAACGGATAAATTAGACTATTACAAGTTGTTCAAAATACAACCATCTACAAGAACAAGAGGGCATAGCTACAAATTAACTAAAGAAAGATCCAGATTAGATATTAGGAAATATGTTTTTAGTCAGGGAGTGGTGAATGCGTGGAATGCATTGCCACAGGAAGGGGTGGAGGCAGGGACAATTAATGCATTTAAGAATAGATTGGATGCGCATAGCTTTTAAAGCAAGGTAATGTAAATGAAACTGGTTGTATACAGACTCTGCAGAGTCCTTTATACCAATATAAAGACGTTAAGTTACCATTCTTATGTAAAACTGCATTTGAGCCTCTCTTGTGTTTTCAGTCATTGTTGATATTCACTTTTATTGCAGTCTCTCACATACTTGGCTTTATTTGTTTCACTCAGTCACTCCTCTTTTACCACCATGGGAGTGTAAAGGTCCTCTTTATTCTTGCAATTGAGTGAGCAGGTGATTGGCCTCTTGTGCCTTTCAACATTCATGTCGGCCACTATTGGGTTGCAGAGGGCACAACAAATCCGCGAGAAATGTCAGGACCAATGTCATAGAGTTTCCACCATTATAGTACATCTAGCACTATGCCTGGCTCCTAGATCCTAAGCAAATTTGTTACCCCTTAGGATAGGCATTTCTTTGCCTTTAGAATTTGTGTGCGAGTAGTGATTAACATCCTACTCATTTTGATTTTCAACTGGCAAGGGTTCTTTTATGTTTGCAGCATGTACACGGGACCTTCGAGTTTATCATCCATCCCCAATAGGACTAGGCACCCAATGTCACACACACCCCTTTCCCCCTTGAGACCAGGGGATGCTGTTTGATTTGAATCACCCACCGTTTTGCACTTTTGTCCATTTTCTTTAGAGGTGAACACTTTACTTCCTAGCTGCAGTAATTCCCTCGTTATAACCTTGAAGGATATTTTAAAGTATGTGTCCATAAAATGTAAATTATGCATGCTGAACGAAACTGAATATAACAGCATTGTATATATCTGAGCTATTCTATACTTCTGCTCCACAGCTCTGTACACCAGCAAACACACCGGCAACACCGCCAAACTTTCCTGATGCCTTGGCGGCTCTTGCCAAACTTACAACTGGCGCATCGCCACATCCGCATTCTCACTCATTCCCATCACCATCACAGCAAGCTCAGCCAAACATGGCGCACTCTCCTAACAGCATGCAGATGCAGATTGGTGCTAATGGTAGATAAAGCAATTTGTCAAAATATACAAATTCGGCAGCTTAGGACAAAGGACATCTTATTACAGAGCTGAATATGTATCTCAATGTCTGCCGGTGTATGTTTTTTTAAGAATACTACATTTCATACTCGTCATTAACTATTTTCACAAATTATTGTGAAGTTGACTTAATTTTGGTTGTCAGGACTGAAGCCCTTGGATGAATAATACATTTCTCCTGGCTAGCTTTTTATTTTGAATTATGTAACTATGGACTTTTAAACCCACAGTCTATGGAAAGACTAAGGGAAGAACTACAATTACTTGAGTTACACATATGTGAAAAGATTTTTAACACATGAGTTGGCAATTTAATGATCTTCAATCTTCTTCTTTTAATATCTGGGAAAACCAGTTATTAACTCTTCTATTCCTATATCATATATTAACTCTTCTATTCCTATATAATATTTGTTTTAATGTTTCTAGATTTTTCTGTCAAATCCAGAAAGATACACCATACTCAGCAGGCTTTTGACCTGTGTGAATGGCAGGGCAGGAATGCCATTAGTTGTAGAGTCTTCTGCCCTAGAGGAATTAGACCACACACTAAGTTACCTCTGACGACAGTCCCCAAGTCACACACAGAGCTGTGCTTGAAACCACTATTATCAATACTTTTGATAAAGCAGGCTTGCTAAAGAATGAGGATATACATACTTGCCTGTTTTTCCCTTTGGATTCTAAAGGATTATTATATAAGT
Organism: Ariolimax columbianus; assembly: GCA_036924085.1. Taxonomy (NCBI): domain Eukaryota; kingdom Metazoa; phylum Mollusca; class Gastropoda; order Stylommatophora; family Arionidae; genus Ariolimax; species Ariolimax columbianus. Next base: position 17,443,996 of record JAVGWX010000002.1, read on the forward strand.
TACATGTTATAGTTTTGTGTACTGTCTACAAAAATTTGTTTTTGTATTTGTTGTTAATGAAGTTTTTTGTTGTTATTTTAACATAGTCATTCATAGTTCTGATCATGTATGTAAAGAACTTCAAACATGTGGTCTGTCAAACCTTGTTTTGGGGTCCATAATGTGAGTAACATGATCTTATAGGATAAGGGATAATAAAAAAACTGAGAAGGACGTGCAGCTATGAAGGACTCAATCTAAATGTTTTCAAAAGAGAACCAATGGTCATTAGCCTGCTTTGTTACTGACACTTATGTTTCCCCATTGCGTTACCCATCTACTGCTTATGTAGGTTTTACAGTGGTCCTGACTTGTGTCATTAAATTGATTTCTTGCAACTCTTTGGCTATCAACATTGTCTTTATACATGTGCCATTGAGATTGTCATGTGATTCTTGATCCATCAAAATTGATTTTATGCAACCCTTGGGCCATAGAAATTAATTTGATGCAGTAATTGGGTAACTGAAATTGATTTTATTTGGATTTTGACCATCAAAATTGATTGTATGTGAGGCTTGGGCATCAAAATTGATTTCCTGAGACGCTTTGACCATTGAAGTTGTCGGTATCCCACCCTTTGGCCATTAAAATTGATTTCATATAGCCCTTAAGCTATTGAAGGTGTCATTATGCAGTTCTTGCACCATTGGTTTGACTCCTTATGGTCCTCAGGGCGATTTGAGTTTGAGGTCCCACTAACAGAGGACAAAGGCCTGTTATGTAATGATATATGTACATACATTATGTTTGAAAGTGAGTTTGGCCTCTTATACCATAATATCTGAGGAAGCCAAATAATAAGCCTCTCAGGTCTGACATACACTTAAAATCATAATTCCATATGAAACAGGACGTTGATCTGGCACATAATCATGACATCCATTTTTCAGTCATTTTATAGCTTTGGAGTATTGCTACTAGCTCAGATCTGTTTCATAAAGTGCTGACCTTAGAATATTGGATTTTTACTTGATTTAGCTTTCAGTCATATTAGTTATATGAAAATTGAGATGGCGAGACCTCATTAGCAGTCATCTCTTCAGACCTTCCTATTTGCTTCGGAAGGTACAGCGGGAGAGGATATCAGATATGATGACTTCTGACCTTCAGAAAATGATGTGAAGCTATTGTTGGAGTCCATCAGCAATGGAAGATCTGATGTCCTGGCCGATTTAGCATGACCAATAAACCTGAACACAGAGGTAGAAGAAGAAAAATACTACCTGGCTGGGTAAAGACATATAGTAGGCAATGAACAATATACTGAATTTAGACTTGTTTGAACAACTGGTGCATACCTGTTTGAAAGAATAAATGAAAGGTGTGAATGATCTTTTATTTGTATAATAAAATTCTGCAAGTTTATTTCTTAATTTTTCTGTAATTGAAAAAGAAATGTGTTCATATTTCTATGGACTTTTTAGTAATACTGTTTTATTGTATCAGTTCTTTTCTTTTGTAATTTTGTATTTTCATCCCTATTCCTGACATATCATATCAATTTGTATTTTTTTAAAGGGTTCACAGAAGTCATCATTTTATTTGCAGTGGCGCCTTTGATAGTCATTCTTGTATCCTGTGGAACTTCTAATTGCAAACATTGTTGAGAAAAGTGTTAAAGTGTTCTTTTAGAGACTGTATGCTGAATTTTTGGTATTACTATTTACCTTACATGGTAAACAAATTAGTGACAACAATGACCAAGATTGGTACAATTTTATATTTTAACTTATTCAGCAAGGAATTTAGTTTTCTCCCTGCCATGAAATTCAAACACAATATCTCTAAGATATCTTACAGTTTTTGTTGTCAACCAAACATAAAGGGCTGTACTTCAACAAAACAGTTTCCATGTGGAAAGTTGTTCTTAAAGTTTCATGTTGTAAAGTGAAATCATTTTTATGATATTCACATTTTACTGAAGTCAATTTTTTTTCTCTGCAAAATGTTTTCTTGTGTTTTAACAAAGAATACACATGGTGCATATGTTACCTTTCTTAATAAATTAACTCAATGTTGTCACTTTTGGAATAACCAAATTTCAAAGTTTTAAAATGCTTGAAATTAAAAAAATGATTAATTTTTGTACACAAATCATCAGTTGGATCAGTGATATTTTTTCCAAGCCTGTATCTCAGCTCCACATACTGAATCAGTTAAGCACTTGGAAATTATTTACACAAGACAACAGAAAATAAAAAGAAGTAATAGGTGATCCCTATTTGAAGTAAGGACACCTGGATGTGCCAAGAAGGACAGGAGTTAGTAGGTAGACCAAATAGACATAACAATAAGGTGTCATTATTAAGCTAGCCTTTCTTGCTGTCACCTGGAGATTGACTATTGCTTCACTGCTATTTCTATTGTCTGGTGTAGATATTTTCTGAGTGTCTTTGTGATTGTTTATATATTAGCCTGATAGTTTCTATTTGTTTTTTGTTATTGATCGAGTTAGTTGTACAGTTTGGTGGAGCAATTACAAAATCGCTACACAGGGACTTGAGTTAGCAACGAGATCATCTAACAATCCAGACCTAACAGCTGAGTATCATAATAGTTCATTGAAGTTAAGGTAAAAGAAGCCCCAAAAGCTGACATTACTGCCAGGAATGTAATCCTAGAGTCATTTTACTGGACTTGTTCTTCATCTTTTTTTTCTGCGACATAGTCTATAGCAAGGTTATAAAATCCTCATTTTTCAGCCAGACACAGTCGGTTTCAGCACAGCATTTTTGGGACTAGGTTTGTTGTCTCTCTTCAACTCCTGTTCTCTCAGTCAGGTTGCACAGGAGCAGTCTGTTTCCAGGGCCGACACGTGTAGACAGAATACGGTCTTGATCTGCTCTGGTTCACTCACACATAGTTGGCTTTGGTCAGCTCATTTACTGCTTCTTTTTAGGTTGGATGGCCAGTGCACTACCTTGTTGCTTTTACTTCTATAATGGTTAGTCACTGAGAACTTGATCAAAACTGGTACTTTTGTAGTCCTTTCCCACTCTGCTGCTGAGACGTGATTCCCAGGACCCATTACTGGGAATGTAAGAATAGGACCATTGCACCTCCATGCATGTCATGAAAGATGATTAAGGAGAGTTGTGCATGGGGCTAGCAACCTAATTTTGTAAAACAAATTGCTATATAAACTATAAAATGCAAAAGCACAGGAAGTATGCTGTAGTTATGGCTCTATGCTCTGGCTGTAGTGTAAGAGGCAAGAAGACTCAGGTGTGTCAGTACAGAACTTACGTCTAGTGACAAAGGTGCCATGTCCAGTCCCCAGTCTCAGTGTGCTCCAGTTCAATCAGCTGTAAATAAGTACCTGACATAGAGTTATGGGAAGACAAGTCATCATCATCATTTTTCTGTCTGGTTCCCTTGCAATAGGTGCTCTCCATCTGTTCCTATTTGGCTTCAGCTTCTTGAGTTCCACCCACAAGACCCAGATTGAGCTGACTTCCTCCTCAGATGTTTCTCCACTTTTTCTGGGAGTTCCAATCCAACATACGTCTAGTTATACTGTCTGACGTCTTCCTAAGAGTGTCCTATCCATCTCCACTTTCTCCTCTCAATTTTTGCTGTGTTGGTTGTTGCCATGTTCTTTGCGATTACCTTTTACCATTTAACACAAAGTATGCAACGAAAACACTTCTTGCTGAAGGTCTGCAGTCTGGATGAGATACTCTTAGTCACATGCCGTTAAGCAGGGCTAACTTTACATTTGTGTTAAACAGTCTAATCTTATTCTCGATGAAAAATGCTGCTTAGTTCCATGTTGTGCGAAGAAAGTTAAAAGCAAATCTGGCCTTGTTAATCTGCTATCTTCTTGGTTTGTTATCAGTATTTGTGGCCAGATACTGGTAGGTAAAATTGTGCTCTTCTTCAATTATCTGACCATTAATCTTAGTGGGGTCTCTTTGCTTGTTATTATTCTCATTTCCTTTGTTTTGTTCACACTAATATGCAATCTCACCGTTGCTGCTTTATATTATAGTCTGTCCATCTTTCCTTGCATGTCCTGCTGCTTGTGTGACAGCATACATTAATCGTCTGTGAAATCAGTCTTTCATCTGCTTATCAAATGTCCACTATATTCCATTCCAGTTGTTCTATCCTCTTTGTTTGCAGCAGAATCACCCAGTTCATGACCATCAGAAAGATTGTTGGAGACAATAGGTATTCTTGTTTGACCACAGCTTGAATTGTAAGTGGGTTTGACAATTTGCCATTTTGGATTATTCTACATATGACCTCTTCTTGGAAATCTTGTATAGTTCTTACAAGTTTATCTTCTTCATTTGTTCTCAATCTCCCGCTAGCAAGCCCTGAAAAGGGTTTTGCAAGTAGCAGGATGTTGTCCAGAGAATTGAATGTGTAGTGTCGTAGTTTACAGCTTGACTGCGATATTTGCACCTTTTGGTCCAACACATCCAACTTCAATATGTATTTTTAGGCAGCATTGATCCATTCTCCTTAGCCAGTCTGCTCTGTTGCAGCCTGTTATCCGAAATCACCTGTGGAGGTGTAGAAGGGTCTTGGCAGCTCTTATTCGCTGACGCTAGCAGTCAGCTTTGGGGCGCTGACTGCTGCAGCTCATGCACTGCTCAGCATCCTGATCCCTAAATTTATCTGATATTACTTAATGCTTCAATATTTTCTAAAATACTGTTTGGCCTATACTGTCAAACACTTTTTTCAAAATCTATAAGGTTTGGCAAGCCAGTGAGGAAGGGAAAAGGTCAACCCACCAGGTCACATGAAGCTGAGGCCTTGTACAGTGGTGTATTATGGTACTACATTTACCTTTTTAAAATACTCAGATTTTGTGAATAAATGCAACTAACGACAATCAGATTATGTTGGAAGATTCACTCCTACAAGATGTGGAAACATTCATAAATCTTGGTAGCAACGTAGACAAAGTAGGAGGTACAGATAAACATATCAAAATAAGAATACAAAAGGCTAGAAAAACTTTCATTGGAATTGACGAACTTGTGTAAATCAAAAGAATTTAAGTCCAACACAAAAATAAAAATGTTTAACTCTAATGTAAAGGCTGTTCTATTATATGGCTCTGAATCATGGAAAACAACAAAAACAACAGCCAAAAAGATAAGACTCTTTCATAAATAGTTGCCTCCACAAAATAGAGAGATTAAAATGGTGTGATAAGATCACTAATCTGTAACTGGGGGAAAGAGTCAGATATCTGTGGAACATGACGTAAGAAGACACTGGCATTTGATAGGACAAGAAAACATATAGTGTTACAAAACAGCTTCTGTTCTGGAATCTCCAAGGTACGAAGACCAAAACACACATGAAGAAGATAGCTTACAACAAACATTAAAGAAACGGGAAGATGTGAACGTAGCCCGAGTCCTGGGCTCAGGATAGAACATAGCGTCTATTTGTTGAAAGCCTCTACTTCACACTGAGCTGAAAGACTTTGTAGATGATGATGAACTCACTCTGTTAGGACACAGCAAGCTAGAAGAAAATCGTTTACCCAATCGCATAATGATGACCAATGCATGGATGTCTCCAACACTCCATCTGTTTCAGCAATTTCTTTAAGAGAACTATTTCTATTAAGATAAAAACCTTACTTGTATGTCGATGTTTATTTTTACACAAGGATGTATCTCCAGGGATGCACGCACAACAAAATAGGCCCATTACATTTTCATATCATGCAGTAAATTTGCAACTAATGAAAGTAGTGCATGAGGCTAGTAAACTCATCATGGGCAACATCATTTTACAGAAAACACTGCAAGAATTCACAAAGTGCTTTGATGCAGGCTTCCTGTGAGGGGCTAGTGGCAGTGGAGACCATAAACTTTGTAAGAAATGAAAAAGGGACAAGAAGATATTAAAGTCTCTATTCTGTACTGTTCAGGAACAGAAGAGACATAATAATGTTGGTTTTAATGATATAGTGAACTAAAAACAGACTACTAAGAAAAAGCCCCAATAATCCTGCCAGAGAATTCCACAGAAAACATGCAGACATCCTTGAAGCAAAAATCAAAAAGTGCAAGCACTCATTTCAGAGCCAGGACCGGTCCAAAAGAATCTTGAAGGTGTCAGGGATAAAAGTGATAAGTCAACAACAGAACAAAAGATTCACGTTCTGCAGGAGCTGAAGAGACAGTATCTTAACAACTCCTGCACACATGTGTACACAGATGAATCAGCCTCTGTGAGCAATAAAAGAAGAGGCAGTAGAAACTACATCACACAATCCAACGACACCATTGAAAAGCACTCCATACCATCAGGAGAGACCTGTACCAATTTCAGAGCTATTCATGCAGCAACAGACTCTTATCAGTCAAAACACAACTACAAGGAAAATGGTAATTCTAACAGACTCCAGGAGTGTACTCCAAGATATCTAAATCCTGAAACAAGATAGACTCCCCATGAAACTTCTTCTTCTTCGTACGCTGTCAGACGTCAACCTGTATTTTTTAGAAAAAATCAGCGGTCACCCTGAGGCTGTCGACACTGCCATAGAGCTTGTCTAGTGTTGCCACTGGTGATGGCCACATCTTATTCACTCAGAGACCAATGAAACTGCATGATAAATGTTTTGATACAGAATAATATCCAAAACAAAGAAATTCAACATCAAGCTTTGTTTCGGGACATTGGAGAAGCAGCGGTATCATGCAAACATTGTTGGGCTGAACATGTTGTACACATGCCTGACAACAGATGAACACGTAGAACAACATTTTTGTGGCCCAATGCCGGTACACGTCAACGGTGTCGCACACCTATGCGATGGTGAGATGGACTGACCAAAGACCTAGGCCCGCATTGGTACAGTGTTGCAAAAGATCGGGATGCATACAGATTATTGTTGACTTCCTTGCATGCATCACATCTGCTAGACTGACACGAAGAATAATGTTAAAATGGGAATGTAATAGGAGCAACGTCTCTCAAAAAAATTATCACTGTGATACCATAGCTCTTCAGAGTAGTACCTGGGATTAAAAGAATAAGGCAACTGCCACCTTCCAAGCATGTCCTAAATGTGTCTACAGAGGGGTGTGCTTTGGGGCTGGCAACTTCATTGTGTTAAAAAAAAAAACACATTGCCATTATAATCAGCCACTGTAATTGTTTGGATACAAGCTTCCAATAAATGGACGAACTACAGTTTTAAGAATAAGCTTCACATTGGTGTGAATAGGTCATTTATTGCAAATGCTTGAGAACAGGTTCATTTGAAAGGGGCCAGCGGAAGTGGTGATCTATGTTTCACATTGGAGCAAAAAAGTGAGTGAATGAACCCCTTAGTTGACATTGCTGTAGGGGATGAAGTGTTAGGAAATTCATCATGCCCATTCTTCAATTTTGGGGTAAGTGGTGTGGCATGTTCCCTTCCCTGCTGTCTTACCCCTAAATCAGGGCAGAGTTGGGTGCACATTTTAAAGCTGAATAAATGAGAACATGCTATGACCAGGGTACAAATACAGCCCTTGTACTGCGATAGGCAACAGCTCTGAAAAAGGTGCGCACCATCTTCCTGAAAATTGTAAAGCAGACACTGCAGTCATGGATAGATGTTAGAGACTTGATTATGTTCAGTATTTACCATCAACTCATAAACGCATATTTTTTGCCACTCTGCACTACAAGTGTCAAACAAGGCTCAGAAAGTCTACAATTTTTATGTGTGAAATGAAATGTTTGCGGAAGGTAATAGGTGTCACCAGAAGATATAAAGTGTAAAATGAGGAGATTATAAGTATGGTTGACTACCCTGTGCTGCCTACATTTATGTTCAGAAATTAATGGTTCAGTCATCTCATGTGAATGATGTCAAAACTCTTACTGCGTGTTTACAATGCAAGAAGTTCTAGTTTATGGATATGAGGTAGACAATATGTCATTTCAGTGATCATACAATGACATAGACTTGCAATGGCAGACACAACACACTTAAACCAAGTGTAGCGACATATTAGCTCCATACAACGCTCAGCAGCACAAGTGAGCAGACATCAGATGTGTTTAGTTTGATGCGGTGAGGGTTACACGTTTCAGAGCAAAGTTACGCCCCAATGGTCTCTGCGGATGAAAGAATAGCACCACTGTAACTGTCCAAGTATGCCATAAAAGATGGCTAATGGGGGCCTAGCAACCTAATTATGCAAATCCGTAATTAAATTGCCACTGACAATTCTCAGATGCAGGTTTCTTGTAAAGGGGCCAGCAGCAGGGATGGCTGTATGCATCACTTGAAGCAGATATACAAATCAATCAATTTCTAATAATGGAAGACCTACACTTAAAGTGTATGGCCACAATATGCTAGGACTTACCTCGTAGCGCAGTGATGTTCTCTTGTGGTCTATTTAATGTAAGCATTGTAAAATTAGTTATGATATATTTCAGTTACCGATTGATGGAATGTCAAGTTAGTATATGTGGTATTTATGTTTCTTGTAAAATTCTGTTCTTTTTTTTCGTTGTATGTGGTACTCATGTTTAATGACAAAGAAATACAACTAAACATTGTTAGAAGGAAAATTTGTTTGGCACATTTTTTTAAAATAATAATTTGTGGATAATAATTACAAGTGTACGTCACTTTTCACTGCAGAAGGAGCATAGTGCCATCACTACAGATAACCTTCTTGCCAAAAGCCTGTACGAAGGCAGTTATGGTGTTCTTGTTAGGGGTGCACATAATATGGGTTTTTCTGCTGAATATGAATAGAGGTCTTTAACTATTCAGTTGAACATGAATGGAGTGAATGCTTAGCATACAAATTTGTTTTCACTATGTCTACTGACATTTCCTATAATGCTAAAGAAATCCACAAAAACATATGACATTTCAAAGTGTTATAAAAATGGGGTAAATATCTTAAAACTATTTTATGCTACTAATGGTCATTAATAATTTTTTTTAAATTCAGTTCAAAAGTCATTGCTGCTTGTAAAATGCTATTGATTTAAAAAATACAAGTCTCAAAATCCTCTGCGAAAAGACGAGATCCGTTGTCTTAAAATGTGTTGGAGGGGAGTATTTAATAAACTTGAACAGTCACTATAAAGTATAGCAAAACAACAAGACACGATTTAAAGAAATACAACAGCCACAATGTGAAGATTAACACAGTTGCTGATATTTACATTTAGTTTTGACTGTCTGGCTGGTTGCCTATCTTCTATCTAGTCAGCTAATGCAACCCACAACATGATAACGTACTCAATATAGGGAGCCATATATCCAGTTAGTATGGATTTAAAACTAAACGTTTTTCAATTGTTTGTGTATAGAAGGATCATGCCACTCTTTGACCTATGTATATTCAATTGCAGAGCACTATTTGACTGAATATAAAAAGTTAATTTCATGCAGTTTTTGGCGCTGAATCAAATATGAATCCAATATTTGGTGCATCTCTAGTTCTTGCAGAGGTTGCTTTTGGGGTGCTTTGTTTCATGGTATGGGTTTGCCAAGGCTGTGCACAACCCTTCTCCTACATGCATATTTGTGCAAAACGGTTTCATTCTTTCCTCTCCTGTTAAGGTGCCTATGATGTACTTAACTTGGGTTGTGTGCTCCTTTTCTACCACAGAGTGTAGAGGTCTTCTTTCCTTGTTCATTTGGCTTATAGTTTCTGCAGGATGGGGTGCCTCCATATGTAAGCATGCCTTGTTGAGGTTGTTTAGCCTCCATAACCTAATGATCCCTGGAGTTCTACTCTTTGCAGGGTTGACCAATCCAGACAGGTTCTTGGAGTGAGACCAGACTAAAAGGCTGACGGAACCAGTGGAGCTCTATAGGTGTAACTGCAGAACCCACTGATATGTGGTAAATCCCAAGCCTGCCAATGTTAAGGTTGGTGAGCTTCAATACCCTAATGATCTCTGGAGTTCTACTCCTGGCAGACTGGTCCTTGGAGAGGGACCAGACTAAAAGGTGTTGTTGAAGAACCCACTGGCATGTGGTATATGCTCTGGGCTGCATTAATCCACCCACACCTGATGGTCAACAGCATTATTGTCTCATTTCTTTACTGTTTGTCCTCTCATCAATTATTCCTATGGATGATGAAGAGATGCAATCCAGTGGACATTCCACCTCCATCACTTTGTGATAGTCTCCCAGGTGACATGGAATGTCAGACAATACTATCACTACAGAAGGGCTGGCAAAGCTGGTCGAGGAATGGTGAGATAGCCAACCCAGATGTTTGTAGTACATTCCTGTCATGACTTGATGATCCTGAAACACTGACACACTGGACTGCTTACCTTCAAAATCATGATCCCTTTAGGACAACAGATAAAAGCACTGAAAATCCTCCATCTTACAACTCAGGAAGACGTGTGCCTTTATTTAGAAGACATTTGGCTGTCAAGGGCTGACAGCTAGTCGAGGAAGACATTTGTCTGGAAGGCATTGAGCTGTCAAGGGCCACCAGCTGACAGCTAGCCGAGGAAGACATTTGTCTGGAAGTCATTGGGCTGTCAAGGACTGACAGCTAGCCGAGGAAGACATTTGTCTGGAAGGCATTGGGCTGTCAAGGGCAACTAGCTAGCCGAGGAAGACATTTGTCTGGAAGGCATTGGGCTGTCAAGGGCAACTAGCTAGCCGAGGAAGACATTTGTCTGGAAGGCATTGGGCTGTCAAGGGCTACCAGCTCATAGCTAAAGGGATCTTAGTTTACATATCATGAGTACAGGATGTAATAGCCAGCCACTTGCCCAACCCATCCTTAGACTGACTTGCCTTAGTAGCTCCTCTTAAACCCTAGATTGTAGAGGTCTTTTTCCTTGTGACCTATAGTTTCTGCAGGATGGAATAACCAGCTCCATGTCCAGCCCTCAGCCTACTCATCTCTTATGATGTGTCAGGTAGAATATAGTGGTACTATGCTTTCTTCCACTTTTAGGCTTCAGTAACAATGCTGCATAGGATACACATGAGAGAAATTGGGGATATGAGAAGGGAAAGTTTTATTGTTTCAAATGCAAATTCTTCTTTTTCTGTAAGCTTTCAGGTGCCAGTTTGAAAATGCCTGAAATTATTTGTGTATCCTCCGAGCTTTCCAAGCAATGGCACTTGTGATGCTTGTATGCTGGGACTCAGAGAGGAATTTTATCAGGGGGAACAAACTTTGGGCCTCCCCTTCCCTTCACCATTAGTCATTCTGTTTCTATCCACTGCTGTTTTATACCATGATGTGTAGTGTGTAAGGCCAATACGGATATGGGAGAGGGATGGAATGTGCTGTTGATTTTCTGCAGCTGAGTCTTTATATTTCAACACTCCCTGATAAATATTCTAAAAATACATTAAAGCATTTCCGAGAGAAGAAAGCACATTTGAATTTAACATCTTTCTTTATGCTGCAATGCAGAAAATGAACGATTTAATGAAGTCAACATTCATAACACTGCCAAAGAAACTGCGAGCTATTGAATGCAAAGATCACCGCACTATCAGTCTCATGAGTCACATGATGAAGATACTTCTAGAAATGATCATGAGAAGAGGAAATTGGTGATGAGAAGTGTGGGTTATAGAAGGCAAGGGCACAAACAGCGAACATATATATAAAGAACATTAATTGAGAGAGCAATAGAGAAGACATCTGATATATATTTGTGCTTCGTAGACAATATCAAAGCATTTGACTGGGTGAACCACAAAGAAATTACCCATTTGTTGAAACAATTCCGTGCCGATGGCAAGGATCTGAGAATAATTTTAAACATGTACTGGGAACAGACTGCAGCTACAAGAAAATACAATCAAGTGGGAGACTATAGGCAGATAAAGGGTGCGAGACAGGGATATGTGCTGACCCCTGACCTATTCTCTCTGTACAGTGAGTTTATCTTGCGAGACATAGAAGCAGTGCTAAGAATATCAGTTGGCGAACACAACATAAACAATATACTGATGATATTGGCAATCATCCTTTTTTTCTGGCATGTCATGAGAGATAGGCTTAGTACTAATCTTACAAAAGGAGCATTTGTGGCTTTTATTATGCCAGATATTTGAAATCAGACTTCTCCCGAGGAGAGCACAACATCGATAATGAGCTGGAAAATATGGTAGCCTTTCACAGTTTCAATTTTGATTGGTGCTTCTAAGATAGTGTCATGTCAGTCCCAGACAGCATTTTAGTTTCTTGTTTCTGTTATAGCATAATAAAATTCTCTGCCACCAAATCTTTTCTATTTATCATTTGAGATCTTGAAGGAAAGTTTCCACCACTTCCCATTAGACCCCAAATCTTCAGCACATACCATTGCAGATTTAGGTGCAGACGTGCAAAAACCATGAGTCAATTTCTTGTCTTGTGCCAGAATGGAAAGCAGTAATATAATGCTTATTTCTGTTGACTACACACAAGCTAGTCTCTTGTAGCTCACCATTTGCGCTTTGAAATTGCAGAGTATTTTCTTGGAAAACTTGATTGCAGGTATCATTTTAGAATGTTTTAGTCAAACCGATGTGGTCATTTGTAACATAATTTTAGATTTCCTTCCAAAATTGTAATACATCCAATACCAAGGCCTACATTATGATTACTCATTTTCTGAGCCTCGATGAAGATATTTCGCTCGGCGATATGAGCACCTTGTGTGATGAAAACGCGCCAGGCGGAACGATTGTGTGCAAGTATCTCACAGGTGACATCATGTTGAAGTTTTTCAGGCATTTTTAAGGAGCCTCCGGTGGATTCCACTTGTCTACATGGCGAGCCTCATATGAGCTCACCTTACAACAGCTGCTTGGCGGAGCCGCTCATTGGGCACGCGAACAACATATCCCGTCTGTCGGTGCGTCTTTTGTAGAAGTGTATGGACACTCAACATGTTTGACTTTGTAGGAACTTGAGAGTTAGGTGTTTCATCGTGATCCTGAGCGGTCTGCTGAGATGGCTATGTGGAAACGATTTAGCTGTCTCATATGTCTGTTGTTATTGTTTCAAATGCCCACAATGAGTAGGTTTACTCTTTTTGTGCACCCTGAAATGGATGTTAAGTGGCGGGTTGCAGTATTTTTCCTCACATCCCAAGCATGCTGATGAAGGTGGACCGTGGTCCTCCAGGTGGTTTTGCTGTGCTTGGCTTCATCTGCGTGGCGCTCACTACTACGGAGATCACGTCGATCCCTCACCTCGTTAGTCAGGCTGCCATGAAAACATAATCTTTCCAGTGATGGCTACTAGGAAGCCGAGGTGAGGGTCTTGGCCAGTATATTTTTGCCTGACCCTGACTAACATGTCCGACCCGTGTATTGTGACTGACCAGACGTTAGTCTTCCTTCCCTACATGCCTGTTGAATAGATGACATCTCAATCTGTCGTGGGATGTCTGAAATGAAAATATTACCATTTGTTCATGTATGTTATGCTTCTAATATGTATTATGTATGGTTGTGGCGTGGTCGTACTGCTTCATGTTGTTTTCTGTATCTATGTCTCTTGTCATATCCTCATAAGTTACACGTGTCAAGGTTAAGGTCATATTCAAACGTATTTTGACAATCCGTCATCCTCTTCACTACCATCATTGCTGTAATTTGGTGCGGTTCTTTGTATCACAATTCCACTGTGACAGTTGTTTAATGTCATGTGTGTCTATCCTAGGAAAGTTATCGGACTGGATTACAGTCTAGGGTGACAACCGAGTAAAAGACAGACACATTAAAAACAAACATTTAAATGTTTATTTAATCTTGAGTAGCAACTGCCCGATGTGTTTGGCTGTTACTCTTCTTATCACAAGCAAATGCGTTAAAAATATAGGGAAGACATAGGAGGTATTTTGTCTATTGGAGTAACATTAAAAACAAAACAAAAACCAACTAATGTGTACAGGGTGTAGCAATTTTCGTGGACATGCCACCTTTATTTATCGGCTCTACGAATCTTCCCACTGAGCCTCTGCGATGGGAAAAAAAAGCCGTTGTGGTATATTTCGAATATTTTTTTGCGATTTAAAAGAAAAATAAATCTATCTGGTGAATCCTAGCAACTGTCAAAATATGATGTGTATGCATTTACTAGGATGACACCTTGTCTACGACCATCCAATGTGCTCTTCAAATAGTCGCTTGAAACAAATTAGGTCAGATTCATCTAAAGTTACAGCAGTCCAGTAATGGGCGCGATGGCTAGCGTTATGGTCAGGTGCAACATACTGACCAACACAACTGGTTCGCTATTTGCATATGAAAGCAGAGTGTTTTATCATGTTTTATCAGCCTTGTAAACGAGATTGGGGATGGACACTTTGATCCCCGAAATGGTGAACCTCCTGAAAAGTCTTGCATCACACAACAGTGCTGAGAACCCAAGTCCTCATTTATCACCCCTTGACTGCTCTGCTAGGAGAGGTAAGATACTAGCCTCACAATGCGATGAATGGAAACGGTGGTCGATCGAGTCCCGCAAGTTTCATACGACCCTTTGTCTCAAGGGAGGTCAGACCTGAGTTACCTTCAGTCGTCTCGACTGATTGTCTTTCCGCTGGCCCAAGGTAGCTCGGGACGAAAGAGTGAAGTTGGTGACCAACTGTTGCTTTAACACTATAATCCAAATACAACGTAAGTTACATCATCAAGACAAAACCGCCTGATTATCGAAGGGCAACTAACTTTAAAGAATGTGAGGCAGTAAAAAAAATGTAGATCGAGTCAGTGACATCGACTATGAGGTGTATCATAACAATTATAATGAGTGTCGTAATCGTCTCTCTGAATCTCTCTCACTCTCTCTCTCTCTCTCAAAGCTTTAGAGGACATGATTGGATAGCGGATATGTAGGCCTCGAACCTCCCTGATCATGCGTCCATATACTGTCCTGGTTACAAGAATGTTTACGGAAGGAAAGAGCTGATATCCATGCTGCAGGGACACCCGTCCTATGACATTGGCAGTGGATAGAGATGCATTTTTGAAGTTGATCTGCGATCTTCTTGGTGGAAGACACTATAATCAATGAACCGGCAATGCAAAGTTTTGTTATCATACATGGGTTCAGCAGAGAGACGGATCAGAAGTGTTTACAATCAGCAAGCTATAGTAACTATTAGTATCTACAGTCATCACCATTTACTGAGCACAGAGTGGGACTGCCTGTAGTGTAATGGTTTTGATTCAGAGCAATACGACCCGTTTTGGCGTCACTGACGATGTTCCTCAGAAATTACAATCATATTAGCAAACGATTTCAGACCAGGTCAACGGGTGCATATGCCAGACCATACCAACGGGTGCAGATACCAGGCCAGCCAAAGGGGTACAAATAGCTTACCAAATGGTACAGATACCAGACCAAAGGATGCAGATGCCAGACCATACCAACGGGTGTAGATAGCAGAACAAATGGTATAGAGACCAGGCCAAAGGGGTGCAAATAGCAGACCAGATGGTGCAGATACCAGGCCAAATGTTGCAGATATCGAGCCAGTCAAATGGTGCAGATACAAGGCCAGGCCAACGAGTGCAGATAGTATAGTTCAAGGGCTCTAATTAACAGACCAGGCCAATAGGTGCATATAACAAGAGACTTTAATAACAAGGGCAGTCATCGTGACAGACGCGCAAGAGGTACTTCAGAAATGACAGAAGGGATGGCTTAGGTACGAGTGGATAGCAGCTGCTGATGCCTCTAACCTCCAGGAGTTGACATGGACCTACTGTCCTGCTCATGCCGGGGTTCAATGAAAGAGCTTATATCATGGCTTCACAAGCTCCCATCATGGGCATATTAGTGATGGATAGAAGTAACATTTTAAAATCAATCAATGACCGCCTACTGAATGAGGACACCGCAATAGATGAAGCAGCAATCCACAGACTACAAAGTTTCGACATTAAACGAGGTTCGAGCGGAGTGGGGCGCATGAGAGGACGGAACAGAAGAGTGTAGAACCAGCGAGCTACAGGGACCATCAGCATCCATACCTTACACCATTTGATGAGAGAGACTGAGCACCTATGGGTATGCCCGAAGTGCAGTGACGTCGATTCTTAGAAACGGAACAGAAGGGGTGCATATACCAGACCCTACCCAGGTGTGCAGATAGCAGACTAGGTCAACCATCGTCAGCACGCTCGGGATGTGAGGAAAGCTACTGCAACCTCCCACTGAAGGTTCTTTACAGGGTGCACAGAAGAGTAACCCTTCTCATTGTGGGCATTCGCAATAACGCTGACGGGCTAAACCTATCATATGCCAGCCATCTTTGTATATGTTCATATCTCTATTTCAAGTTTTCATCTCTACTTCTTTGATGTGTTATTGTTCTTGTGTTTGTTGTCCGTCTTCCCCGATGAAGACCTTCTGGTCGTAATGTAGGTTTGTTTTTGTCCTGGCGCAGTATCTGAACTGTATCCATGTTTACACATCCGTGAAGTAGGGTCTGGGATCTGAGGAACACCCACTGATGTAACTAGTCGTTTGCGGTTTCACTGTAAATCCGTAAGACAGTGTCAACATATACACGCACGGATTAATCTGTGAGACAATACTACGACTGCATGCAGACAGATTCAACCAGATAGCTATCACTACACGTGTAGCGGATGGCCATGTCGTCGTTTGCTCTCTAGCTCGGGGAGGGATATCGCTGGCTATTGCAGAACTGATTTCTCTTTGTTTGACCTGCTGATCTCATATAACTAACAAATCTGAAAGCAGAATACGAATTACTACGCCTCGAGGTATGAAATAAGTCACAATAACGTGTTACCAGAGAATATTTGTCAAGCTCCAACAACTAAGTGGGAGCAAATAATGAAACAAACCACAACATTAGATTAGTTGTAGTTACCAATCCATCAGCTCTCAGGCTCTTGCCCTTGGGTCCAATGCCATATAATAGTATCTGCACTTGTTTATTAGTTGTTACTTAATACCATACAAAGGGTATAATGTATCTGATCTCGGGGAAAAAAAAAAATTCTACTGACATCGTTCAGCGCCGAGCACTCAAAGAGATGATGCTTAACGGTTTTGTATGGTTATGTACAAGTCTGGAGTGGGTGTGGTTGGATTCTATTCAGGCACTTGTTAAGCGGGATGTGTTTGGGTCGTATCTGGAAAATGGTGCCTTGATCCCTCCTTGGGAGTTGATTGATACTGTCATTTGGATTGGGGGGGGGGGGGGGGGGCTACAACATGTTTTCCAAGTCCGTCGACTTCCTATGAAGACCATAATGACAATACATTCCTCATAATGACAGTTGAGGGATAAACTGTATCGTGACGAGGGAAGTCAGAGACTGCTCCATAAAGTTTATGAGGGAAATAAATGCGATTATTTGAGGGCCAAACTGCATAACGACAAGAGAAGGCTGAGACGTGCCGCCATGTTTGATAGAAATAAGTGTGGCTATTTGAGGCATGCAGCGTATAGTGGCGAGATAGGCATCGAAAAGTACCACAACTTTTATAAGAGAACTAGATATGGCTGGTTGAGGGATAGACTGTATGATGAGAGTGAAGCTTGAAACAGGTCGCAATATGAGGGTTAATGGCGACGATCAACTTCTCACTAACCAGAAGTGGACATATTCGAGAAAAGAACCATAGGAATTGTTAGGTAACGGGGAATGTGGAAACGATCTTTTCCCACAATTTTTTTGAAACGATAGTCTCAAAAGATTTGTTTAAAAACAGGTTCCTGCAGTCTATTGACGTGGGCATACTTACTGCAATTAGTCTTCTTGCTTGTCTGAAAACCTACGAGTATGTTCAGAAAATTCGAGACAAATTTAGTGAATATGAACTGATTGATGGTCAGGATCAGATCCCCAGCTTAGGATTCTAGTGATGTGAAGAAATGGGTAACAAACCGAAGTGCACAGGTTATTGGATATAATAGATAAATAGTTCAGTTAAGCTGAAGTGTAATCTCCGCATCGAAGGTCGGCTGCAATCGATTTCCAGTGTACTCTTTCTCTTGCCGTAATTGCCTTTCATGCCTTTGTCCGGTCTATCTCCTGATGTTATCCACCCACTTAAAGCGTTGTCTGCCTCTTGAACGACTGCCATCCACCCTACCCTCCAACAAAAAGGTATATCTTTTTATAAGACCAAAATAACCCAATTGTATAATCCTGATTTCGGTATTAATTCTCTTTTCACCCTCAACTTTATCAATACCTCCAAATTTGTTCTTCTCTTTCCAAGAAATGCGACTCAATCTTATATATACCCACATTTCGAAAGGCTTCAATACTATTTTCCAACTTGTTATTCATTGTCCATGTTTCTGCTCCATAAAGTAGTAACGAGTATACATAACACCTGACAATTTTTTTTTTAAATCCTGAAATATCTGTCTGGATGTCAGTATGTGTCGCATGCTGCCGAATACCATCTTGGCCATACCTTTTCTCCTTTCTGATTTCTTTTTCTAACCTAGATAGGAGAAACTATGTACCTGTTCAAGTAGTTGATATTTTATTGTTATCTGCATACATGGTTTCTTGTCACTTTTCCAAATGAGCATAGTCTTTGTTTTCTTTACATTTATATCTAATCTATAGTATTGACTTATTTTGTATATTGTTGTCACAGGTTCTTGTAATTCTTGCTCACTTTCTGCCAGCAAAAATGTATTATCCGCATATCTAAGATTATTCATTGCCACTCCTCCAATGATATCCCTTCTATCTGTTTGAATATTTGTTCTGTGTATATATTATCAGAGAAGGGGATAATACACATCCCTTCTCCCTCATATTTTCACATCTGATGAGATAAATATAATAGATACATAAATAAAAGTCAAAAATTGAAGTGAAAATATCCCTTAACTTTTCTGGTCTCTTGATCTACAAAAGGCTATTTATTGATTGCAAATTTGATTTCCATATTCAGTCGATTGTTTCTGATGAGCTCAGCAAAATGTGGAAGCATCTGGCTGTGTATGACAAAGACTTCGATTATGGTGACATTCTAAACTGAATGCCAGTAGCTCACTCACTGACGAAAAATGTTAACCACTCCCTGGACTGGACTGCAAACTAATTTCGGGTGACTTGCATTGAGCCACTCCCTGGACTGGACTATAAACTAATAATGGGTGGCTTGCATTGAGCCACTCGCTGCCCTGGACTATAAATAAATTTTAGGTGACTTGAATTATCTATCCAAATGTAAAAGTAAATTTGATAGTGTTCATATGCAATATGGTGACGAATTATGGAGAAAAACTATTTTCAGTAAAGGAAGTTACATGGTATCAGTTTCCCTGCACAACAAGGCAGCAGCGTTTGTGCTGACGTTCACTAAAGTGCTTGGTAAATGGCGTCCTGACTACCATTATCAGCCAAAAATAAAACAAATCTTAATAAAGAAATTCCGCAAGCATTTGTGTTGATCAATAACAGACATTCATTCCTACTGTGTGGTTTACCTTTTTTTTTAATGCATTCGCCTTATTTCTAAATTCCCCAAAGCGGTGGTGTTGCACTACGGTTTTTATTTTGTGCCTGTCGGGACAGTGCATCCGACTTCGGCATACATTTTATGTAAGGTTCTGCTTCTTCCTGCATTTTCTAAGGGTTTGCTTCCTCGGGGTAACGACCAGTGCTGTGATGGGAATCGAACCCAGAGCCCTTAGATTGTGAGCTGTGTCACATAACCACTAGCCCGCGCCCTCCCCATGTGGTTTACCAATTATATTTATATGTTGAAATATTTGTGTTTTACAAAGAATGTAATGTTAAAACGCTTCTGTTGACGCCAATGCTTGTTTGTTTTTACGTTGTTTAAACATTGATTTAATTGAAAGTACAAATAAATCTAAAGGTTTAATTTTATTGATCGTTTGTGTTTTTATTCCCATGAGTGGATGGGTAAGGACCCCGCTGCGTTGCTTTGTCCAGGGCTTACAATGCTACTAAGATGGCCATCATTATGCGGCCTTCTTTAGGCCCTAGTGGCTTACATTCGTTAGGTTTAGAATCCTTGATGTATCTCATATTGACGTCGTGTAGCGTACTTTCCGCGGCCGTACTTTTTATGTTTGTTTTTGTTCGTCGTGCGTCTGGTTGTCAGCCAATCCGACAAGCTAACCTGGCGCTATAAATATCTGCGACCTCGCTTCGCCCTTTCCGGGCTTACGCGATTACACTAAACAAACATTCTGCGCCCGTGGAGTGTTTATGTTTTTGCAGTGGCGGCATCTTCACCCGGTGGTAGGGTCTGAGATAAGGGGGCGTACGGATTACATGGTACCCGGGTCCGAGGTTCAAAAGGGGATTCGGGACGCACGTTTTAAATGTGATATATAGGACACGTAGTTGTAACAGTTCGCAGCTTATTTAAAGTACTTGTGTGGCCTAATGATGATAACAGCTACGATCGTCAGCTTGACTAAGCCCCGATAAAAGATCTTCTTCTTGTCCTGTTTTCACTCCCGCCGGAGTATTGGGTAATCACTATAGTTCTATTATGGGCACTTTTGCCGTGGTTGCTTTTGTCGCAATTTGTTTTATACATTGAGGATGCTTACCCCCATGCACAACTCTCTTTAGTGGTCTTTAGTGGTATACTATGATGTACAGTAGTCTGTTCATTCCTCCATATTAATGAGCTCCAGGATCATTTGAAGGATTTAAAAGACCACACATCACATTGTACTTTCTGGATAATTCCATGATTTTATGCTTCAAAGAAACGTAATTCGGCAGGCAATTTGTACCTGTGACATGGAAAGGTCAAGTGTATTTTAATATACATAAACAAAAATTAAAATGACTATTATTGTTGGCTGGTGGATGTTGGCATTACTTTACATTAGCAATAGTAGTTCTTCTTAGTTGTTAGTCGACCTGTACTTCTATAGAGACAGATGCCCACGTGCAGGTCCCAGCTCTGGTATGAGCTGGATATAGCTGGGAGAAGGATTACCTGCTTAGCGGGCTAGGCTTGAGCAGCTTAATACTCCGCTGCATTAGGTGGTTAACCGAGGTGAGAGTTCATCTTAATAGACTCAAACACTAGGGCAAAGTAGACCAGCAGCCTGTTAGGCGCCAACTATGCTGCTCTAAAAAACCAGTCAACCATGGCTAGTGTTATGCCTCTTACGACATGCTCTCTGTGAGGTAGGGGTACTATTCTTGTCCTTGTCATACACAAAGACCCCGACAAATCACTCGGGTAGTGTACTGTCTTAATGGATAATGTACGTTTGGTTAAGTCTAGCAGTACTGCTACCCTGCTATCACTACTTCTGCAACTACCATTACTACTACTGCCACCACTACTACGAACTACTTCTACTACTACTAACATTACTACTACAACTACTTCTACTACTACTCCTATTGCTGCTGCAACTACTACTACCACTTCTACTACAACACCTACTGCTGCTGCTACCACTACTTCTGTTGCAACCACTACTACTGCTACCACTTCTACTACTCCTTCTGCTGCTACGACCACACCACTACTAACACTAAATTATTAGTATACAATATTTTGTCTTTTCCCGTCTTCCAGATATAAATGTATAACTGGTAAGTCATCTCTCCAAAATGCACTCTCTAAAATTAGTAGCACGGAAAAAAAGACAAGAAGGAACAAATGTAAAATGAAAAAAGAGGTCAACGAACACTCTTTCAATTTAGAATAAGTGCGGCTTCAAATACTGTTCTCACTGCATTCATAGATTTGGAACATAAAGAAACTGTTGGAAACAACATCCAAAAGGAAGGACCAGTTTATTTGAGTAAACGTGCACACGATTTTGATGGCGGGTCAGATGCAGAAATTGAAAATGGAAAGCAGAAAAACAAAAAAAGTTGAAGTGCATTTAAAAAACGAGTACTTATAATTTAGGTCTTTCCATTGGATGCATTGTAGCAAATTTTCCATCTGAAAACCAATTAGAAAAGTAAATTACGTATGGTCGCATCCCTCCCCATGATACACACTCCCCCCCCCCCCTCCCGATCACAGCACACCCCACCAAAAAAACGAACTAAGACAACAAAAAACAAACCTACAATCAAGTTTTACCAAAAACATTCTGACATTTCAGAAGACCTTTGGAGAACTGCATGTAAGAGGCTGCCTTGTCTGGAGTCAACAGAAGCAAGCAGAATATTGATTTCCATTACGATTATTTTGACACAATACCGTCAAATGTCTCTTGACTAGCACTCCAGTGTCTTCTTCTTCTTCTTCTTTTTCGTCTTCTTCTTCTTCTTTGTACGCTGTCAGACGTCAACCTGTATTTTTTCGAAAAAAGCAGCGGTCATCCTGAGGCTGTCGACACTGCCATAGAGCTTGTCTAGTGTTGCCACTGGTGATGGCCACATGTGCTTTCTCTGGTCCTCGTATTTCGGGCAGTTTTGCAGCAGATGTTCAACGGTCATTTTCCCCGTACCACAACTGCATTCGTCAGTGCCACCTATCTTCAGTTTATTGAATAGGTGGTACCTCAGTCTGTTGTGGCCTGTGCGGAGTCTGAAGACCACGACCTGCTCTTTTCTGTTCAATTGGTAATAGGCATCATTTTTTGTGTAGCCAGCATGTTCTGTTTCCCATTTGGCCATGTATCTGGCTCTAATGAGCCTTTTGGACTCTTCGTAAGTCACACTAGAATCTACTCCAGTGTCTAAATCTGCGCTTATATCTGCTGAAGGCTGAGAATCTAATGCGAATTGGCGGAAACTTTAATATAGGATCCCAACACTTGAAAAATAAATTTTTAACAGAAAATTGTACTTGGCTTAAATTAATAAATTAATTGCAATTTTTCAGGTCCTTATGGAATACGTGTCTTCATTATATACACGCCAAGTTCTCCCGTCCAAGGTCATCCGTTCTAGCTCTGTCCACGCCTTATCCGATTCTGTTATGTTTGTCTCGACCTCTCTTCTCCATGTGTACTTTGATCTGCCTCTATTTCTTCTGGCTTGTGGATTCCAGAACAGAGACCGTGTAACAGATCTTAGCTGCAGGGACAATACTTAGAAGGAACTTAGACATGTTTTAACATTTAACAGAGTTGGGAGGAAGATAGAAAGAGCTTAGACAACCATTTTTCTTTCTCTTTCTTGGGATTTAAAGGACGAGTCAGTGCAGCTGAACTCAGTCCCGGCAGAATTTAAGTAACCAAAACGAAACACATACGTTTTTGTATCAATGTGTGCAGGTGGGAGTTTAGGTTAACATACGTAAACTGGCGTAAGTTACAGGCCATGTGTTCACAACTAGACCGAAATTGGTGGTAGACGGGTAGACTTGTTGCCGCCGACCAACCTGTGTTGTCTAGAAACCACGCCAACAGGATGGAAGATAATGGCAAAGAAGCGGACTAAACGCCGGCCGTTTTGGAAATCACGCGGTCTGGGGATGCAGATCCAATATAAATAACTGTGGAGAGACGTGAGTCGCAATTACAATTGAATCTTTAGAGAGAGACGCTCAGTGGAGGGCAGGCGACGGAGATATGCAGCTGATGCAGATTTGAGTTGAAAACCAGAGAGAGATAGAACATTTCACTTCAAAGACAGAAGCAGAACACTTAACTACAGAGACATAGAGAGAACATCCATATTACGTTGGGAAGAGAATCTGAGTTGAGAGCGAGTGACGGAGATATGCAGTTGAGATAGACACACAGCAAGGTAACTACCCTCATATTATGTATTGGTCGTATTTACTATAGAGACAGTCTACCAGTCATCCCATTCATCATAATGACACAGTTCCACCCATCACGTCGACATCACATTGATCACGTGAACGTAAGTCGTAGCTAGAGGCAGTTTTCTAGTGATCCCATGGATCATATTTGACGCATTATATCCTGGTGACGTCGAGACCACTTTGATCTACTGCCGACAAAGAGGAACAAGACCACGGACGTCATATCTCTGTTTAGAACCGATGAACTTCGCCATCAGCGGCAATTCACAACAAAGTTCTATCACAGCAGGCCGGATAAAGAGAGGAGAAGGAACTGGGCAATAACAGAATCGATAAGGTTAGGTTTAGCGGTAGGAGTGTTTACGATAAGCGCGGGGGAGAAAGAATTTAAATTATTAGAAGTTTATAGTTGGTAGTGTTACTTGAATGAAGAGTAGGCTGTACTGTGTTTATGTGTAGTCTTACTTGAATTTGTTTAGAGTGAGTGTAGAGTCCAATAAGATATATAGCAGACCCGTTTACCATCTGCGACAGAGCTCCTTCAAATCAAGCGGCTCTGGTACAACTGCCTTAATCGTGCAATGCGATATGATAAGACTCATTTCCTAGATTGCTTAAGGACCCGTTCCTCAAAGGTAGTTAAGCCGCTGCGTGTCCCAACTTCCGTTCAATTGTCTTCTGTCTTGAGCCATCGTGGACCAGGGGGTATTAAGTTTCCCGTCTGTAACATCGTAGATGTTGTTTCTGAGTTCGAGGGAGTCAGACCAGCGCGTAGGTGATCTGCCCCGTGGTCCTCTTCCGTCTCGTGGGTACCAGACTGCAGTTTCTGTGCTCCAACGGTCATCAGTTCTCCGACGCCAGTGACCAGCTCAGAGAAGCTTTACCTTGTCTGCGTGGATAACTGCATCATTCACCAAGGACATTTGTCGTACGCCTTTCAAACGGCTGTAGCCGATGGAGGCTTGAGGCACTCTGAGTTTGGACTCCATTTATTTCGTAAGTGACCATGTTTCTGCACCATAACACATTGCAGGCAGAACTATAGAGTTGAATGGGGGGGGGGGGGGGGGGGGTTCGCAGACTCTGGTCATGGGTATGGTCTAATGCCGTCTTTATGAACGTTTAATAAACACCAAAATGTATTTGATTCATTCACAATTTCACGGAACGCATAGAGACCTTTTGCTGAACCCATAGAGACATTTAGCAGGACCAGTAGTTACCTTTTGTTGAACCACTAGAGATCTTTCATTGAACCCATAGAGACCTTTCAACAGGACCTTTAAAAACCTTTCACTTAACACATAGGGACCTATTCCAGAGCTCATAGATACCCTCAGTTGAACCTCTATAAAGCTTTCGCTGTACCCATAAAGACCTTTTGCATAATCTCTAGAGACATTTTGAGGAAAACATGGAGTGACTTTAAAAAAACTATAGATGTTTACGCTGAGCCCCTCGTGACCTTTCACTGAACTCCTATAGACCTTATGCGGAGACCTTTTGCTGAACACAAAGGTTCGACATAAAATTCTAAAAGTGTGTTGGACTGTCGTTTATGATAGGATCTTAGTGTAGGAGCTGCATTTTCTCGTGTCTCACATATTCAATGTTCTTCAGAAGAAGGGTTTGTCTTTCTCTACTTCCTTGTTCATCCTTTAGGTCAAGGTCGTTTCCAAACTCGATGTTTGTAAAAGTGTTTGGTCTCTCTACTGTTTTTGTCGGTCATCTGTCACAAGAAGTCAGTATTGTTCTCTCTTTGTCTGTAAAGTAAAGTATCCCATAGCATTACTGCCGTAGGGGTGTGAGGTGTTAGCGATCTCACATTTCAAAGGCTCGGCTATATGAGGGCGGTAGCCATCTCCTCTCCCTCGCCGCTTTCACTTCCCGGACTGAACCGGTACCCATTTAAGGCTGGGTCGACCCGGGAGCCATTGTGGTCTGAAAAAAAACATTACCGCCTCAACTGGGGAATGAACCCAGGACCATGTCTATATGTCTATATGTTCGTACTACTTTGTAGGATGTGTTTCACTGAGAAGCGGAGTTAGACAGTTCTGTCAGTAGCATTTTATGACATGCTTTCAGTAAGGCAGTGATACTATTCTGTTTTTTGCCTCATACATTTTTATTACCTCAAGGGTTTGATCTCACTGCCTGTAGTATCTTACAACATATCAGTGTGACAGGGATCCTATTCTATTTTATGCTGCACACGTACAATCTTCTAATCTAAGTGGTTTGACGGCATTGTTAGTCACATCTTGCGACGTGTTATCTGTGTAACAGTGGCCTATTCTATTCTCTGACATAGTCTTCTATCCTATATCATATAGTATATGGGCTAGACGACACTGCTAATTGCATATCACATGCTCTCAGTGTGGAAGGGTACTCATTTCTCTGTTTCACACATGAACTTGGACCGTATAGAGGGTAGACTGCACCTATCAATGTTAGTCGCCTCCTACGACATTCTTGGTGTAAAAGTCGTTCCCAAAAATCGTTACGCCACTGAGAATTTGCACCTCACTTAACACCCGTGGGGTCCT
The DNA here is from genome assembly GCA_036924085.1 of Ariolimax columbianus. Lineage (NCBI taxonomy): Eukaryota > Metazoa > Mollusca > Gastropoda > Stylommatophora > Arionidae > Ariolimax > Ariolimax columbianus. The sequence goes on from JAVGWX010000002.1 coordinate 17,470,265, forward strand.
ATTCATTGCATTTCCGCCGCCGAGTCACATTCATTCTACACAGATTCAGCCTGTGAGGTTTGTTGTGTGTTTATTGGTTGAAAGTTAGCTCCAAGTTCAAGCCCCCGCGCAGCGTGCTATTGAAAAGTCGGTCAGGAGTGGCAGTTAGCGTCGGCGGTAATTTCCATTTTCTAGGTCAGGTTGAATTTTGCCGCGCAGACTGGCCACTGAAACGATTTTCTTCGTTTGTGACGTTATGTCTCATGATCAAGACACCATGTCATGTCCTCGTTCATATTTCTGGACACAGGCTGAGTTACAGCAGTTTGACCAACAAGGTGGGTATCCCCATAGTGATGAGCTTACCAAGAAGTCTTGAGTCGCAGTACGGCGAAAAGGATCACAGTGCACATTGTGGTGTACGCCTCGGAATGTAAGAAGAGCCACTGTAATACGCTATCAAAGAACCGTCCTCAGGAGTTAACACAGCTCAGCAGGAGTAGCTTCAAACATTAACATATCTCTCGTTCAATGGTTCAAGAGTTAAGGGTTCAAATTCACGGACGGACACAAACAAACCAGGTCATGCTTCGTGTTTGGTACGACCACTCCACCAGTCGACCCAGCTATAAATGGTTACCTGCATAGGACAAACAAGGCATGCCCAACCCTCATCAGTCACCTGGTAGGTTACAGTGTTATTATTTGCTGCTCCCCTTTCAAGCCCTATTAATGCTGGTGCTATGCAACTTAATTACCCTTTTCAATGTCCACAATATAAAATAGCACCGATAATGACTGAGAAAAGAAACATTAAAGAAAAGAATGAATATTAAGGAAAAGAATGAATATTAAGTTTTGTACTCCAAAAACAAAACAAAAAAAACAACAAAAAGAGGTTGCAACATGTCGTCTGCCTAGGTAAGTCACGATCACAGCATATATTTAAGTTGATAAAATGCATTTCAGGAAGGTTGCTAATGGGGGTAGCAAACGCGTTGCTATGGAAACCATCACCGCAACAAAAGTTCCTGAAAGTGCTTTGATACACCCGGAACGCGAGGTGGCAACTGCAAATGACGTGATTTGCTCAGGGACACTAATACTCACAGATAAGGTTTCACGTGGACAAACATATTAAAACCCCAAAATACGTCACAAGCAAACGAAGCTTCATCAAGGACTTTTTTTTTTTTTTTAACTATTTTCGTTCTTTGGCACTTTATATAATAATTATTTCTCTTTGCACGTGGCAGAAGCATTTTTACACCGTTCTATTTTCCGACTTTAATCGTAGAAGGAATATAATCATATAATAACTGATCGGGAATATTTATTTCAGGAAAATTCGACTTTAACGGTAACACAATGATCATTATCAATAACAATAACTGTTTTAATGGTAAAAATGTTAATGTTTCATATTGTGCTGTACTGCCAGCGGCCATATGGGTCAACTAGTCACATTTATTTTCTTCATTAGCCTTGCTATCCATCCCATACTTCACCGGTCACCATACAGTTAGTCTCTCAACTGATGCTGTTCCTCTGTTCCTCTCACGGAGTCGACAAATTTGAAGAACATGTTTTACAGTTTGTTCAACCCCACACATGTACATGACTATGTATCCGATTGTGTCTGTTAAACACATAGAGTCAGAGTCTGTGTGGGTCGAATTGCAGTCTGAATATTGTAAGTTGTAGTATAAATATGCTATATCAAATTTACAGTAACTAATCAACATCGTAGCTAAATAATCAAAGCGAAAAATATTAATATACGTTTCTTTAGAATCAGTCGTCAATCAAAATTCTAAAGTTCCCTGCGTAGCATAGGTCTTCAGCCAACACATGCCAGGCCTACCTATCTGCCACTACCTTGACATCTATAACGTCAATACCGCTGCTCTAGTGTTTGCTTCCATCTGCTGTCGTCAAGTGTCTCAGTTGCCTTTACGTGACCTGCCCTTCAGGATCCAGAACAGCGACAAGGGTAACCTCAGGGTCCTTTCTTAAAGTATGCCTGTACGAGCGACAACGTCTGTCCGATCACCTCTAGATCCACCGTTAGTTGCTTATTTCTGACGAGGTCGGGGGGAAATTTCGGATTTGAGGCAGGAGCTACGGAGTGGGTGCCCTGTCATCGACACCTTTAGCAATGTGAGAGACTGAGCATATTTGAGGGCGTACAGGTGCAATGAAGTTTGTTGTATGAGTATTTTCTAATTTTTCAAAACAATTATGGGAAAGAACAATGTAATGTGTAATGCATTTAAAAAAAATAATTAATTGATCAGGTGAAGTTGTGCCGACTCCTGGCCAGTATTAGAAGACTATGGAATAAAGGACAACTGTGAGATAATGTGAATGCATTGTACCCTATGAATACAAATATAAAACGAACAAATTATAAAACCAGCAATGCTTTTGATAGAATGACAGTAACACAATATGGGAATGTGCCCTCACTATTGCTATTCAACATTTACATGGACAAAGTAACTACACTAGCCCGCCATTTTGCAACCACAAAAGTGGAGCCTAAATCATTGCAGAAACTACTCATTTCAGACAATCTAATCTTAATGTACGAGGATGAAGATCGACTGCAAAATAATATACATTCTCTTGATTCAGCCTCCGAAGGACATAATCTGAAAAGGATCATAATCAAGATAGAAACTATGTAGACTCACAGAACACCGGTCTATTAAACAAAAGTGTAACAACAAATGATGCCTATTACCAGTTGAACAGAAGAGAGCAGGTCGTGGTCTTCAGACTCCGTACAGGCCACAACAGACTGAGGTACCATCTATTCAATAAACTGAAGATAGGTGACACTGACAAATGCACCTGTGATACAGGGAAAATGACAGCTGAACATCTGCTGCAAAATTGCCAGGCATACGAGGACCAGAGAAAGCACATGTGGCCACCACCAGTGCCAACACTAGACAAGCTCTATGGCAGTGTCGACAGCCTCAGGATGACAGCTGCTTTCTTCGAACAAATTCAAGTTGACGTCTGACAGCGTACGAAGAAGAAGAAGAAGAAACAAAAGTGTAAACAACATCAAACTTACAAGCAGGCTCAAACGTTCTAGTATCTAGAAAGAATTTTTTATTTTTTTTAGAAAATGAAAGGCCTGATAAGAAAATTTAAACTAGGCGTCAGAAATGTTTGTTTGTGACGTATTAAGTGTCACCCCTGCTTAAACACAAGAACATCAGATTTAATAAAGCAATAACTGATAAACAGTAAATTTGTACCAACGCTGAGCTAACAATGGCGAACTGTTCCGTATCCAAACTGGAGAGGAGCATTCCAACACGTGAAATGAAACGTCTAAGAAAAACTATGTGCAATCAGGAGAGAGATAACAAGAGAAATAAAGATACTAGAAATATGATGAGAACTGTCCTTCTTGATGAATACATTTAAAAACATAAAATATAATGGCTCACCATCTCGTGAGAATTCAAGCAGATCAGCTACCATTTCAAAACTGCAGAAAGATCTGGTTACAAGGCATGAAAAAGGTCACATGGCAGATAGGTGACATGGACGACATTCAACAACCCCGGCTTACAATAACCGACGCAACATGGGCGACATTCAACAACCCTGGCTTACAATAACCGACACAACATGGGCGACATTCAACAACCCCGGCTTACAATAACCGACGCAACATACTTGGCTCGATAAAGACAGCTAAGCTCCTCGCGTTGGCTAAGAACACGAGTGGACGGAAAAGTAAATAGGTATAATAAAACGTAATGAACTATTAGTAGTGTTATTTTATACACCTTTGTTTGCATTTTCATCCATCAAATCGACATAATTTATGAAGTACTTGTAGTCCTGATCATCAAGACAACAGTAATCATTTTCAGGGTCTCCCGACAGACATTCACCAGAAGAAACATGAATTTTAGACAGAAAAGTCATTGTATAAATTTAAGACAAGTGAGACACAGAACAATAGTTTTAAATAACCGAGATCATCCCATTCATTCTAGGTCACAAAGACAGAAATAAACTCTTCAAAGACACTGTTACACGAACAAGAATCAATCAGAAAGACAATCCGATCTCACCAAGACTAGCCGTCCTTTTGAGGTCTGATGGAAATGTGCAAATAATGTCATGGAAAAAACCACAAGAAAACTGGTCGTTTCAGCCGCAAGAAGAAAACCAGCGACAACTTTCTACCAATAGTCAAATGCGACTCCTAAAGGCTAACCATAGAAGACAAAGCACGACCCTTTCTAAGTGTCGACCAGACAGATTTGCACAATAAAATGATAGATTTGTGCTACCTGACATCATGCACTGTCCCCCTCATCTATTACACAGGACCAATCAACATATTACACAAATCTGGCCACGACACGACTGAATCAATCACACCACAGCAAATCGGAGAATGCTGTCAACAACCCAGGATCAACGGGGCGTGACCTGGCCATAAGCAGGCTTAATAACGTATTGGAAAACAAACCGATTATGCAAATCCTGATGTTTTACACCACTTTAGTTTTTATTAAGACCACCATTGACCGAGGGGATAAAGGGTTGTGTGTGTGTGAGGAGGGGAGGGGGGGGGGGGTCCGGTGTGGGTGAATTGATGTATTTGGGTGGTGGTTGAGTGGGGGATGAGATGGGTGTGGTGTGTGATATTTAATTTTGTAATTCAGTTCAGTTCATCCCGTAACCTATCAGGTCGTTGGGGCACACATGAAGACATGAAAAACCCACGCCAGCTCTCTCTGTCTGTCGCCGCCTGACGTATCTCACCGGGACGAAGGCCTGACCACTCAGTGATGTTGTCCACCCATCTCTTCCTTGGACGTCCTCGCCCTCTCTGACCCAGTACGGATCCAAAGAGTATCGAGTTGGGAATTCAGTTTGACCTCGCGACGTGCCCGCACCAGGCCATCTTTCGTCTTTTGTAATTGCCGGTCGGATATTTTTGGCTGGGGAGACACATCCGATCCGTGGACGAAGGCTGTCAGTTGTGGTGGAGGATGGGGAAGTAGCTAACAGATATCCAAATAAAAACGAACACTTTTTGTTTGCGTTATCCGCGAATGTCCACAATGAGCAGGTTACTCTTTTGTGCGCCCTGAAAGGGGCGTTAAGTGGCGGGTTGCAGTAGCTTTACTCACATCTCAAGCGTGCTGATGGAGAGAGACCGGGGTCCTCCAGGTGGTTGTGCTATGCTTGGCTTCATCTACTTGCCACTCACTACTACGGGGATCAAGTCGATCACTCACCTCGTTAGAAAGTTTGTCATGAAAACAGCCCGTTTCCAGAGAGGGCTACTAGGAAACCGAGGTGTGGGTTTTGGCCAACATATTTTCCCTACCCTGACAAATATGTCTGATCAGTATATTTTGCCTGACCCTGACTAACATGTCTAATCAGTATATTTTGCCTGACCCTGACTAACATGTCTGATCAGTATATTTTGCCTGACCCTGACTAACATGTCTGATCAGTATATTTTGCCTGACCCTGACTAACATGTCTGATCAGTATATCTTGCCTGACCAGAAGCTAGTCTTCCTCCCCAAAACGAACACTAATTAAATTACAACTACTATCACGAGGTCATTATAAAAGATAAAGATAGCATTAGAAACTCGTGGAAGACTAGGGGCACAGGGTCAGGGGCAAGAAAACAGACTCACCCTATGGGGAATTCACCGCTGTTCATTAATCATATGGTGTCATTTGTAAACACAACATGGAATATGTATATAGAAGGTTAATAGCAGTGATACGAGTAACACCACAACAGATGGGTTTGTAAACGTTCACATTCTGGTTAGTGACTACATGTATACAATACACTTATTTTTGCACATCACTCAACAAATAGTTACGTCTCTTATATGCATAAGCTATTGCTTGCTTCATTACACAGACATATACTCGCCAATAGCCCCATATAAGTTATTGTCCATCGCGAAGCTATGATGGCCACAGCATCAGACGGTTTTGTCTTAATAATGTGATGGGCGCTGTGTTTGGATTATAGTGAGGAAGAGAATGCGCTGGTCATCAATCTCACTCTTATCCCGAGTTACTTTGGATCAGTGGCAAGACTATTGGTCGAGACGACTGGAGGTAACTCAGGATGCAGTCATATATCTATAGCCCTATATACATTTACATACACAGCACATAGTCCTATGTATTCTAAGCTAGCACATAGCCCCAACCCTGCCTACCCTCTTCTTTACTTCTAAAGATGGTATTCAACTTGAGGCCCACCCTCACTTTCCTGTCATTGTATTTATGTTAGTCATTCTTACTGTGTTTGAGGTCTTTGTTTGTATGTGTGAATTGTACTGTTACCTTAGTTTGAATTATTCATTGTTTAATTTCAATCAGTCTTTCTTGTGGTGTGTCTTTTCTCTTTCGCTATATTTGTATCTATGTTTCATCAACTTTGGTACGCAATGAGTTTGACTTTATGTGTCTCGTTCTTCTGGAATTCTAGCTAGTAGTGTTTGGTTATGTTATATTAGATGCAGATATCATGTATAGGGTGTGAAAGTTGGATTCCAGAAAAATAGTTATGATGAAAGATAGTTATGATGAAAGGCAGAGAAAACCTGTCCTACAGTGTGTGGAAAAGAGACAAATTCGAGATTATTTAATACAGGTTAATAAAATATCCAGAGAAACGGATACATTAGATTATAAAAAGTTTTTAAAAAATACACCCACAAACAAGAACAAGAAAGCACAGCCATAAATTAATAAAAGGAAGGTCCAGATTAGATATCACGAAATATTTTTATAGTCTGAAAAGGGTGAATGCTTGGAATTCAGTGCTACATGAAATAGTAGAGGCAGGATCAATTAATGCATTCAAGAATAGATTGAATACGCATTGTTATTCTTAGATCAAATGAATGTAAAATAAACTGCTTGTATACATACTCTGCAGAGTCTTCTAAACCAGTATAAAGACGGAAAGTTAAGTTGAGTTGAGTTTCAAGTCACTTCATGTTGAATCTTCTACAGTAAAGTACACTGTTACAAGTCATTACATGTAGGCTCATCTAGAGGAAAGTAGACTATCCCAAGTCATCACATGTAGGTACCTCTGGAGGAAAGTAGAATGTCCCAAGTGATCACATGTAGGCACTTCTAGAGTAAAGTGGACTGTTTCAAGTCATCACATTTAGGTTCCTGTAGAGTAAAGTAGACTGTTCCAAGTCATCCCATTTAGGCTTCTCTAGAGTAAAGTAGACTGTTTCAAGTCATCACATCTTGACTCTTCTAAAGTAAAGTAGACTGTTCTAAATCTGAGGTGTAGCAGCTGCTGATTTACAGGTATTTGTAGGTCACCCCTGACTTTGCATTAATTAATGGGTTAGTTGTGAGTGTATTGTCAGTTTCTGCTTTTATTTCCCCTTGATTCTATCACCTCCTCTTATATGATTTTAAGAATTATATTATTTCTTTTAGGTTGTCATATTCCAAGTTCCATTGTTTCCTTTTCAATTAATCCGTCCTTCGCTACATTATCTAGAAGTTCATGGTCTTCTATAATTGTGACCTTGCAGTCTTGTTTATGTAGCAACATGTTAAGTTTGAGTATTTTATTAACCATGTTTTCTGTTCAATTGTACAAGGCCTCAGTTATTTATTAGATGCAGTGGCCAGTTCCTTTACTTCTTTAATAGTAAACCAAATATCCATTTACATATTGGTTGACTAGAGCATGTCAACAACAGTGATCGAGCCCAGTACATTTGCTGTAAGAAGCGACGGCTCTACCATTCTGCAGCTCATTAACTCTGTACAGAAGTTTTGTTGAACTGTCATGTAAGGGAGACAATACATAAAATACTGAAAGTGACAAATAAATCCAAAGTTATGTTAGAGAAATATATTGTCACAGATTGATATTTCTATCAATTCACTTCCCTTAAATAACTTTTGATCTAATTATCAAATGTCAGTATTTTATTTATAGGATAGAGTTATGTCATTACAGAATGTTTCCACGAGGGCATTTATTTTAAGCTTCTATTCCCACCAAGACCATAACACAAGAAGAGAACTATGACTGTAAATTCACGACTCGCAACCACAATGGTGTACGCGAAATACATGAGAGTTACACTTCTTAGATCGAATGTATATGTGGCTATTATGAATTAAATATCTAGAAGAGCCATAACACACTTACGCATGAAATATGTAGCGACTTATTGATTGTATCCCTACTGCACTGTTTTTCCAAACAGTCATCAGTCATTAATGAATAGTCTGACAGAGTTAGAGGTTAACTACCTGAAAATGATAACACGCAGGATAGTGATGGCATCATATAAACTGATGGATTAGTGAGATATATGGTCATGGACTGCAGTGGAGTCGATTTTCAGAGCAGAAAATATAGTCTAATTAAGCTGTTGACATCATACAAAGCACACCTGCTCCATTTTTCCACTTAGATCAGACATGATGATGCTAATTAAAATGGTGAAATCTTGACTGTTGTAACTCCTCGAAGGATAGCAGGTTTTTACGTTTACACAGAGTTATTGCGTTTGTAAGTACATTCTGTGTTTTAGTTTTACACCTTTGATCTATCTAGAAAATTGTTACTTTTGGCGAAACTAAAGAAGTCATTAGCAAATAGACAGGAAACATACAGCAGATAACACGATAACTGCATTATGAAACAATTGTGGCAATAACATGTCAACAAGATAACGGACAACAAGCCGACGTGGGACATTAACATGTCGACAAGATAACAGCGTTATGAGGCAAGCTGGCGTGTGACAATAACATGTCAATAAGATAACGGTGTTATGAGACAATCAGCTGGCATGTTACAATAACATGTCAACAAGATAACGGTGTTATGAGACAATCAGCTAGCGTGTTACAATAACATGTCAACAAGATCAAACGCCAATGCCTGGTCAAATACCTCCCATCATTTCAAGTTGTTTCTTCTATTTTAAATACAATACTAAGAAGTGCCCTTGACCTTGCGCATCTTATTACTCCATGAGAAACACACATCCACCAATGAAGCTGGTACCCTTACAGGAATCACTCATCCAAACACGTTTTCTATTGTATCAGTGGTTTCTGCAGCAAATAGTTTACAATGATGAGATTGTTAGTTACGTGAATAACACTTTTCTATTCACCAAGATACAACAAGATTGAAATGAGACATTTTCAATCATTTTTTTATGTACAAATTCTACCATTTATGGATGTTGATTAATCCTTGACTTTGAATTCCTGTACTTAAAACTAAATCCATGTACTTAAAACTGAATCCATGTACTTAAAACTGAATCCATGTACTTAAAACTGAATCCATGTACTTAAAACTGAATCCATGTACTTAAAACTGAATCTATGTACTTAAAACTGAATCCATGTACTTAAAACTGAATCCATGTACTTAAAACTGAATCCATGTACTTAAAACTGAATCCATGTACTTAGAACTGAATCCATGTACTTAAAACTGAATCCATGTACTTAGAACTGACCATTAAATCTTCTCACTGTCGTCGTCCGATCTTTTGTCGTGACTGAAAGAAATACAAAATGAAGACCATGTTTACATAAGAACAAAAAGTAACAAAAGAGGACTAAGGTTCATACAGAGATAACACAACTTAATTCTATAACTCTGCGTTAGCGATGACCAAAAATGTGATGACATCAAACCCTCAATAACGAACAAACAAGTGGTGGAACATGTTCTCATGATCTGCCGACTCCACGAGAGAAGCAGAGTGGTAACGTAGCCCTGCATAACCCAAGTGTGAAATAATTTGTATAGCGACGAGAAAAGCATGAGACAAATCGACAAGTTTGTAAGGGAGGGAGAGATGTGATTATCTGGGATCGAGTGTTGAAGATGAAAACTGGATAACTGTGATGGAGCCACAGTTCAGAGAAGGTGAAGACTGGATAGCTGTGATGGAATCACAGTTCAGAGAAGATGATGACTGGATAGCTGGGACGAGAGAAGAAAATGAAGACAGGATAGCTGGTACGAGAGAAGAACATTAAAACTGGATAGCTGGGACGAGAGAAGAAAATGAAGACAGGATAGCTGGTACGAGAGAAGAACATTAAAACTGGATAGCTGGGAAGAGAGAAGTAGAAGACTGGATAGCTGAGTCGAGAGAAGAAGATGAAAATTTGATAGCTGGGACGAGAGAAGAAAATACAAACTGGATATCTGGGACGAGAGAAGAAGATGAAGACTGGATAGATGGGACGAGAGAAGAAGATGAACACTTGATAGCTGGGACCAGACAAGAAGGCGAATACTGGATAGCTGTGATGGAGCGGAAGAGATGAAGACTGGATAGCTGCGATAGAGCCACAGTTAAGAGAGTATTGCCTGTTAACAATGAAAAGAGTTTAAGCTTGGATGACACATTTAAAAAACGGTAACACGTTCTCATATAACTAAAAAGACTATGTGGATGAAAAGTTCAAAGTTTCGGAACAGCAAGACAAGCAAATACTTGTTGTTTACTCACCGCTCACTTTCTGGCAGACGTGACCACATCCGTTATGTACGCAGTAATAACCGTAGGGGCACGATCCCAGACCAACAGCGTTCAGGACTAGACTAGAAGTGCATTCTTCAACACATGGCTTGTATGTGTCTCTGTCTTGTCTCCGACCAACACCTATTTGAAGATGCATTAAAACAAATTGAAGTTCAGGATCGTCTCTTCCCATCTACCCACCGTGCTCACTAATTATGTAGTAAACAGAATCAACAACACAGAACCAACAATATGGAACCAACAACACGGAACCAACAACACGGAACCAACAACACAAAACCAACAACACGGAACCAACAACACAAAACCAACAACACGGAACCAACAACACAAAACCAACAATAAAGTACCAATAGGTGTTTCCCATCTTTCAGGCAAATGTCAAGGAGAACTAATGCTACAGGTTCCTGTAGCTCGCTGATTGAACACAGACTTGCTCTTTCTTATCAAGCGACTCACCCGGCCCTACCCACGCTTCATTCCAAACATTTATAATATATGGATTACTAATTCAGCAATGCGCTGTAGTAATGAGTAAATAATAGTAAGCATGGAAACCTCCCTACATGGAAACCTCCCTACATGGAAACCTCCCTACATGGAAACCTCCCTACATGGAAACCTCCCTAGCATGTCGTTAGAAACGAAAATAGAGGAATGAGCGTGAGGATGGCTCCCCTGTTCATGTAGAAACTGTCAGCTACAAAAGCATCAACAAATGAGGATAAGTCAGACAAAATAAATAAGGTGGTCTTGGCTCGTAGTTAGTTGAGGATATGTTCTCCACAGGGAACTGTGAAGGCTTTGATTCATTGTTCAATTTATTGATTCAGTAGTTTAAATGTGTTAAAGAGGCAGCAATATTTGTATTTTGTTATATGGCTTTTTACATTTTCACTTTCTCAGAGCAGTATGTGTTGTACAGTGTGATGCGCCTAATCACATATTTTGTTTTTGGATCACTACCCACAGTTAGTTTCAAGAATTCCAACTCGGTAAAGTTGATTTATATGTTTCATTTGCTGCACTGGGACAGTTGAGAAAAATAAAATTTAGATTATGGACAGAAGGCCTTCGTCAAGAACGACAAACAAACAAAAGACAACAAATCACACTTCTACAAAGGAAATGGAAGCGGCAAGCAATACACTAGCAGCCATTATCCAAAGTGGCCGAAATTGTGTGAATTTAGGGAATGCCATTTGCTATAGTGTATAGCCACGACCTCCTTATCTAAAGATGGCCATGGTAGAACAGGAAGTGATCAATATTATTACGCAGAGAACACAAATATGGTAACATGTGTGCAAATGAATAAGTACTTAAACACATTTGTAAATATGCATAATATATGAACCAATGAGTATACGTACTAATACATGTTGTTGTTGTTGTTCGTCTATCACGAGTGATGAGGACATTTTCTTTTTTCATTTAGCCAGTCCTTCCAGTCAAGAATTCTGTAAATCCGGGTTATGGATGGGTGCGGAGATGACTGACGAGTACGATTTGGGATCTGCATACTCGCAGGCAGTGGGAGCATGGAAATTTCGCTTTGCGAGACGGTGATCATGATTGTCAGCAAATGCATGTATCTCATCCGCTTTATTGCTCAGTCATCCCGCAACTGACGCAGATAATCGGCTGTAGTTTAGCTTGTCAGTGGACTTAAGCTCTCCGCTTCACAGCTCGCCCGTCGTCACAGGACTCCACTGTATTAGTACTGGATAAATGAAAAGAGCAACCCGCGCGCGATGCATTTGATTCAAGTGAGAAAGGATTGCGCAATTCGTCGACCTCACTTTCTCGTCCAACTTTAACCAGTGGCAGGACAAGTAAGGACGATTGGATATCGACTCGGGTGCAATGGATGACCGCGGCTGCTGAAATGCCTCGTCGTGTTCTGTGTAGTCCACCCCGCTCAGCACATTTGCTGTCGTGGTAATCTGATGACGAGTTTCCTGCTTAGCTGGTTGGGCTTGAGCAGGGCAGGGCAAATCTAAAAAAAGCTTTCCCCGTTTTTGGCTTTCTACTTTTTCTTTTACCACCTGTCCTGTCCCTTTTTTTCAGTACGTTTGTTTGGCTGTCTCTAAATTCTGCACATTTGTATATGAGATGAATTAATGTAATGTTTAAAATAAGAAAATTATGATAAAATATGTTATGTAACTAACCTAAAATATATTTATGAAACAGACGGTGTAAGACCGTGGTTTTAGTGTCGGTATACTGAGAGTTAACCCATACGTGCTCTGTTCTTCTCCATACTTTTGGAGAATCTCAGCACAATGCACCAATTCTGTACCACAGACGCGGATCTCGTAATAAATTGGGTAGATTTTCAACATGTTTTTGAATTTTGCCCGGGGCAGATGGGTTATCGTAACCACGAAACTGGTTGCCCAAGGTAATAAAAGTTGAGGTTTTTTGCAGTTACGTTTCTTACACGTAATCCCCGATGGCAAGGTCTGATACATGATAGCCTCTACCATTATATACATGCACACATAAACCTGGAAAAAAGGGGGGGGGGAGGAGAGAAAATGAGAGAGATTGAAAGAGATTGAGAGAGAAAGAGAGTGAATGAGAACGTGAGAGGAAGTTTGAGCAATAGAGCATAAAAGAGAAAGAGAAATATAACTTGAGGGGTAGCGTGATGGAGAAAGTAAAAGAAGGAGAGAAACTGAGAGAGGATGTGACAGCGGCATGAGAAAGAAAACGAGGTAAAAAAGATAATGAGATAGATAAATATTACGAGAACGACTATCCCTCACTCCTTGAACCTGTCTATGAAATGTTCAATTTTGATGTCATCTCCTGGGAATGTTTGCACAAGACCGTATCACCTGGCGAGTTAGTATCACAGAAGGTGCTCAGATCGCAGAGAGTACATCCATCGCGGAGGCTCAGCAAAATCGTGCTGCCGGAAACAACAATACTTACAACGATTCCACTGCTGGCTTCCCGTATGTGTGTCCTGTATGTGACAGGGTGTGCCGTTCCAGGATTGGTCTTTACAGCCATAAGAAAACACATATTTTGCAGCAATAGTATAATTCTGTCGCCGTCTTCACTTGCAAAGGGCAACTATTATTATTATGAGAACGACTGAGAGAGAGAAAGGGAGAACGAGAACGACTGGGCGAGAGAAATGGAGAATGAGAGAGAGAGAGAGAGAGAGAGTAAAAAGGGAAATAGAGACAGAGAGAGTCCACCTTTACAAATAGGGCATCCCGCTCCGTCGATATCACACTGGTCTCTGTAGCAACCCAAATCCGTACAGTAACTACAACCGTCAGGTACTGAAAGATACCAGACATTTACACATGAATTGTTGACAAGGATACAAAAGTACTTGTCAAACTAAAACTACACATATAAATAGTTAACACAAAGAACTGTGGTAGTTTTAAAGGACCGTAAACCCACGAAATGAAGTCTTCAATACATGGGATGCTTGCTAGCCAGGACTCGCCACAGAAAGAGACAAGTTCTTGCAGAAGACTCCGGCGATCATTTACCTCTTATTCCGCCCCACTAACTAGCTACATGACACTTGCTTCTTCAAATTGGCATTGACCGCAAAAGAGCGAACAGGTTGGCAGACCTAGTTAATCAGCAACAGCAACAACAATAACAACAACAACAACACCAACACTTTAAAAGAAATAGTGACAAACAACTGCATCATTGTGCTACCTATTCTCCATTACGTGCAAGTCTCCAAACACCTACACAGTGCATGGATTCCTCAAGAAAAACATTCTATTTTGGTCGCGCGTATCATCACATCATTGTTTCAGTTCTGGAATTAGCTGGCGTGGCACCGGCACTTTATGGAGCTGCAGCACATCATGGAAAGAATAGCGTACGGAAACTTGACTGATGGCTAAAAATGCAGCTATGTCATTCAGTTACTCAGCTATTTATACGATGATGTCTTCACATGCAGCAATCCCTTCTGATGACACTATTCCGTGTACATGAAATGGCTGAGAATGTTCTGTTACAAAACTCACACGATTTCGGAACTTCCTACTCCACTCATACACTTTGCTGTGTATATGATACTAGTGTTCGTCAACTGAACTAGGTATTTTCATTTCTACTATTTTGTTTTTGACCAGTTTCACGATAAAGATCTATGTCAGGTCGATACAAGCATGTCTTTGGTGATTGATTTTTGGAACATGGGATATTAGAAGCATTAACGAAAATGAGAATAAACTCATGAAGAAATCCTGATTGTAAATCTTTACTTCCAGAAGCTAATTAAAAACGGACAGGAATTCATGCATCTTGAAGGTAATATGCTTCACCTGAGCGGAGTTTCTATTACATATATAAGGAAAGCAGGTTTGGGATATATTGTATCCAAGAATCAAATGACAACATCAAGGCATGGCCATTTGTTTGGTCCATATGAGTTCTAAGCCGTTTCACCGTTCTGAACGCACTTTTGCATAGCTACTTTTAAAGACCGTTATGGCATTTCTTGCTACATGACATGTCGACACTACACCCAGAACTCAGGATTTAATCCTCATGTCGACACTACACCCAGAACTCAGGATTTAATCCTCACGTCGACACTACACCCAGAACTCAGGATTTAATCCTCATGTCGACACTACACCCAGAACTCAGGATTTAATCCTCATGACACGTGAGACAATGGCCTAAAATTTGCGAAATATCGAAGTTATAAATGGAGAGATAATTTGAATCGTCTCAGCACGGGTGTTAGGGTGTCCCCAAACTACGACTAAATTTATCGCTCTAGGACGCACCTACTTTGACAAATTTCATTCCACCAAAAACCCACCCGTCTCATACAAGCGAGTAATATTCTCGAAGCTTCCCCGCCACTAACTACCTTTTTGGGCTGATTGTGTTCATCACGTGACTTGGGGTGATATTTGGCGCATTCGCGGCGGTCGATGTGGTGCATCATGTGAAAGATTTGGGCAGGATGGTCAGGGAACGGTGGGGGTAAATTATATCGGAATGAAGTGATGATGTTAAGGAGAAGAAGATTACGGCGAAGAAGGTACTACAAAACAGCATTTGCATAGTGAGACAGTTGTCTACAATTTGGATATTATTTTTCGAAATAATTGCAAAGAAAACAGAAATATGAACTGTGATACCATGATCACATTTGAAGGAGGGTTTGAGAAAGGTGGGTATGCAGGTTGATAAGCTGGGTTACGGGTGGAGTTGGTCGGAGACGGACAAGAACTGGGAAGGAAAGATGAGCTGAGGGGATGAGCGAGTTTATTGGAGGAGGGTTGTGGGGGGGGGGGGAGATGAGCGTATTGAGAGGAGGGGAAAGAATTAAGCGGATTGAAGGTGGGCGAGAAGGACAGATTGGAGGCAGGAGAAGCAGTGTATTAGGGGTGTGAGAAAGGAAAGATGGTCTTAACAATGAAAAACTTTCATAAATATCCTGGGTTACGTCACGTATCCCTGCTTGCTTATTGATATTGTATTTTGTTCGATACCATTGTCTCTTTTAGTTATATATTTCACATTGATATTCCTTTAGCTTAGTTCGTTTTTATGCGTGTGCTATTTTGTTGTTGTTGTTGTTGGTGTTGTTGTTGCAATTAAGGCAAGGACACGGACCCATTTCAACTTTGGTGTTTAGCAAGCACCTAGTTATTTTGGATCGTGTTTGGCTTTATGCTGTGACTATCTTGATGTAGTATCCTGTTCGTTCATGTGTTATTCTCTTTTCTGATATTAAAGCCTTTCTTGAAGAGGCTTCATTCTTGGGTATGTCTGGTATTTACGTTTTTTATTGTTCTCCTTGTGATCTAAAATGCGTGTCGGGGTTAGTCGTCCCTTTGAACTGCCACGGAGACCCGCCAGTCGATTTCAAGATATGTCCCTCTTAATTGTCTAGCACAGGGTTGACGTTTTCTGTCTGAAACTTTTGTTCTCACATGCAATGATAATTTTGAATGCTTTTTGTCTGTTTCGCTTGCCCAGTCGTGGATAACGATAATGATCGGCGCTGGTCTAGTACTTCTACTATGTGAAATGGCATTTAAATCCTTCTGTGTGCTTCAGGCGCCATTGGTATTTAGTATTAGTCATCATCATCTTCTCCTTCGTTTTCTTAATTTCTTTTTCTTTTGCTTCTTCTTTTTATTCTTTTTATTCTTCTTCTTCTTCTTCTTCTTCGTCTTCTTCTTCTTCTTCTTTTATATCTTATACTTGTGTTTGCTCATGTTTTGATGTTCCCGTAATGAATTAGTCCGTTTTCTGGAACTCCGTCCTTCGTTTTGTACAGCCTTAGCTTAGTGTTCAGTCATCTGGTTTGGTCACCCAGTCCACACGTGCACAGTGATGACCAGTCCACACGTACACAGTGATGACCAGTCCACACGTACACAGTGATGATCAGTCCACACGTACACAGTGATGACCAGTCCACACGTACACAGTGATGACCAGTCCACACGTACACAGTGATGACCAGTCCACACGTACACAGTGATGATCAGTCCACACGTACACAGTGATGACCAGTCCCCACGTACACAGTGATGACCAGTCCACACGTACACAGTGATGACCAGTCGACTCGTGCACAATGATGAAGCAGCCAGACGAAGCTTGTACAAGTGGCCACAGTCTCAAATCTACTGTAGCGATTGACCTGAGATTTGTGCTAGTAATTGATGGATCCACTTAACGCTGCAAGTTAAGCATAAGGCCGTCACTACAACTATCCTTGTTACAGAAATCATGTATCCGAGCACTTGCAGCTTGCATTGGTGGCGTTAGTAGCAATGGTTTTACATGATGGGATTGCAGCCACATGCACAACTCTCTTTAGTCACACTTGAAAGGCTACAGTTACTCCATTTTTTTTCAACCTGGGTACAATTGGCTAGATTGCAGTCAGAACTCACCTGTAATTTTTTGGCAGGTGTCGCCGCATTCGCTAGATGTGCATTCGTAACCGGAAGGACATTGGTCAAATACAGGTGCACGCACAAAGGGACTTGCCAGGATGGTGCATTCTTCGCCACATAATTCTGAAGGTTGTCTTTCTTGCTGCAGGCTAATCACTGTGAAGTGTGTTAATGTGCATTTGTATTATCTACAGGCTTCAAAATTAAAACAGTTGGATTATATACATCGGATATGTAGAGAGTAACTTGGGGGATTAAAAATTCATGTGTGGTGAAAAATATGGCAGGCATATTAAAAGACAGCTACTATCCTTAAGCCTTAAGTCGTCTAGGCAAAAGAAGTCAGCGCATTCACTGCTGTGTCGTCTGCCTCTGTATGAGGCAGATATCTCTCCATTTCTGTGACCTTTATTTGCTGCTATGTTGTATACACATTTCTGATACCTTCTAAGGTCATTACATGACATGCTCTGTTTTAGAGCCTGTGTCGTCTGCCTCTGTATGAGGTATAAGAGATATATCTCCATTTCTGTGACCTTTATTTGCTGCTATGTTGTATACACATTTCTGAAACCTTCTCTGTTTTAGAGCCCACAACGCAAGAGAGATAGAGGCAGACCTAAACAGTCATGGTAGAAAGAACTTGCTAACAGGAAGGATGTGGACAATGCTTGATGGCAGGACGACGTGGCTTGTATTTCTTGAAAACCTATGATTTGTCGACAGTTTTTGATTGATTTGATGTCTGTTATACGGACAGCTTTACTTTGCCATTTTGTGAATTTCATTAAAAGTGAGAAGGAACTTACTGACTTCCCAACAGCTCTATATAATCCTAAAAGACAAATCGACTAGGAAAGCAGACTAATAAACAAATAAACAAAAAATAAATAAACAAACAACAAACAGACAGTTTCATTTCAACTAAACAAACAAACATTCTTACTGTCAACAAGTACCAAGCGTGACGCTATTATGAGAGGAATCATCATCATCTGTCTGATGTAGAACATCGTTATTGATCTCCAGAGACCACTCCAAAATGGTCGATTTACGTCTTGTTATATTTAATACTGTATCCCAGCACACTCACACATTCAGCTGAAAGAGACGTCAGACAACGGCGTCATAAACAGGGATTCACTCGTTAACACACTTTGAAACTCTGCAAGGACAGAACACATCTTGACATCAGTGTGGTTTAACCGCCTGTTAGTGTTTCCCAAAACAGCTGTACCAGTTTGTGGATAGCCTTTCTTGACACGCTTCATTTACAAATAATTAAAAGAGTACCTAACTTAAGGAAGTCAAGTCAGCAAGGACATATACTGGTCATTCTACCTTATGAAGACAGAGGTTTAGTTAAATTCTCTAGCACTTCTTTACATAATGCAGTTTATATTCTGTTTCTCATATTAGATTTGTTTAGAATAGAACGCTCTCCAACAGTTGGCATTAGTCAAGCAGAGTAGTATGTACTGGTAATTGAATGACAGATTACAACAGTCACTAGGGACATAGACAGAAAATGTAGAACTTGGTGCAACAGGTAAGCAGAGCTAGAAGTTATCAAGCTGATACATGATACCACTCAGGATAGTGATGTCATCATTTATACCCATGATACGCCGTGAAGCAACAGGGATCGAACCCGATACCTTTACCTGTATCGACCAATCTGCTGTCGGGAACAACAAAGCACATTCACAAACAACACGCGCCACCGGGACGAGGGCCCCGACATTGCACCTTGGTTGAGTTGACCTACTGAGATCGCATTAACTATCATATGTACATACGAATCCAAGCACTGTTCAATACATCCTGATATCTCCTAAAAGACTATGGTCCGGGGTGGAAACGGCGTTCCTCCGCCAGTAGAATACAGAGAGGCGAACCTTTTAACCTAAAAAATAACTACTTTTTAGTGCAGTTTTCTCTGATTGAGTAAGAGGTGAGATTGTTGCTGAGCCGAGGGGGTTATACAGAACACCAGCCTCCAGTCCTGGAATAAAGATAGAAGCAGTCACCTCAGCTCTGATATGGTTATCTGAGAACTCTTTAACAGGTACAGTCATCGTGTCAAACTTCGAGTCCTTACTTTGGAGGATGCAAATGAGGTGGACAAGGCATTGGGGGATGGCGACTATGCGGGTCGAAAATCTTCAGCCGATGGTGAGGATCTACTGGTGTGGTCAAGCTTGGGACCTGGGCAACGAGAGAACTGACATCCTGTCTGCATAAGTACCCGTTATGGGTACGCTAGATACAAAATGGAGTGACATTTTGAAGTCTATAATTGACTGTTGGATGACAACAGCGAAATAGATGAATACGCAATATAATGAATATAAACATTCGAAATCACATGACGTTTAAGCACAGTAGGGCGCACGTGACGACGAAGCAGGAGTGTGTATAGTCAATGAGCGACATGAACCGTCAGTATTCACACTTTTCGCCAATTTCTGAGAGATAGTGAGCACCCATGGGTGTGCTGTGAAGACGATTCTTAGAAGCAGCATAGAACATAACAGTACGCATGATCTACTGGGATTCAAAACGCCTTTCATGCTTCTAATTAACTGATAACTAGTTATTCACTCTTATACGATTGTTTCCTGCGTGTGGTATTGTTTCTTGAGCTGTCAATCAATGCCCAGTATGGTACAGGACATTCAGCAGGAGCGTGTTTCAATAGCTGGGTATACAATGTCATGACCTGGAGTCTTATACTCCGTGACAGACACACTCATGTATACCTTGCAGTAAGTCGGAACGTGGAGTAGTATTAGGGAGGAAAGACAGGTGAGGTCAATGAAGTCTCTAACACGTCATCCCTGACATCAGTATGTGTTATCGGGCTACTTTAACCTGTTAACCCTATGTAGGGGTTAGACAGCGATGCTGGATGTCTTTACTTCATGCTCTCAGTGTGGCAGTCATCATATTATCGTCTCTGTTCCACAGTGATTCACGTAAACCACTTCCGCATAAATAGAAGGGCGGCAATCACCTCCAAGAGCGAACTTGATCTTCTCGTTATGAAAACATTCTCTAGAAACACTTCCTCGTGCAGTCTATTGCTATACAGGTAAACACGAGGGAATAACTCGCTTTCATCATAGGTCAGTAAAGGCTAACACCAGGGCCAGGTGAAACAAACTGACCAAGAGCTTTGCCCCATGACCAAACTGTGAACCTGGAAACAGGATGGTACATCAGACTGACGGGAAGCAAAGAGTAACATCAGGGCCAAGTGGAACAAACTGACCAAGACCTTTGCCTCATGCTCAAACTGTGAACCTGGAAACAGGATGGTACATCAGACTGACGGGAAGCAAAGAGTAACATCAGGGCCAGGTAAAACATTATGATGATCGTGATACACCTGACGTCCGCGTCAGGACTCTCTAGAAACACAACGTATGACAGCAGTATGCCTAGCGAAGTGGGGATCAGTACTGTAATCCCTATAGCTGTGAGCTGACTTAGGAGTTTCGCATTGTACTACAGCCAGAAGACCCCCGTTCACATTCTCTAGTATTCCTCGAGATTTAAAAAGAGACACTATAAACACAAAAGAAATGTCCCCAGGAGTAGAATTAAGGCATTTCAAGTGGCTTCCACAACAACAATAGAAGTGACCTGGCCAACGAGGTCTGGGTTGACAATGTGTAATCTCCGTAGTGGTGAGCCTACCGAGAAACATTCCACTACAACAAGGAGAATCAAGGTCCACTTTCATCAGTAGGCCCCCTGGATGTAAGAAGCATTACTGCAAACCCTGAACAAGAGACAGCTCTCAATAGTCAAGATTTCAGTTAGAGCAACACACAACACAGAAAACTCTCACAGGTCAAGATTTCCGTAAGAGCAGCACACAACACAGAAAACTCTCACAGGTCAAGATTTCAGTAAGAGCAGCACACAACACAGAAAACTCTCGCAGGTCAGATTTCAGTAAGAGCAGCACACAACACAGAAAACTCTCGCAGGTCAGATTTCAGTAAGAGCAGCACACAACACAGAAAACTCTCAATAGGCAAGCAAGATTTACTAAGAGCAGCACACAACACAGAAAACTCTCAATAGGCTAGCAAGATTTCAGTAAGAGCAGCACACAAAACAGAAAACTCTCAATAGGCAAGCAAGATTTACTAAGAGCAGCACACAAAACAGAAAACTCTCAATAGGCAAGCAAGATTTACTAAGAGCAGCACACAACACAGAAAACTCTCAATAGGCAAGCAAGATTTCAGTAATAGCAGTACACAAAACCATTTTATTCAGAATAAGTAAAAGATACTGACTTCTCTTTCGATCAGATCTGAATACGTGACAGTAACAGTCTCCATTGACTGATATGTGGACCGTCTTCGTAAGTTCAATTGATGAGACGGCAGACATCTTGATTTTCTCTGCCGTGCTGGAGACCTCAACTAGTGGGAAATCCCAACTCCCCCCCCCTCTCCCACAACCCCCTCGAGGATTCAATTGTGCGTCAATCAGGTCAGGTCATCCCGTAATCAGTGAGGTCGTCGAGGCACACATGAAGACATCCTCACATTCGGATGCCACCCTTCTTTGTCAGCGGCCGCTGCCTGTGCCTCTTATGGTCCGATATTGGTCCATTCTTTTGTGTTGTCCTCCCGCCTCATTTTAGGCCGGCCTCTTCGTCGTCTGTCTTGCACCTTTCCGTGCAGGACCGTATTTGTAAGACTTATTGATCTCGATATGTGACCGTACCAAGCGAGTTTCCTTCTTTAGACAGTAGTCAGGGATCAAGATGCTAAGCAGCGCATGAGCTGCAGTGGTCAGCGACCCATAGCTGACTGCTTGTGTCAGGGCCAGCGAACCATAGCTGCCAAGACCTTTCTACACCTCCACATGGTGATCCTGGATAACAGGCTGCAGCAGTTCAGACTGGCTAAGGAGAAGGGATCGGAGAGGAAATGCTAACCCGGTACTAAAAAAATGCTTGCTGAAGTCGGATGTGTTGGACTGAAAGGTGCAAATATCGCAGCCAAGCTGTAAACTACGACACAACGCATTCCGTTCTCTGGACTACATTCCGCTACTTAGGCCTTTTCAGGGTTTGGTAATGGGAGATTGAGAACGAAGAAGAAGAAGAAGAAGAAGAAGAAGAAGAAGACGACAGTATTCAAGAGGTCTTCAAAAGGCCTTGATGCTGTTGTAATTCTTCCTCGTATTTCCTCATTTGTAACTTAATCTTTGTGCGTGATGTGTAGAAGTCTTCGAAAACATCTCTGTTTCCTCCGCCGCTGTTGAGCGTGTTAAATAATTATTTACGAATATTTAAAAAAAACTTGTTTTATACTTGGAATTATGGTATCTAAAGAGGCAGGTGTATGACTGCTGCCAGGTGGCCGAATCTATCCGTAATAGATTATGTTCCAGATGTTACTTCCTGCTGCTACTAGGCCATCAGAAAAGTAGGTTGCGTATTGCGCAGACATTTCATTATAGTTTGCAGTTCTGAAGTAGCTAAGACTCTGCTATTTTAGATTTCGAACTGCCATAGGGTTCTTTTACGTGCAAAGAGTGTACACGGGTCGTTCAAGTTATCATGTGTCTCCAATAGAAATTCACGATCTATCTTACCTTCCTTGAGACAAGGTGCCGCTTGAAACTTGCGGGTTTCTAACCTCCACTGCTTAGTGTTTTCGCTCGTTTCTTGATTAGTGAGTTCGCATATCTCTCTGCTATAGCGACCCTACTTCTTTCGTTTGAAATTCTTCAATTTTTCTTGCTGCTATTAAATTTGTAAAACACTGTAAAATTAAACCAAGTAAATGTTTGTGTTTTAATAAAGAAACAATACAAATTTCAGTATAATATACATATTATTTGGAATACACATTGCAAGTCAAACAATCTTGGACAAGGGTAAAGAAATTCTGACATCTGATGAAAAGGGGGCAAAACTATTGAAGACCCATACTGTGACGGGTTTGTACGGACTTTGACTGTTATCGCTAGCCATCCCCTTGAACATGCAGGACAGGTGTGTTCTAGTGATCATGGTTTTCCTAACATATCTATTTGGCTTGATACAATGTGGCAGGTATGCAAAGCTTCCGCACACATAGCTTAAGGAGGTTAGCAAAGATCCCATAGTGGAGCAGGATCATAACACGCACACCATATTTCCAGCGGATCATAATCCAAGTGCAACACTCTACTGACATATTACACGACTAAATCGCCTTTCACCCAATGTCAAGCACGAGGTTACATTACCGCTAGCACATGTACAGGAGACTGTCTCTGAGCATCTACGGTGCTGGTTTCAGTAGCTATAGTTTTACATTTTGAGGTTGCTAGTCCCACGTACAGCTTGCCTTAGATGCATTTTATGATATGTTTGAAAGGTTTGAAAGGATTATTCTTGGTACCACTCGGACAAAATTTTAACACAATATTAACCTGTTTACAATAAGCAATGATGTGGTTTCAAACAGTCCCTTAAGCTTATTCGTGAAATAATTCCAGTCTGTGGGCTAAAGGATGACACCAAAAATGTCCAAAGGTTGCACACGAAACTGAGTTCGAATCAATTTATCTTTGCTTATCTAAAGTTTAAAAACAAAAAACTTGAAATTGCGCCATTGATCGTGACAAAAGGGAAACATGCTGTACTGTAGATCCTCGATTTACACTTATTCGATTTAAGTTTTTTCGTAGATTCACGGATGTAGCAGGCTAGCAATATGCAACATAATATATATATATATTTGTGTGTGTGTGTGTGTGTGTGTATGCATGTATGTGTGTGTGTGTGTGTGCGTGTGTGCGTGTGTGTCCGTATGCATGTGTATATAACGAAAATATTGTACTTGTGTGTTAGCGTTTTTAAAATTGGATGTGTTAATATGATGTTTAAAAAACAATAAATATTCATAGGACATACATCGTGAACTGAGTCTAAAAAGATGGTGTCTTTGGTCACAGGACTACTTTTGTCTCTTAACTTCAGATGCTACATGTCTTGTAATGTCTGGAGGTGCGATGTCAGCGATTTGATAGACTTTTTCCGTTGGTGTCGGTTTAAGGCATCCTGTTACAATTCGGCATGCCTCATTTACTACCACATTGACCTGCTTCGTGTGGTGACGCATTCCATACCGGTGCCGCATACTCTGCCGCTGAAAGACATAGTGTAAGGGCTGATGCGCGGAGCACCTACGGGGATGCTCCCCATGCAGTGTTTGTCAACTTGCGAATTATGTTATTTTTTGCACTGAGTTTCTGTTTTACCGCAATGCAATATGCCTTGTACGATAATGTGCGGTCCATTACAGTACCTAAATACTTCGGTGTAATGCTATGTTAAATTACATTTCCGCGCCATTTAATATAACGTTGTCGTCGTGCTTCTCTGGTCTTCAAGTGGAAAGCACATATCTGTGTTTTACTGGGATTGACTTTGAGGTGGTTTTCCTCTCATAGTATTCCGCTGAAGTCGGATGCACTGGACCAACAGGGGCAAAATAAAAACCACAGTGCAATGCACACCCGTTTTGGGGAATAGAGAAATAAGGCGAACGCAAAAAAAAAAAAACCCAAAAAACAACAACAACAAAAAATAGTATTCGGCCATTCTGTCTAGAGCTTTTGTAAGTCCGAGCTCAACTTCCCCAAAACGCTTTTTCTGTGCAGCTATTGCAGTGTCGTCTGCATATATGAACTACCTTGTTCCTGTGCTAACTGGTTGATCATTCGTGTACACATTGTATAGCATAGAGGCCAGGACACTTCATTGTGCAAGGTCGTTCTTCTGGTTGCACCATCTACTGTCGTTATTTTTCAAAATCATATAGAAACGTCTATTCTGAAGAACGTATTTGATTACCTGAGTTAGGAGCCAGTCCTTAGTGACTTGATATATTTTTGTCAGCAGTAGTTGATGGTTTACTGTGTGATATGCCGTTGTGAGGTCAACAGAAGTAACTCCTGTCACCTGCTTTCGCTCGTACCTGTCCTCAATGTGCTGCATGCGATAAAGGATTTGTTCCCAGTACCCTTTCTCGGGCCTAAAACTTGCCTGTACTGGGTAAGTTTATCATCAATATTGTCTGCGATTCGACCTAATATCATTTTTTTTCAAATCATATTTCCCGATTGGTTACCTATAGAGCACTCTGTGAAAAAGATCAAAATGCAACTTCTACACCGAATCATGACTTTACACTCCCCATTCATTCCCACAGACCTTATACTCGTTGAGTGTGCAGCAGTGTTCTAGGTTTCAAGGAAAGTTAAAAAAGTTAAATACAATATCAGACACAGGAAGAGTCAGAAACGCGATTTCCTAAGTATTATAAATTGCATTGCTATAGACATCGACACACTTGCTAGAGGTGATGGTAGGAAACACCCCGTTGCTAGAACTCACACAATGACGGTTACCAGCACCGTGAAAACAGCGCAGGTTTATACTGCTGAGTAGACTTGATATGAACGGGGGGAAAAGTATGAAGATCGCATGCAAAGGAATTTAAGCATTATTAGGACAATGGAACAGCAAGCTGAAAACCTTCCACAAACTCACTTCTTCTCTCTTCTCATAGTCGCTCCTCTTTTATCCCCCCCCCCCCCGTGGAGATGGGGTTGGGAAGGGGGGGAGTAGCAGGAGGGTGTTGTAAGACACCTTTCCGCATCACTTGCAATCGAGTTCTTAGTTCTTAGTTCTTAGTTCTTAGTTCTTAGTTCCTAGTTCTTAGTTCTTAGTCGACCTGTACTTCTACAGGTTTCCTGCTTATCGGGCTAGGCTCAAGCAGCTTAATTCTCCGTTGGTCCAAGCGATTACGGAAGAGGTTAACCGATGTGCAAGTAATTTTAATAGACTCAAACACTAGAAAAAAGTAAACTCGCAGCCTGTTATGCGCCATCTATGCTTCTCTAAACAAACCATCTAACCATGGCCTGTTATGCCATGTCACACAATTAGTCGCCTCTTACGACATGCTCTCTGTGGGGCAGTAGTATTATTCTTGTCCTTGTCATTCACAAATACCCTGGCGGACCACTCGGGTATGCAGACAAAATGGTCATATCCCTATTGTGTCTTTGAATGATGAGGGGTCTTTTTTCGTTACCTTTATACGCTTTGGCCAATCAGTGGTTCATACCTTGCTCTTACCGATTTGTAACTTCAAAGGTTATTTTGCCGGAACAGGTTGTCATGAGGTATCCGAGTTTATCGACTGTCCCTGATATAACAAGACGCCGATCTCACCTCCCTTGACATTAGGGGAAGCTTGAAACTTATGTAATTCGAACATCTATCGTTCTGCGCTTTCGTTCGTTCGTTTTCTGATAGACAACCGGCTTACTTTTCAGAAATAGCGACCATCCACAAACTGACTACCAATATTCAAGTGCGAGCCCGAAAGGGGTACCAGGGAAAACACGGGGCTGCATCTTCTAATGATTGACAAGTTGGATTTACAGAGCAAAAGGATAGCTACCTACCATCAGGCGTTGATCTTCTTAATTGATTAGCAACTGATTCATTAGAATGTACCACAGCAGGACTATTTGTCATATTGTCATTGTCGTTCGCCCTAAAAAGTCATTTTTTTTCCTTCATCAACTTGCAGGTCCGTCTCAGAATGATCTCGTCAGTCCACAGTTTACCCATCAAATAATCACATTTATTTCCCTCCTAGACTTGCAGGTCCGTCTCAGAATGACCTCGTCAGCCCACAGTTTACCCATCAAATAATCACATTTATTTCCCTCCTAGACTTGCAGGTCTGTCTCAGAATTATCTCGTCAGCCCACAGTTTTCCCCTCAAATAATCACATTTATTTCCCTCTTAGACTTGCAGGTCCGTCTCAGAATTATCTCGACAGCCCACAGTTTTCCCCTCAAATAATCACATCTATTTATTTAAAAAATGTGATGGTATATCTGAATCTCTCTCCACCATATAGCTTACACCTCCTCTAGTTGGAGACGGTTATTCTATTCCCATGTTCCTCTGGTAGAGCCAACATAATTGTACAACTTGTTCTACCCTGTCTTTGTCCAGCACATGTCGGTGTGTCCGACTTGTAATTTGTTGATCATACGATGTAGGAGTCTGCAGTAGCTAGTTTGCAGGGTGAATATCATGACTTGATCTATTCGTGTTCTTGATCTATTCTTATCCTTTATCTATTCTTGTCTTTGATATATACATGTACTTGATCATTCGTGTCCTTGGTGTATTCTTGTCCTTGATCTATTCTTGTCTTTGATCTATTCTTCTTTTTAATCAATTCTTGTCATTCGTCACTAGTCTGTTTATTATTTTGTTTTGCCTTCTGAGCATCTGATTAGCACAGTGGTAGAGCCCTTACTAATTATGGCAACCTTAAGTGTTTGAAATCCCGTTACCGATACACCCCAGTCGACCCAGCTGTAAATGAGTACCTGGCTTAGTTTACGAAAGGAAAGACAGCAAGGAAGGAAACTAGCTACCACACATAATAACCAAGTTCTGATCTCATACAATGAAATCACCTAACGCTCCACTCCAGACAGCAGGGTCTGCTGTGGGACTACTTTTACTTTTGTTTCTTGTATAATTTGCCTTTATTTAGTTTAGGTGCTATTTTCCATATCGTTAACCAGCCTGTCAACTGATTAAATTATATGTATCTCGCAGGTCGCAGAATCCATTATAAGTTAACACTGCTGAACATACAGCTAGTCTAAAGTAAGTGTTTGCGACATCATGTCTAATTAGTTACTTTTATGGTTTTAGAAATCCATTGTAATTTGGTCTCCTTTTTAAAATTTATAGCTGGTTTCCCCAAAACTTCCGACAGAATGTGTAAGCTCGTTCCTAACTGGCATGTACTTCAACTCTAATTGGAAAACAACGATCTAACCATTTTATTTATGTGTCTAGATTTGATTGGTACTTTCCAAGGGAAAACTGTGAGTGGATTCGAGTTTTCTTCTTTGTCGTTGTTTGTTTTCAAATTCCCGCTACCAAGCGCTGAAAAGGATTTTAACCCACAGCATTACTGCTGTAGGGGTGTGAGATGTTAGCAATCTCACATTTCAAAAGGGCTTTGCAAGAAGCAAAATGTAGTCCGGAGAACGGCATGCGTTGTGTCGTAGTTTACAGCGTAACTGTGATAATTGCAATTTTCGGTCCGACACATCTGACTTCAGCAGGGCATTTGCGGACACCAGGTTAGCCTTCCTTCTTCGATCCCTTCTCATTGGTCAGTCTGACCAGGTTAGCCTTCCTTCTTCGATCCCTTCTCATTGGTCAGTCTGACCAAGTTAGCCTTCCCTCTTCGATCCCTTCTCATTGGTCAGTCTAACCAGGTTAGCCTTCCCTCTTCGATCCCTTCTCATTGGTCAGTCTGACCAGGTTAGCCTTCCTTCTTCGATCCCTTCTCATTGCATTGGTCAGTCTGACCAGGTTAGCCTTCCTTCTTCGATCCCTTCTCATTGGTCAGTCTGCCCTGTTGTAGTCTGTTATCCTGGATCAAGACGTGGAAGTGGATAAGATTCTTTGCAGCATTAGTTCGCTGGCCCTGGCGCTAGTAGTCGGTCTTGTATCACTGACTGCTGCAGCTCATGCACTGCTCAGCATCTTGACCCCGATTCCAGAGTGTATCCCGTGACTTTTTCCCATTACCCCTCCATGCGTGTCGTAAAAGGCAACCAAAGAGAGCGATGCGTGGGTCTAGCAACTTTATCGCGTAGAACAAAATGCTACAGAAACCACTACTTTAAAAATGCACGAAGTGCGTTGTCCCAGGCGTCTTATAGGAGGCAGACTTATGTAGGTTCCTGTGCTTCTGCTATACTGATAAAAGGACAAGACGACAAATAGAAATTAATTCTAATTCCGACCATTTCATTCCGAGTCTCAAAGGGCCGAACCGCCAATTCACAGGGTAGTAGATACGCCACTGCTTGGAACACGTCATAAAAGCGACTTACCATATGACTTTTGATTACTGCCAGACGAGCCAGTCAAACACGGCAGATAACAATTAACTAAGATCACCAAAGAGACTGCACCAAGAACAATGAAGACGCTTTTAGTTTTCGGGTTACTGACTTTGATTGCCTGTGAGTTTTGAGACTACAAAAATTGCTAGTTAAATGCCTTTAAATAAGAATATGTATATTTCTAATCATCATGTGCCCAGTTCGCTTCTTGCAAATGATAGGGCAAAATGATAGGACCATTACTAAAGCTGCCTCAGGCACAAGAAACTTGAATCTGAGAAAACGTGCCCGGATAGTTTCAGTTACAAATGTTTTCCCTGTTGATGTTGCTAGTTACGTGCACAACTTTCTTTAGTCGATTTACGACGTGCCTTGACAGTTACAATGTGCCTTTTCTTTCCTTCCAAGGTACCACTCTGCTGATATTTATATATGTACTAGACTTGTACTTGTTCATGCCATATCCGCACTTGTGTTGAGTACTAGATTGACGTTGTTGTTCGAACCTGCTAGTGCTGAGTTAAGTCAACTCTTGACGACGTTTCCATAGTAGTGGGTTACAGCTGCTCTTCTTATATCCAGCGGCGTATTTAAACGATGGACTGGATCTTCTGGCTACAATTCAATGAGAAGGTCCACAGTAAGCTCGTCACTGTGGGGATTACAATGTCGATCCCGAAATCCTTGGCCAGGCTCATTCACACATCTTGTTTTATGAGCGTGAATAACGTCATGACGCCGTGTCTTAATCAAAACGTTTCGTATGAACCTGATGAGTCTTTACTTTCTGAGTATTAGGTACATTTTATAGCATGACCAAGGTATCTGCAAGCCACATCTGCTTTCCGAATTACTTTTAACTCCAGTTAGCTCTATCTAGGATCAGGACTATTCCCAGTCTACCTGTAGGGCAGCAAGTGGTGTGGAGTAAGATACATCCGTCTCTTTGAAGAAGAACCACGCTTACACACGTCATCCTTTATTTACTGGGAATATTCTGGTTGTGTGGTCCCAGAGACTTGCTCATTGCTCATTGGATTATTTGTATGAAATATCTGACATGCCAAGAGAAGAACTGATATTTTTCTGTCAAAGGCTTTCTGTTAGGTAAGGCAAAGGCAAAGGTAAAGGCCGGCGTCCATCGTAGACGATTGATGGCATAATTTATTTTGCTAGCGCTACTTTTAGTAAGGATTGACTGCGCTACTTTTTATCCACACTCTCTCGTATTGTACCGCCCGACCCCAGTGGCCAGTGAAGGACAAGACGACTAGGGGGCAACTACGAGATGCAGGGGATTTCGCATCAAGCACCCGTGAGAAAAACGGCGGAGTCCGGAGTCGAGCCCACACCACCTGATCACGAGGCCGACGGCTTAACCACTTCGTCACGGAATCCCCAATCCAATTCTATTATGTGCTGCTTGGAAAAACATCTGAGCATCAGAGTGGTAGAACGGATGTTTCTTGTGGAAAATGTGCACGGTTCGATCCCCGTTATAGACACGCTCCTGTCGACTCAGCTGCAAACGAGTACCAGGAAGAAAAGACAGTAAGGAAGGCATATGTGTACTCCACCTGACACACACAAAAAAACTGAGACGGAACACACAGAAGCCACTAACACTTGATCCTTGATATCAGTGCCTTCCATGTGACTACATTGACCCTTAACTTACACCATTGAGACATTTAGATGGAATTGAGAGTTCACCGTTCAGTAACTCCCAACTTCCTCAGCATGTGGGACCTTCACCGCGTGCACCATTAATATACATCATTTGTAGTTCTCTAGAGTCGTTGCACCTACCTGTGTGAATTGTCTATACTCCGTGTCACTTCCCGACAATGACATACTTTCTAGAGGTGACGGTGGGAAACGTTCTAAAGCATGACCTCACACAGTGACACTTTACCTGTTATCAGCACCGCCAAAGGCAGAATACAGGTTCTATATTACTGGATGGGCTAAATGTGGGCAGGAAAGGTCTGGAGACTGTACACCCTAAGATGTGCTCTTTCACCAGGCGTTATTAGCCACAAGAAGGAAACCACCCACATAGCTAGTACTAATAGTCATATTTGAGTCAATAAACAACAGATCAATATGCAAAAAATAGGATAGCGTTTTGCTAACTGAAAACCTGGTACTGATCTGCTCAACTGAATCCCAGGATTCAAAGATTCCAGTTTCTGGTCAAATACGAGACAGGAACGTCGAGGAAGGAGCTTGCCATCTAACTTTACCAATTCTGAGACTTCCTACAATAAAGTCTCTCAATTGTCATCCCTGACAGCAGGCGGTGCCTAGAAGTGACTACTTTTATATTTCAGTCTGTAAATGCTGATGCCCCAAGGTCAGCATGTGGCCACGACATACGCTAGAGGTTATGGATCTCCATCTCCACAATCTCCTGTCATAAGAGATGTTTTTCAATTCTGTCGTATCCCACCTTCCTCATCGAGTTATAATTCTCTCTCTCTCTCTCTTTTCTCTCTCTCTCTCTCTCTCTCTCTCTCTCTTTCTCCCTCTCCCTCTCACCCACTCTTGTTTTTTTGTTGTTGAAATGGCGACAACTACAGCAAAGGTAATTGTATTTTAGCACTTGAGAACACCTGATATGAAAATAAAGTCAAATTCAATACGAATTCGAACCATGAATCTCCAGTGAGGGATTTGTCTTGCTCAAAGAAAGACAGGACTTTGTGAATTCTGTCAAAAAGACGTATTATCATTAACCTAGTATACCTCATGACAATCTACAGCAGTTATAGAATATAGGCTTACCTTGATCTATACAAATGTAATGACGCTATCACGTCCTAATTGTCATATCATCAAGCATAGGACACGCATAGGATAGAATGTTGTTTGAAGGACCGCGTGCTGGTTGTGTTAATTCTTGACAACGTTTATTTGGTAGCGGGTTACAGTGGCTCTTCTTACATCCCGAGATGTACTTATCAATGTGGACTGGGATCTTCCTGGCTGTATTGTACTGCAATGCTCGTCGTTAAGCTCTGAATAATGGGGATATAAAGTCGAATACCACCTCGTTGGCCATACTGCTGTGATAAACCTGTTTCCAGGGGGCACAGACGAGGACGTGAGTTGGGATCTTGATTAGTAGTTTCACCTGATCCTGATAACACTTCACTCTCTTGATTAAAATGTCACCTGATCCTGACAACTCTTCACTCCCTTGATTAAAATGTCACATGATCCTGACAACTCTTCACTCTCTTGATTGAAATGTCACCTGATCCTGACAACTCTTCACTCCCTTGATTAAAATGTCACCTGATCCTGACAACTCTTCACTTCCTTGATTAAAATGTTACCTGATCCTGACAACTCTTCACTTCCTTGATTAAAATGTCACATGATCCTGACAACTTTTCACTCCCTTGATTAAAATATCACCTGATCATGACAACTCTTCACTCCCTTGATTAAAATGTCACCTAATCCTGACAACTCTTCACTCCCTTGATTAAAATGTCACCTAATCCTGATAACTATTCACTCCCTTGATTAAAATGAAGGTCACCTGATACTGACAACTCTTCACTCCCATGATTAAAATGTCACCTGATCCTGATAACTATTCACTCCCTTGATTAAAATGTCACCTCATCCTGACAACTATTCACTCCCTTGATTAAAATGTCACCTGATCCTGACAACTCTTAATTTCCTTAGCTGTAGTTAATTGGACCTCACCACTAATTCATTCCGATTCTACCCCGCTCATTTAACAATAAAAATAAATTTTAATTAAATTGTTGTTTGTTTATCTTACTTCGCTCTTTCGTTCTTATTTTATACCTTTCTTTTGGTCTTTCTTTCTTTCTTTCTTTCCATTTTATGTCTTTCTTTCTGTCATTCAATCTTTTTTTCTATTGTTTATATTTGTCTTTATCTTGATTTTATCCATGGATGGTTTTGTTTCCCCAAACTCTTTCTTTCTCTCTCATTCATCTACGTTTGGCGAGCTTCCATGGGTGTTAGTTCATACGACAATCAAGACTAGTCTTAAACCATCTGTTTTTATCTTGTTGTTCTTCTTTCTTTAAAGTTCATTTCTTTCGTTCTATCTTTTCCTCTTTTTTTTTCTCAAATGTGTCGTTCTTTCAAATGCGTGAATATTTGCTCTGATTGCTCAGCCATCCATCTCTCTCTCTCTCTCGCTCTCAATCTCTCCATCTCTCTCTCTCTCTCTCTCTCTCTCTCTCTCTCTCTTTCGTTTATTCATGTATTTGTACGTATCTTTGTTTAAGGTAGCGGTGAGGGCAAACCTGCTGACGTTCAAGACACGGAAGGTAAATAAACAAATAAATAAATATTATGTATATATATTTATATTGAAACCTTTTTTTAATGATGACAAGCTATACGGCAATATGGCGGTGGAGTAGTCATTTCTTGCTGATTTTTTGTTTGTCAGATCATCTTGAAATTGCTTTTTCACTGTTCATGCTGGAATAGCTTCTTTTCGCGTAGTCTGAGGTTGTGATTCAGGGTATATCTCCAAATAGATCCGACTGTGCCATCGTCTCCCCAAGATATAAGTCCCATGTTCGGCTTACGCGCCATAAAATCTCATATATGGAGGTAAACTTTTCTTTTACCATCGGTGCGGTGTAGAAGTCTCTCCAATTAATGGCAATGCACATCCTAAATATGTTCCCAGATTTGAAAGAAAAGCTCTGGAAAGAATTCCCCATACACTAGATAATATGAAAGCGATTAATAAAAATGTGATACCAACAATTGATGGAATCACACGTGCCTTTTAAATAACCTCGGAAGTAGGACAGAGGTGTGTACTTTCACCATGACCCTTCCATGGACGGAAAAACAACAGAAGACAGACAAAATAACAACATAATCCAGACACAATAGCAAGAGACGCCAGCCAAAATAACAACAGAATCCAGACACAATAACAAGAGAAGCCAGCCAAAATAACAACAGTCGCCAACGATACCGGAAACAGCAGAAGTGGTGCGTAACTCAATAAATGATCTACTTATTGTAGGCGATAAAATCCTACTATGCCAGACCAAAGATAGAATGTAACATCACATCAATGCGATAGACACAGCCGGTGACATATATCATGTGAAGATTAACACATTGAAGATATAAACTATGATGATTAATAGAACTTCACTAAACATATTTGTAAATAATATCAAACTATCGAGTTCAAAGAGTTAAAATGTTTCGAAGGATTTCAAAAATGAAAGATGGACAGCTTAGTAGGGAAACAGAAAGAAGATAACAGAAAGTCTCTGCATTAAATATCCGAGCTGCAGCTTGGTAGAAAAACAGAAAAAAAGATAACAGAATGTCTCTACATTAAATATCGAGCTGCAGCTTGGTAGAGATACAGAAAGAAGATAACAGAAAGTCTCTACATTAAATATCCGAGCTGCAGCTTGGTAAAAAAGCAACAGAGGATGATCTGCATATTTATGAGAATTCTGTGTTATCAATGTCAAACTTGATCCTTTTCCAATACACAGGAGAGGGGAATTTCAGCTGGCGAAATGAAAAGTCTCAGAAAAGTCAATGGTGCCACCGGGAGAGAAAAAACAAGAAATGAGAACATGAAACAAACTATGGTGGGATTTACCAGTTGTGCTGATTACATTTAAAGACATCAAACGCAATTATTCGATACTTACTTATTTCCGTCCCCTGAGCATCACTTCAGACATCATGGTTTCAATGTTGAGCCGCTTGGATTGCCTTGTTTGTCAACAAACCTCAACATGTCATTCATATTGTATGTGTCCAGAAGATTTCGGTAGTTTACCAGCTGGTCTGGGTCCAGGAGACAACCGATTACTGTGTTAGCTACAGTACATTTGAAGGCACATTTTGTATCTACCAAAACTTCGGTCATCCCATGTTAACACAGCCTGATCAACATGAATGCTTACAACAATAGCAGGTCTGGTGACAGGTATCGACGGAGGTCACGTGAGAGATGGATAGATGACATGGGAGAAATACAACAGCAACATGGACTTACAAAAACCGAAGCAACGCACCCAGGGAAACAATGGCGACTTCAGCTTCCCACGGGGCATAATGTCACAAGTGGTTGGGAATTTAAATAAAGTACGATACAGGAATAACAGAGTTAATGACTAGTTGCTCCACAGATAATAATAATAATAATAATAATAATGACAATAATAACAAACCTGGTGTGGTTATGGTAACATGCTCGTCTTCTAGTAACAAACAGTATGTTCAATTTAAGTAGGAATTAAGTGAGCAGCTCTTCCTGATGCATGTTAATGTGTGTCTATATGTGTGTCTGTATGTGTGTCTTTATGTCTGTGAATATGTGTGTGTATGTGTGTGTCTGTGTGTATGTGTGTGTGTATGTGTATGTGTGTGTGAATGTGTGTGTAGGTGTGTCTGTATGTGTGTCTGTATGTGTGTCTGTACATATAAATATATTTACTTGAACTTATTCCAGAATTGAACATCGGTCAACTACACCTGTGCCCACTAGTGCTGTGTGCCGTCGCTTGTCCAGGAGGAATGTATTTGGATGAAAATGGTTGTTCGACTTGCATTTGTAAAGATGATTCCAGTATCGCTTAGTGCTTTGTTTTCCAAAGTTTGGAGCGCTGACTGCTATAGTCCAAGACTGACTTATAAATATCCCACGACCACATATTGAATTTGGGGCTGAAAATTATCGGATGTTATAGTGGGAAATATATTTGAGATCTGCTTGTATCCATACATTTAAAAAAAAGTATTACTTTCTGATTTTCTTAACATCAAACATAGTTTCCTTTTCTTTATTGACTAATTTATTATTAACAAAAAATAACCTCGGATTGTATCCGTATTTTTTGCACTCACTACGAGTGCATGTCTCGTACATGACATTAACAAATCTAGTTTTATATTTGCGAATTCCAGAGCGTTGTCAAGTCGTATTCAAATGCATACTGCTGTTTCAGTAGATGGACGGAATGTTGTAGCTATTTAGTAGACTTAAACACATCTTCAGTCTCAAGTAAACAATACGACCGACAATGTGCTGTGCTTTATTTGTCACGTTTCTCGTATTTTAATGTATTTCTCAATCTGTTCTAATTTTTATATTACCAAATTAAACGAACGTAGTCTTCTGTGCTTAGTATTCCTTGAAATAAATACTCGTACGTTAATTTAATAATTGGCTCTTATTTTATTTATAATTTAAATTTTGTTTTTGGTTTAATTGTGTTAAACTTTTGTATATTCTCCTTCCTGCATGTATAATCAATAATGCGCCAGTGAAAGGTTGGCAAAGGAAAGAGCATCAAAACGTCAATCCTAAATGTTCACATAAGTTTATTTGCCATCTTCACAGCGAATGTCGGCTGTAATGGATCTTTAACTTCTCCTGCTTTGAAGATACAATATCCCATAGTTTATCCTATCCATCTTTTCACGTCTTTTTCAAGTTTTCTTCAAGTATAGTTTCCTTCTAGTATAGTTTCCTTCCAATATAGTTTCCTTCCAGTATAGTTTCCTTCCAGTATAGTTTTCTTCAAGTCTAGTGTTCTTCCAGTATAGTTTCCTTCCAGTATAGTTTCCTTCTAGTATAGTTTCCTTCCAGTATAGTTTCCTTCCAGTATAGTTTCCTTCCAGTATAGTATTCTTCCATTATTGTTTTGAGAAAGACTTTCTCTTTCGTCAATGAAAGGTCCATGCGTCCTTTTGAGAGTCAGCAACGACTGTGAGATTTGTTCGAACAGCAGATGATCAATATCTCCGTTGTCCTCGTGCTCTTCCATCGTCTTCTCAACGGACACTTCTCAAGGTGTCGGTGACTGCCGAGAGGGTTCATTGTTTTTTTCTAAGATGATTGACTGGCGACTATGGATTGTTGTGATGGGACTGGCAATCTCACTTGCATAGAAACCATTGGCATTAAAACCACACTGCAAACAAATGGATTCCGGATTCCTTACAAGCTGGATAGGGCAAATTCAAGCGTTGTACCAATACTCCGCCAACTGGAGTGGCTTGTTAAATAATAATAATAATAATGAGTATTAAAGTTTTCGGAATGTGGGTATGAAGAAGATTGGGTCGCATTTCTTGGAAAGAGAAGAAAACAAATATGGTGATATTGAAAAAGTTGCGGGTGAAAAGAGAATTGTTGACTGAAATCAGGATTAGACAGCTACGTTATTTTTGTCACATGATAAGACATATATTATACATGATAAGACATATATTATACATGATAAGACATAACTCCTTGTTGAAGGTAGGGTAGATGGCAGTTGTTCAAGAGCTAGAGAACGTTACACGTGGGGGGATAAGATCAAGGGGTGGACTGGAAAAAGCCTGTCAGATTGCACCATAATGGCAAGAGATAGAGTACACGAATTCCATTGCAGCCGACCCTAGATGGGGAGATGGCACTTGAACTGAACTGAATGACTTATCTTGGCGTAGTTCGTTCTCAATCTCCCGCTACAAAGCCCTGCAAGGGCTTTAATTAGCATAATATAGTCCAGAGAACGAATACGTTGTGTTGTAGTTTACAGCTTGAAAGCGATTTTTGCACTTTTCGGTCCGAAACATCCGATTTCTTCAGGCATTTTTTTTTAGTACCGGATTAGCCTCCCCTCTTCGATTCCTTCTCCCTCCTCAGCCAGTCTGCTCTGTTGCAGCTTGTTATCCAGGATCACCGCGTGGAGACTTAGAAGGGTCTTGGTAGCTCTGGTTAGCTGGCCCTGACGCTAGCAGTCAGCTGTGGGTCGCTGATTGCTGCAGCTCATGCGTTTGAACTAAACTGAATAATAATAACAGTAATCATAATAATGATACTACTAATAATAATAATAGTGCCTTTATCTAATGGAAAATACCAAAACAAATTTTATTCATAAAGAGGAGACACACACAAACTGACGAACTAGTGTCCGATCTATTTGATTTCATCCATGTACAAACCTTTCACAAACGAAATTGTGAACAGACTCAGGGAGCTGCTTGAGGACAAACAGTCACGAGAGCATGTCTATTTCAGGAAGTGTTACTCCACCCATGACCATCTCCAAACAATCAACAAGTTAATGGAGAGGACAGGGTAAATGCACATCCTTCTGAGTCTTGTGTTTAAAGACTATGAAAAACCTTCGACAGCATTGTCATTAATGAATTAGTAAATGCCCTGAGAAATCAGACTGTTTCACAAACGTATGCTCAGCTGAAATCAGAGATACTGCTGCTCAACCGGGATTACTATTCTTTACGAGCTAATCAACATACCAATACAGCGCGACTTTCCAATACAGCGCGACTTTCCAATACAGCGCGACTTTCCAATACAGCGCGACTTTCATATCGACTCTTGAGGAAGTCTTTTGAAAAACTTAGTTGGGAAGATAAATGCATCAACATAAACTGAGAAATGTTCAGCCTTAACTTGAGAGTTCAGGTTTGTTGGTGACATAGTCATCGTTAGTCACATCTTCAGAGAAACTTTGCAGTGCCTATATTAACTCAACAAGTTTCTAGAATTAGTTGAAATAACCTTCAGTATACACTGAAACTAGTTAATTAATTTATTGAAAAAGTTATTGCCTATATCTCCTATGGTCAAGAATGACATACTCCTCAAAACATATCGTGATATTTCACGTGAAATAGCAGCAGGATGGTTGACTATCAATTGTATAAAAACAATACTTCAACGCATGAGAAACAACAACACAAAATCTCACGCCTTAAATAGCATGATTATTCCAGCCATCGCATATGACTGCGAGGAAGGCAACCTAAGAAAAAACAGATGCAGGTAAGCTCCGGTCACTCTAACGGCAATGGAGCGAAGAAAATTGACAGCTCTCTACGGGATCGAATTCACAACACAGAAATCAGGTACCGAAACCACCATCAATGACGTCATAGATACTGCATTGATAAAAAGACCAGATGTGGCGAGGACAGATTGACACGAATCGTGACGTCTTGGGGGCCCTATAACTTTAAGCGCTGACGCAGACGTCTAAGAATGAAATAGATAGATAACCTGAGTGAATCCGTTGCTACAGCATAGTAGTTCAGGGCAAAACATCGTATTGAGTTTAAAGAGCATTTAGCTATCTGGCATCAGACATTTCTTTCGCTTGATTCTTCTGCCCATTCATTCGTTCTCAATTTTCAGCTGTCAAGTCCTGACAAGAATTTTGCAAGTAGCTAGATATTGTACGAAGAAAAGAATACGCTGAGAAGCAGTTTACAGCTTGGCTGCAATATTTTGGTCCGATACATCCGACTTCATCAGGCATTTTTAAGTACCGGGTAAGCCTTCCCTCGTTGATCCCTTCTCCTTAGCCAATCTGCTCTGTTGCAGTCTGTTATTCAGGATCACCGCGTGGAGGTGTAGAAAGGTCTTGCCAGATCTGGTTCACTGGCCGCTGCAGCTTATGCCCTACTCAGCATCTTCATCCCCTTTGCTTAATTGAATACCAGGAACACAGATCACAAACAGAATAATAATAATAATAAAATAGTCTTCATTTTCCACACCATTAGCAGCACTGTGACATCACTCCAATTGATATTTAACAGGAAGACCATGTCTATTCATTAATTTGCTGTTGTGTGGTTGTTTTTACAACACTTTGTTCTACATAATGACATAGCCACATGTGTTTTACGACATGCATTACATGGTACTATAATTTAGTTCAATAATAAAGGGACATGAGAACACAGACTACTTATAGAATAGACACCTTTCATTTCTAAACTGAAATGTAGAGTTTAGCGCAAGTAAATTACAAATTCATGGAGCGAGTGTGCCTAACTGCATAGCTTTTAGAACAAGGAAATGTAAATGAAACTGCTTGTACGCAGACTCTGCTGAGTCTTCTAAACCAGTATAAAGAAGTTAAGTTGAGTTAGCTTGGCCTTTCACTGCTAGAAATATGTCGCATCTCGTGTTGCAAAACTGATACACAGTGGAAGTAAAGGATTTTTTTCTCAATGCTCTATATGTTCGTGGAGATGGTAAGCTGGCAGTGGATTCCAGAGAATAGTGTTGCTCGGCATCAACATTCTGCACCTTCGTTTCGTATGCCCTACGCTAATCCCACTCACCCCCCCCCCCACCACCACCTGGCCAGATACATTTTTGGTTTCTACACTCGGTGAATATGAAAGCCCCCCCCCCCCTCTTCCCAGGAGAGGCTAATCGCCCAGTGGGTCCAATTAAAAGAAGAGTACGAAGAATACCCGTTCATTAAGTCTGTTTGGATGTGTGTCAACATGGACTAGCTGAAGCCTTGGCCGATAACTGGCAAGCAATCACAAGCATCTAAAATTACATTCAGGAAGCAACAGCCATCATCCACCTTGTTCGGTCAGCTGCCATACTGACGCAATGCTTCAGCTCATCATCCTCTTGCCCTCTGGCCCTCTTGCCCTCTGGCCCTCTTGCCCTCTGGCCCTCTTGCCCTCTGGCCCTCTTGCCGCATTTCCAATCCAGCCAATATATATGACCACATCTACAGTTGACATGCGTTAGGACATCTGCGCCAAAGCAATTTCTGTCCTTTTTCAGTGGTGGTTTCTGTAGAAATTATCCCCGTAAACAGGATGTTTCTGGCAAACGAGGTGGCACTGTATTAACCATACGAGTAAGCTTACTGAGGTAATTTACATTTCACACCAACCAGGTTGATCCCAATCCATCTTCTCATGTACTTCTCTGGATGTGAGGAGAGCCACTGTAACCTGCAACCAAAGAAAGCCGTCAAGAGCACTTAACTTTAATATGAGTGGCCTTCACAACAATAACACAGTTACAAAGAATTTATAGAATTGGCAAATAAAGGTTGCTTGTTCCTGCAGTTTACACACAATGTGCAGGTTAGGTTACTATTTAATCCTCGATAAAAATATATTTTCTCCTTCTGTCGTTAAGAAACCGGGTCTACTTGGTAAGAAAATTGAAATTGGTACCCGACCTCTAGTCAAACGCTAGTCAACCACATCTACTTCTTTCATAACATGTGGGCTCTGTCTCAGACTTGCCTATATGGCATACAGTTTATTATTAGACAATTTGTGCTGCAACTCTGCTCTTCTCATGGAGTAAACAGTCATGACAGATGACTAGTTACTTGACTTCAATGTTCCATCAACGTGTGCCCTTAAGCGTCGTCTAACAGCCATGACAGATGACTAGTTACTTGACTTCTATGTTCCATCAACGTGTGCCCGTAAGCGACGAGGGGTGTACAAGTTTCGTGTACCAATTGTACTGTATCAGTTGTTGTAAGCCCATGTTGTTGTACAGTTTTTGTTAGGTCATCTATTCATGTCACGTGGTGTGATTCATGTCTTATAGTGAGATCGCCTTGCAGTGAAGTGATAGCTGTTCAAGCTTCATTGGCATGAGATGGTCAAAACATCGTATCTTCTGTCTTCAGCACCAGGAACAGTTCTCTCCATATTTCTAACTTTATCGTTTCTCATGTTATCTCTCCTGTTGATACCAAAGACATTTCTTAGACATTTCATTTCACATGTAATGTTCCACTCCTGTGACTTGGATGAGTACCATGTCTGAGACTGGTAGCACAGAGGTGGTATACATATAATGTGTTTCAGTTGTTACTTTGCTGCCAAGTACATGTTTGAAAGCTTTAATTAAGCAGTGGTTACACCTGGTATGAAACAGCAGAGACGCTTTGACATCGTGTTTCAATTTTTCTGCCAAGTCTACTATCTTCTGTAAAATAATTCCCCTGCATTTGAACTCTTCTTGAGTTTTCTGTTTGTTAAGTGGACCCGGTAGTCTGCTAATCTTCATAGTTTCCATCTTTCATATGCTAATCTGCGTTGTTATCTTTCACAGACTGAACTGAGCGCCTTCATATAATTGTACAG
Organism: Ariolimax columbianus; assembly: GCA_036924085.1. Classification (NCBI taxonomy): domain Eukaryota; kingdom Metazoa; phylum Mollusca; class Gastropoda; order Stylommatophora; family Arionidae; genus Ariolimax; species Ariolimax columbianus. Next base: position 17,512,687 of record JAVGWX010000002.1, read on the forward strand.
CCTATCTATGTTATGACATATCAAGCTTTGATCGTCTACAAAGAGTAATTTATGTAATGAGTTGGGATTTTCGCTTTTTGTTTTTGAATTCCACTTTTGTTTAATTAATGTGTATGGCTTTTGTTGTTATCCTGGCTATGTACACTTTTACTAGTGACGATGAAATCACACATCCCTGTCATACATCATACTTCTGTAGTTACTTCAAAAGCAGCTGTGACTTGATTAGTTCTCATTTCATTTGTTTTCAGATGGTACATTTCTCTGGCATTGTTTGGGAGTAGTTCTTGTGTTCCATATCTTATAATAAGTGTTTAGTCATATCAACTCTTTCAAATGCTTTCTTCTTGTAAATATTCTTCTTCCTTTTCTTCTTTTTCTTCTTCTTCTTCTTCTTCTTTATCTTCTTCTTCTTCTTTTTCTTCTTCTTCTTCTTCTTCTTCTTCTTCTTCTTCTTCGATCAACTAATGCTATGATTCTAGCCCGGTGAGGTTCATGAAGAGGATTGTGTGTTTCAGGTCTTCGCGGGTACCCCGCACCTTTTCGAGCATGGTCGCTCCCCGAAGCCACACTGCCTCTCTTTGGTCTGCGTAAGTAGGGCAGTCCTGCAGGATATGTTCTAGTCTTTGCTTGGGTGCTCCGCAGTAGCATGTGGCGGTGTCTCTAACACCCATTCTGTGGAGGTGGACCTTGAGTCGGCAATGTTTCGCTCTGAGTCTGAAGATCTTTGTCTACCCGTCTCTGCCAAATTTGTCTTTGCTGTCATTTTGTGGCTTGAATTTTTTGTAATGCTCTCTATGGTCTCTCCATTTCGTCTTACCAGATCGTTGGATGAGTGTCTGTGCTTCTTTAAAGCCATGTGGGTGGCGAGTCTGCGTGCCGCCATGTCAGGCTTTTCCGAGCTCATCTGCCGTAACATTTTCAAGGGTCCCACAGTGGGCCGGACTAGATCTGTTTTTATTTTAGAACAGCAATCCGATACTGAATTTTATTTTGTGCGAGAGTCTGTCTCGAATTGGGCTTTACATGGCTTGAAGTAGGCTTATGGAGTGTTTTAGAATGTTCGCTTTCTTTTTAGTTGTATATTGACTGACAAGCTTCCTCTTTGCTGCATAAAAAGCTGTTGTTGAAGCTCTGAAATGGTACTAGTCGATCCTGATGGTATGGAGCAGTGCTTTATGTCGTTGTTCGAGTGTGCGATGTTTGTACACATGTGTTCAGGAGTTGCTAGGATACTGCCTCTTGAGCTCCTCCAGAAAGTTGTTGTTGTTGTTCTATTGTTGACTGCTCACTTTTCTTTGTTATCCTTGGAGCCTCCAAGATTATTTTGAACCTGTCCTGGCTTCGTATCCATGGTTCTAGTGACCAGTCAACTGGGAAGGTAAACAGTACCAGTGATTATCACCATTTTTGTGTAGGTGGAGCTAAAAAGTGCTTTGATGTATAAGACTAAAAACAGACAGACATACAGAACTGGACGGAGAGGTTATCCAACTATATATCAAGAGCATTGCACTGCTGCTCATTGGTACGAATGGTGGACTCCCTGTGAAGAGATACGAGAAGAAAATCTGTTCACTTCGAGTGACATAGTTGAGTTGGGAAAACGTATCTATAGTTTTTACAGATATCACGCATTTGCTGGTCTGTTGAAAATGAGAAAGAACTGATCGAATGTACGTACTTGAGCTCGGAAAACGTTATAGGAATCAGAATGGTCAGAGGGGTCGGCCATAGCCCCCAGATCTAACGTGAGTTATAACCTGAATCCTCAGGTAGCACCACTATAGGCATAGCAACAAGTTATCATTGCACAGCACATGACTGATGACCGCCAGAAATCAACTTCATCACCAACTTCTAGAGGGCACACTTGGCTACATAGTAGAAAGTAGTTACTCATTGTAGAACAAGATTTGTATAAATTGTCATAGATATTAGGTTAGACTACCAAACAGGGTTTATAATTTCAGGTATTCCATTCAAGCTCATGGGAATATTCCATGAGATAGAAAGATTGAGTTATTAATTAGTTAGTTTAGTTTTAACCATTTTGTAAACCATAGATTTGTACCAAATTAGTGTCTTTTTTATTATTCACATAAGTTTAAGTGTTTTCTATGTTGAAGTCGTAACTTAAATTAATAATGTTGTAATGTTTAACCCACAGTCAAAAATGAATCCGTATCTTTATCACAGCTCTGGTTCGCTGACCCTGATATATGCAGTCAGCTCTATGATTCGCTGGTTGCTGTCAGCTCATGCACTGCTGCATCTTGGTCCCGGAAATCTCAGTATCGATCCACACCTCTCATTTACCATAGGACGTGAGGTGGGAAACACTGATTAGTATGTTTTACCTGAGCATGCTGTTACTCTTCGCTCCCTTGACACTGCGCAGTGGAAAAGTGAGCTTGCCACGCCTACTCGTCAAATCTGAGAATAATAACTATGTATCTTATGAGCCGCACTTCATTCATCAGTTCAGTCAGTTCAAAGTAATCATTACGAGTAGATTCGAACAACAACAGCAACAACAACAACAACAATAACAACACAATTGAACAATATTTCAAGTTTGCCTTTACCACGACAAAAAGATAACAATGACGATCTGGTCGATCAAATTCTTATTTATCGGCGAACAGGTCGGTAAAACGTCAACTTACCAACAGGTTGATCAAAGGTTAACTTACTAACAAACGCCTGGATCAAAGGTTAACTTACTAACAAACGCCTGGATCAAAGGTTAACCTACCAACGAAAATATGGATAAAACGTTATCTTACCGACGAACAGTTGGATGAAACGTTAGTTTACCGACGAATAGGTGGAGGAAACGTTAGTTTACCGACGAACAGGTCGGTAAAATCTTGGCTTATCGGTCAAGTCGTGAGAACAAGACAACACGTTGAATCGTGACATAACAAATCGTTTTAATTTTGCAGTTGACAAATAAGACCTGGACAGTGGCATCTGCGTATATACATGATTCATAAACAACTTTCAACGTGGAACTACAATTGTACAAACGTGACTACAATTTAAACATGGCCCTACAATTGTGCATGCTCCACTATTCATACAGGACAAAATCGTGCAAATGGAATTGCTTTATGCGTTTTAAAAAATATTTTTGAAGCTACACCTCAATTACGATGAAGGATTTGGCGAGACAATAACTCTTTTCTTTCTAGACATTAACAGAAAGGCGAAAGAAAAAATAAAACAATACAAAGATTGCCCAAAAGCTGTTCATTATGTGTGCGCTTGAATTCTTATCTATATGTGTTTGTTTTTATTAATTATTTGTTCATTCTGCAGGCGTGTCCGTTTTGAAAGTGCATTTAGGTTGCAGAATGAGCTCAGGTATGCCCAAACTGTTATCGTCAAGGTCACGCTGTCAATTTATTGCAGATCTCGACAA